>CM068302.1:48001161-48518268 GCA_034768395.1 Linum lewisii
CAGCCCGGCCCAACTAGGGTTAAGTATTTATACTTAATCCGGCGACCAAAAAGAGAGAGAACACACAATTCATAATTAATCATAATACAACTTTTCGAGATCAGAATTCTCTGAAGTTCTGGAGCGAAGAGTTAGAGTTCGAAGAGCCGGATATAGATCGTGACGCCATCCCTTCCATCTCGGAGAACGGAGCTAGGAGTGCAACTTACGAAGATCGGAATCTGTCAGAGTCGTCCGAATTAGGTTTTTCAGATCCTTTTCTGTTCTTCCTTTGAATGATGAACTCTTTCTTTGTCTTTGTGTCTTTTGTAATGATCATGAGTAGCTAAACTCGTTAGAGCTTAGACTAGATGAACCCTAAGTGACCCAGGGCTTTAAAGCGGTCACGGATCGGCGGTGATTAGATTCGAAATTCAATCAGTTCTTTTTCATGTTTGATTTGTTCTTCTTTGTTTATGTTTCTTGTCTGGATTGATCACCTAGATTAGATTCTGGTTAAGCTAAGGATAGAAGCGAACGCTCGCCTTACTTTAGAACATCGAATTGAACAATTAACCTTATAATTGGAGTGTGCCTTTCGTAGGAACCGGTTAGGGTTAATCCACTGCAAGAGTAACTCATTAATCACTAGTAATTACACCAATTAATTAAGTTGTTGCGAGAGGCGACCGTACCCGGGCGGCTAGTTAATCTTGGTAGTTAGAAAGGATAGAGCGAACGTTCGTCGGTCTTAAACCTAAGGGTAAGGAGTTATGGTGGTGTCTTAGTAATTGATTGAATAAGAATCGAAATCCGCTGATCTGTTGATTGCCAATGCTCTGGGGAACGAAGGGGGATTCAAAGTCTAAGTTCGTCTGTCATTCTTGTTTTCAAACCCTAATTCTCAATCTGCTTTAGCTTAATTTGTTTTAATTCTTCTGCATTCCTTAGAATTAGAAGTCGTGGAACTCACACCACGCACAACGTGTTTTCCTTGAGTAATTTGTTAGTTCTGAAGTAGCCAATCAATTGAAGGCCCGTGGAATATGATCTATCCTAGCTGTTGAGCTTGATAGTTATTTGATAGAACCAGCTCAGCACAACGACGGTTCCATCAAATTGGCGCCGTTGCCGGGGACTTCTTTTGATTGTTGAAAGAAGATCTGGCAATTTATTCTTCTATTTTCCATCTTTCATTTTTCCATCCACTTCGATTTTACACTGGTTTTGTTTGTCTTTGTTATCTGTAGGTTTACAGGTGTATGCCTCACGTCCTTGGACTCGCTCTCAGACCGAACAGGCTAAGATTGCAGGGAATCCAGGCAGTTCTGCTACACCTCTACGATCACAGATTCTGAAGGAAGGCAGATCCAATCCATTCATCACTCCGATCAAGATCGAGGAACCGAAGGAGAGTTCCTCATCTCCGTCTTCACCGCACTCTTCATCCGCTTCATACACTGAGTCACTTTCACCGCCTCCATCTCCCACCATGACCGATAGATTACCACCAAACGGCGATCAACTGCCGCCACCCCCACCTGCACAGAAGAGTCTAGCAGACTATAACAAGCCGAGCGCGACTAGCGTTCGATCTGCCATTGCCGTTCCGCGCATTGAAGGAGATCCTGACTATGAGATTAAAATTCCATTCTTGACCATGATCTCTAGGGATTTACAGTTTGAAGGCAGGCCCCTAGATAATCTGTGCACTCATCTTGCAGACTTCCTTGATCTCTGCAATACTTTTAAAAACGAAAACCTCGACAAAAACACTATTTGTCTGAGGGCGTTCCCGTTCTTTTTGAAAGGCGCTGCTAAGAGGTGGCTTACTGGCAAACCACCTGGCTACTACACTAACTGGGATACTCTGGCTCAGGACTTTGTTGAAGAATACTTCCCTCCGGCCAGAACTACTGCCATCAAGGACAGCATCGCCAGATTCTCCCAGAAAGAAGGAGAAAGTTTATATGATACTTGGAATCTTTCCAAGAACTTCTTTACACCTGCCCTCATCATGGATTCGAGCAGAGGCAGTTAGCTGAAATCTTCTCTCGAGGACTTTGAAAAGAATCTGCCAAGTGGGTCAATTCTCTAGCTGAAAGGGGATTGCACTACACTCACTCCTGAAGCTGCTCTTCTGCACTTCGCAAACTGTGCCTCCAAGTCAAGGAACTGGGAGCGACAATATGAAGGATCGAGGAGCAAGCTAGATTTCGAAGCAGCTATCAAGGCAGAGGTAGAAAAGCATTTGAAGAAGTCTACCACACCAATCAAGCCACCGGCAACTTCTGTCTATGTTGCTGATTGCGAGTGGTGTGGAGCTTGCTCACATAACGGAGGCCGTTGTCAGAATTTTGGTAAGGCAGAAGTCTGGTCTTCCGAAGAGGTAAATTTCATCCAACAAGGCTTTGTTAATAATCAGAATGGTTATGCTGGTTATCGTAACTTCAGACAGCAAGGGAACTATCAAGACAGACCTCCCTACAATGTTGCGCCAATCATAACCAGAACCAGAATAACCGCCCGGCTGGTCAAGTTCAGGATCAGAAGCCTAACCATCCGCCGGCAGGTGTCTACCAGCCGCCACATCGCAATCCGGGTAATTATGGTACTGCTCCTGGCAATCGCCAGAATCAATATCTTAACAATACCTATCCAGGACAGCAGCATCAAAGAGATAATAATGTCAGTGACCTGGATAAGAAGCTCAGCCAGATCATCACAAGACTCGATGATCATGACAGTCAGTTCAAGGCTCAAGCTCTTCTCAATCAAGAACAAATAGCATCTGGACAACGGATTGAGCAAGTCGTGAACAACATCTCGAGCATGCTAGCGTCTGGTCGACCATTTGGCCAGCTTCCAAGCCAGACAGAGCCAAACCCGAGAAAAGAACAGGCTAAAATGGTAACTGCTCGAAAACTTCTGAACTTAATTGCTGATGCCTTTTCTGTTTTACGCAGGATCGCTGAAACTCCGGAAGAAGAGGAAGAAGAGGAACAGAAACCAGCACCTAAGGATGATCCTCTTCTTGCACCATACGTCGTGAAGCCTCCTTTTCCTAGAGCACTGCTACCAAACGCAAGGATCGAGACTGGCATGAAGGGGAACAAGGAAGGATACCTTGACATTCGTATTAAGAAACCTGTCTCTCCATATCCAGCTAAGTTATCTGATCCTGGTTCTTTTACTTTGCCTTTGGTCATCAATGATGTTGAAATTGAACGTTGCTTAATTGATCTAGGAGCATCTGTGAATGTTATGCCTGTGAGTCTATATGAAAGATTAAAACTAGGAGAACTTGAACCGCCCAGTATGCAACTCGTCTTTGCTGATAGATCGCTTAAAACCCCTAAGGGAGAAATTAAAGACGTTGTTACTAAATGTGGTCCGTTCACGTTTTTAGCTGACTATGTGATCATGGATACTAGTACCGATGATTCTACAATCCTCATAGGTCGCCCTTTCATGGCTACTACTGGAATGAATATTAACGTTCCTAATGGTTCTTTGACTTTAAGAGTTGGTAAAGAAACAAAAACGTTCGTTCTTAAAGATGACATGAAACATGACTCTAGGAATGAAGAATCTCACTGCCTAGCTGTTGAAACTGTGGAGTTGACTCCGGTCAACTCCGTTACTAATGCTTCTTTCAGTGTCTCTAGATCAGTTGTTGCTGCAGGTATTAAGCAGGTTATAAAGAAGAAGCCAGAAGCGTCAGTTCAGAAGCCACCTAAGAAGAAGAAGGAACTGCAAGCCTCTTCTAAACCACCGAGCAGACCTCGAGGGAAGAACAAGAAGGGGAAGACCCAAATGGTCTGGAGACCAAAAATTCCGCCGTCTTCCACCGAGCCAGCCGCACCACCAACACGTTCCGAGAAACCGGCGCCGGAACAAGTATGGAGGGAGAAGCCGAAAGCATCTCCTAAGGAAGTACTAACGATCACCGATCCTGGTGATAACAAGCCGAAGAAGACAGAAAAAGAGAAGCCGACAGTCCTCATTCCTTCCATCGTCACATTAAAGAAGGATGACCTCTCCAGAGAGCTGTTCGGACCGTTCAAGTTTGTTGATCATCTTCCCGACGGACGCACCAAACTACTACATGCAAACGGGAAGAGATTCACGCTTACCGGAGAAGTCCCGAAGCTGTACTTCATGAACTCCGATGCTAATACCGTCCAGGTATCGTCCAGCTCAAGGACGTTAATAAAAGAGCGCTTCGTGGGAGGCAACCCACGGCTGGAGTCAGTTTTATTTTGTTTCAACCTTGGTATTTTAGAGTCGGTTCGGGAGAGCCAAAAAGTGTCAGTTTGTTTGTGTTCTTATTTTTCGTGTAGAGTCTGTGTGTCATAGAGTCAGTTGCAAGTTGATTGAGGTCGTTCCGATTTTTCTGGATTTAACTGTGATTTTCTGAAGTTGGCCTGATTTACGAAAATATTTTAAACCCGAACAGTTCAAAATTTTCGGCGAAACCACCCCTATTTTCGGCGAAACCAACTTTTGATTTTCGACCCATCCTTCCTGTTCATCATTTTCGGTTCGAAAAATAACTGTTTTCGGCGAAGCCATTTGAACCAAAATTTTGGCAAAACCATGCTTCAATTTTCGGCGAAACCACCCTTCCAATTTCGCCGAAAATAATTTCAAAAAAAAATCAGAAAAATCCCACTTTAAAACCGGTCTTCCTCTCTCTCCTTCCTTTCCTTCACTCACTTTCGTTCATATCACCGAAACCCCCCTTATCTATTTAAAATCGCCGCCGACCCTCCACTAAAACCCGTCGTCACCGACCGCCGCCGCTCACTCCCCCTCCTCATTCCGATCCCAACGAGCCCTAGAACAACCAAATCGGAGCTTTGCAGCTCCATTTCACCGAAAACCTAGTTTTCAACGTTTTTCACCGATTCCTTCCAACCCGTTCAGTTTTTACTTCCATGGCTTCAAGGTAAAGTGTACAACTTTTCAATACGAATCTTTTGACATATGGATTGCTGAATTTCGTCAGGGTTGACTTTTGGTTGACTTTTGGTTTACCTCATTTTGCGTGCCGACTGTTTCATGTGAACTAGGACTGACTGAACTTATAGAACTGTTCTAGGATGCTTAGGGAGTTCCATGCTTAATTTCCATATCATTTGGTCATGTGTTGCTATGCATACGATTGATTCTTTGTTTTGTTGACTTGTGAGAAATGTCGGTTTGACTTTGAACTGTGTTGATCATTTGGCTGTCATAAGTGTCCATTGTCGTTCATATTATCGTGCTTGCCAATTGAAATACTATTTTACCGTCATTCTCCGAGTTGTGATAGTCTTGCCATGATTAGGGTTCAATATGACTTAATGTTGACTTTCTAAAATGTCGTTTGACTTTTTGAACTCTGATTGCGCTTACCTGATTATAGCTGTTCTTAAGACATGTGTTTTAATGTCTATGATTACCGGTTACTCCGCTTTACTTACCCCACTTAGTTTCCCTCGTTTCTTTGTGAAATTGAGTTTTTCTACTAAGTGTGGGGTAAGGTTTTGGTCGACTAATCTGGTTTCACTTCTGGTTTTAGGAACACTTTTGAGCGCAGGACTAAGGCACGACTCGATGGCCCCTCGAGCTCAGGAGCTGCCGCTCCCGTCACACCCGCCATTCTAGGTCCTCCACCTGCACTCCCTCGCCATGCTGGATACCATCCCACCATCGCCCGTCTACCGGACTTCTACTTTGAGAACTTCCAGAAGATTGCGCACATCCGGGGAGCGGACGTGCGTCCTTTATCCATGGAATCTCTCCAGGAGCATAACGAGGATTCCTACCGGAACGTGCATGACGCCTTAGCACCGGCCGGTCTCTCTAGAGCTGACCACCATAGCCGCCGAGTTCCCAGACATTGCTCTCCAGGAGTTCTGGGCGACATTTGACTTGGATGAGCATAAGAGGAGACGGGGCCAGAAGGTGATCACTTTCTTTCTTGGTGGGGTGTACAGGCAGCTCACTTACGATGAGTTTGCCGCTCATCTGGGCATCCCCTACGAGCACTATCACGATCACCACCTCGGTTGGGGCGAGGATGATGACGACGAGGAGTTGCACGCCCTCTGGAGCCACATGACAGGCGTGCCTGGCGATCGCCTCAAGAAGAGCAACTCAGTTAAGTCTCTCTCTCACCCACTCTATAAGTTTATTCATATGGTTTGGCGGAGGTCACTTTTATATGTCAGAGACAAGGATCGCCACCATATCCTTAAGGAGGAGCTCGTGCTTCACCGAGCCATCCGAGAGAGCTACCCTCTCCACCCCGGCTGGGTGCTCGCTCACATCTTCAGCCAGCGGACCAAGAGGAAGAAGCTACCACGCAAACTCTTGGGAGGCAACTTCATCGGTCAGCTCATCCTCTCCTTCGGCATCAGCCATGAATACGGTCCTCACATTCCACGACATCCAGTTCGGACCGTTGGAGGAGACTTGGCGGTCGAGTACGACTTAGAACTCGACCTCAGTCCCCAATTAGCAGCAGATCCTCCACTCCAACCTGCGGTCGAGTCGGAGGACGAAGATGATGCTGAGGAGCAGCAGCCGCAGCCGCGCCGCCGCTGAGTTTCAAGATTATATACCCTCGCCACACCATCAGGCAGGGTACATTCACCAGTCGCCGCCGCGCATTCCAGATCCATTTCCGGCGCATACTCACCAGCCGCAACACCACCCCGCGGACATTGGTGAGTTGTACGAGCGACTACAGGAGTGGCGCATCACCGAGAACACCACTCAAGAGGCTAGGTGGACTATTATGCAACAACGCATGCGCCCGCCGACCGGCGATATGAGCGACAGCTCGGCGATTACTTCCACTTCCCCCACCCCGACACCTCTGACCAGTGATGATCAGGTGGTGTCCTTTTCCTTGTCCTTTCTTTTTATTTATTCTTTTCGGACTTCGGTCCAACTTTTTTCTGTGTGGATCCGGGGCACTTGTCCTGGTTTCCTTTTTATGTTTCATTTGTTTTTGTTTTGTAGGCAGTTGGGAGATTCCCTTTGCTTTAGGTTCTGGTACACTTCCCTCCGCTCCGAGGACCCGTGCTCATCCCCTACACCAATCATCTCGGTCCAGGTTCTTCCATTCCACTCTGAACTCTAGAATTAGTCCTGTGAGGACACAGTCCGATTTAAGTGTGGGGTAGGATGCTAGAGAACCTTGCATGAACTTGATTGCCCTTGATTGTGTTTTGTGTGCCTCGTGATTCCATTCCAGTATCTCTAGCATTAGAATGGCTCAGTTCTTGATTTTTGATGTTAAGTTGTTGTTCAACCTTTCATAATGATGCTTAGACTGTTTAACCTAGAACTTAAGAACCAACTTGTATGCTTTGATGCTAGATTGCCTGGTCAGAACAGAATTTTAAAATCACACTTGTAGTTTGTAGCCTTGATTGCATGAAAATGACCGAATCTGACTAGCAAACCAACTGTGAGCTTTTGATCCATTGCACGTAACTTGCAATTTAAATTCTTTCTGAGTGGTTTTCTGTTTACTTGAATGAGTTAGAATTTGCATGAGACCTACTCGAGACCACATGATGACACGAGTTCTAGAAGGATAGGGGCACCTAGATTCAGCTACTAAGCCAGATAGCCTACCTTAACGATAAAATCCACTAGGTTTAGACCCTTGAGCTTGGCCTGTTCTTTCGGTTCGATAATACATTACAACCATTTCCCATTTCTTTCATTCCCCGTTGATCCCTGTGGTTGTAGTTCTAGATTGACCTACCGGAAGTCGGTTTGTGGTAACCTGCCTGTAGCCATTAAATAGGTGGTCTTAGCTAATAGGTCCAGACGTGTAAACCCCTCTAGCAACCAAAAGAAAAAAATATAGAAAAGAAAAAAAAATGAAGAAAGAAGAAAATTAGAAAAAGTTCAAAGTGTAGTTCAATAAAACGTTCTTCTCCCTACAAATGGAAGAACGAAGTAGAAAGAAAAGTTGAAAAGAAAAGAAAAAAATGTGTATGCAAAAGAAAAAGAATAAGTGCTAGGTTGTTTGATGGGTATCATAGGACGAGCGTTCATCATTCCACCAGTGTTTGGTTAGACGGTAGGAAGCCATAGATTAGATTCGAGGGAAGTTAGTCGAAAGCTACACCGCACCAAGCCATCATCAGTCATTCCCATCATCCATCTCATTATAAACCCGAGTAGTGTAGAATTCATTACGGTCCTAGCAGGGAAGTCCTTCTTGACTAGATACTCGTGTTGTCACAGTGGTGGAGATGTGGTCGAAATACAAACCTATGACAGAATTCGGTAACAGAAAATGATCGAGAGCAGAAACACGTCCTTAAACACAGAGAGTGAGAGTTCCCATTGTACTATATATATCTTGTGTGAGGAGTCTGGTCGGTCAGGTCAAATTCGTGCATAATTGGTTGCTAATTACTTGTCGTGTGCAGTTTATTAGTGAGACCAGGTAATTTGGCTGATCTGTATGCATGTTAGGTTTCTTGTTCTAGGATCGATCTGTCTAATAATTCATTGTGTTTGATTGAGCTCTAATTTAATCGATCTTATCATTTATGAACATGAGCGTTTCTATTCAGTTTGCTTGAGGACAAGCAAAAGCTTAAGTGTGGGGTATTTGATGACACTCGATTTGACGTGATTATCAGCCTCATTTAAGCAACATTTCTTCGCTTAAGACATTGTTTTTTAGGGTAGAATAACGAATATTCAATCAATTGCCCTATCTCGTGCCATTTGTGTTACCTTGGCCCTTTTCGGGTCTATTTGATGGTTTTCTAGTGTTTTGCGTAAGCACAGGTTTTTGCCGTCAGATAAAGTAGCCATGGACGTGTCTAAGGCATAGGAACATCGAGGAACTGAACCGGAATCGATCAAAGGAGCCAATCAAAGTCCAACCAAAGGTCTGCCCGAATACAAAGATACTTTCGCCGAAAATACCCTAGGGATTTCGGCGAAAATGATCTCACAGTTTCGGGGAAATCAACAATGCAAATCAGCTGATGCCAAGTGAAGACTGATTTCGGCGAAACCATTAAGCTCTTCGGACCGAAAATGCAAGGCAGAGAAAACTGGCCATTTACACAAGCCAGTTTCGGCGAAACTGACCTCACGGTTTCGGCGAAAATAATTGCTCAACCCGGCCCAACTAGGGTTAAGTATTTATACTTAATCCGGCGGCCAAAAAGAGAGAGAACACACAATTCATAATTAATCATAATACAACTTTTTGAGATCAGAATTCTCTGAAGTTCTGGAGCGAAGAGTTAGAGTTCGAAGAGCTGGATAGAGATCGTGACGCCATCCCTTCCATCTCGGAGAACCGAAGCTAGGAGTGCAACTTACCGAAGATCGGAGTCTGTCAGAGTCGTCCGAATTAGGTTTTTCAGATCCTTTTCTGTTCTTCCTTTGAATGATGAGCTCTTTCTTTGTCTTTGTGTCTTTTGTAATGATCATGAGTAGCTAAACTCGTTAGAGCTTAGACTAGATGAACCCTAAGTGACCAGGGCTTTAAAGCGGTCACGGATCGGCGGTGATTAGATTCGAAATTCAATCAGTTCTTTTTCATGTTTGATTTGTTCTTCTTTGTTTATGTTTCTTGTCTGGATTCATCACCTAGATTAGATTCTGGTTAAGCTAAGGATAGAAGCGAACGCTCGCCTTACTTTAGAACATCGAATTGAACAATTAACCTTATAATTGGAGTGTGCCTTTCGTAGGAACCGGTTAGGGTTAATCCACTGCAAGAGTAACTCATTAATCACTAGTAATTACACCAATTAATTAAGTCGTTGCGAGAGGCGACCGTACCCGGGCGGCTAGTTAATCTTGGTAGTTAGAACGAATAGAGCGAACGTTCGCCGGTCTTAAACCTAAGGGTAAGGAGTTATGGTGGTGTCTTAGTAATTGATAGAATAAGAATCGAAATCCGCTGATCTGTTGATTGCCAATGCTCTGGGGAACGAAGGGGGATTCAAAGTCTAAGTTCGTCTGTCATTCTTGTTTTCAAACCCTAATTCTCAATCTGCTTTAGCTTAATTTGTTTTAATTCTTCTGCATTCCTTAGAATTAGAAGTCGTGGAACTCACACCACGCACAACGTGTTTTCCTTGAGTAATTTGTTAGTTCTCAAGTAGCCAATCAATTGAAGGCCCGTGGAATACGATCTATCCTAGCTCTTGAGCTTGATAGTTATTTGATAGAACCAGCTCAGCACAACGACGGTTCCATCATTATGCGTGGTGTGAGTTCCACGACTTCTAATCTAATAAACAAAGGAAAATAAAAGACAGAAAGATTAAAACGGTTGACTAACAGGAAGATAGACGAACTTAGATTTCGAATCCCCCTTAGATCACCAGAGCATTGGCAATCAACAGATCAGCGGTTTTCAATTCTAATTCAATCGGTTTCTATACACCACCATAACTCCTGACCCTTAGGTTTAAGACCGGCGAACGTTCGCTCTATCTGTTCTAACTACCAAGATTAACTAGCCGCCCGGGTACGGTCGCCTCTCGCAATGACTTAATTAACTGGTGCAATTACTAATGATTAGTGAGTTACTCTTGCAGTGGATTAACCCTAACCGGTTCCTACGAAAGGTACGCTCCAATTATAAGGTTAATTGTTCAATTCGATGTTCTAAAGTAAGGCGAGCGTTCGCTTCTATCCTTAGCTTAACAAGAATCTAATCTAGGTGATCAATCCAGACAAGAAACATGAACAAGGAAGAACAAATCAAACATGAAAAAGAACTGATTGAATTTTGAATCTAATCACCGCCGATCCGTGACCGCTTTAAAGCCCTGGGTCACTTAGGGTTCATCTAATCTAAGCTCTACAAGTTCAGTTACTCATATCAGAAACAAGAGAATCAAAGGCAACAATGAAGATCATCATACAGAGGAAGAACAGATAAGAACTGAAAAACCTAATTCTGACGACTCCCGGGAAGCTTCAATCTCCTGGAACTTCAACTTTAAGCTCCGAGTTCTCCAAGGTGAAGGATGGCGTCACGATCTCTCCACGAATCTTCGAACTCTCTAAACTCTATCTATCGACCCTAGAGTCGGCTGACTCTCAAAAGTCTGATTCGTGAAAATATGAATAATGATTGTCTCCCTCTGGCTGCCGGCTGCTTCTCTTTAAATAGGTACGCTTAGGGTTTCCAATACAGCGCCGGATTTAGGAGATATTTTCGGCAAAAATATCAGATAATTTTCGCCGAAATCTATAGTTAAAATCCCCTGTTTGATTTCTTCAATTATTTTCGGCGAAAACTTAAGGAAGTTTTCGCCGAAAACTTCAGTGTAAATCAGCCTGTGAGTTCTGAAGGTATTTTCGCCGAAAACTTCATAGTGTTTTCGGCGAAAACATTGTGCTGGGTAGTTGGATCTCCGGTTCTGACTCTGGTTTGATTTCTGGTTCGATTCCGGTTCACTCCTTGAGGTCTTGAACACGTCCGTGGCTACATAAATGATGGCGGAAAACCTGTGCTTTCACAAAAATTACTAGAAAACCATCAAATAGACCCAAAAAGGGCCAAAGTAACCAAATCGGTAGGAAATAGGGTAGTTGAGTGAATATTCGCTATTTTACTCCTAAAACCATGTTTCAAGCAAGGGAATGTCGTTTAAATGAGGCTGATAATCACGTCAAATCGAGTGTCATCACTCCTCCATAGAGCTCTGATTGACGAACCATCAGAACTGGTGGAATCAGAACGACGAGATGGAGCATGTCATATGGAGATCAAAGGTATCATATCAGTTCAGAGCTGAGGGGTTTTACGGTTTATAGTTACCCAAGCTTAAGGGTTTATTCGGTTAAGGTTTAGAGAATTATTTTTGTGTTTTGGAGGTTAAGGGTACTAACGATTAATTTAGGCATCGATTTTGGGTAAGTCTAGAGGCTGGGATAGGAGATAGTTGGGGATTACTGCCCCGCCATTAATAGGCTAGTACATAATTTCAGTGCTAGTGGCCCACCCTTGGATTGCGCAATCCTCTTGGTAATGGAAAAGGTAAAGGTTCTGGTGGCTCGTATATAACGATCATCCAAGGAGGTCCTTAGTGGTCGGGATTTACGGCAACAATAAGATAGGGGTTGTTGGCACTTCTAACGGATAACTTAAGGGTGGTGATCTCTTACTTTGTCATGGTAAGGATTCACAGGATTGTCTTTATGACGAGATTTATGTTTACTAAGGTTGAGCTTGTGGGTTAGCCACTCAGTGATTAGCACTAGCCCTCTTCTTTCTACTTTTTGTTTTGGTGTTTTTGGATGGGTTTACATGGCGGTGGAGCTGGAGCTGGAGTTAGAGAGTGAACTGGAGGGGATCATTAGGGGATGTTTATCGGTTTTCTTTGTAGTTAACCTAGTCTTGTACTAGGATATTGTAATGCCATTGTATGATGTTGACTGCTACCGATTTGTCTTTGTATTAATTAATTGAGGTCCTTATAATTAGTTCAATTTACCGCTTTCTGGATGTTCTTATGAAATTGTATGTTTGGTTGAGTTAGTAACCCCCGGGTCGAGTAGTGCATGGGTTGAAGCAGTGGTTCAGCCAGGTCTTCTAGGGTGGGGTGCTACATGTGCCAGAAATCACTTAAATTTTGAGTTTTAACGGGATTCTTTATCTTTTTCCTCTCTTTCTCAACTCAAAAACACCATTGACACACTTAGGGATTTCTACCTTCAAACCTTGATTCTTGGAGCTTTGGAGGTCGGATCGAGGTTTCGTTTCTTCCTACATATTCTTGGGAACGAGTATAAGAGATCGCTAAGTTCTATTGGAGGTGGGAAGCTTCTATTTGCTTTTGGTGAGAAAAGGAGACACGTTTGGGGGGGGGCTCAACTGAGCGACTAGAAGATGATTAGATCCTCGGCATGTGTTGATAGGATTTGATGAGTAAGGTGAGGATTTGAAATTTGATCTAGATAAGAATTAGGGATTTTCATGAAATTGATGTGAGTTAAATTTGGGGAAAATTTGATTGCAGATGTTGATTGGTTTATTGGTGTTGATTGTTGTGATGTGTGGGAAGACCATTAATGTTATAGACCTAGATAAAAATGAGTTTTAGGGTCAAATTGATTGTTCGACAATTATGTGATCCTTTTATTTTCAGTTTTGGTTGGAGGATGATGATCTCAATGAAGGATCATCAAGTGAAAGACAAATAGGTGGGTAATCCTAGACGCTCATCAGAAACTACCCATATTCCCATTCTTTCTATAGGTGGGTGGTCGATGAGCTTAGCTATAACCTTATCATAATTGATTGTGAGATTAGAGATGGAATTGGATTTGATATCAAGTTGTGGAATTTGGAATTATGGAATTGTTGATTTGAGATGAGATGAGTTTCATTGTTGTATCTAGTTGCTTGTTGTGAATTAAGTAGAACTAGAAGGAGCCTACACTATCCCACTAATAATTTGAGTGGGGTAGTGTAGGCTACTTTGGGGTGGATCACCTTTGCATGGGAGACAAGGGGTGGTGTTTCACCTCTCATTGAGAGAAGGTGATGTGATATGATGCTGATGAGGCCATGATCCCATTGAGGATTGTGTTGTACTCTTCATTAGGTAGGGGAGTGTGAACCTACCATGCGGTAAGAAGGTGAATCAACCAGCGATGGTGGTGTGGGATAAACTCTTTGGTGCCTTAGAAGAAACACATAGATTCAAATTATGATGTGACTTGCTGTGATATATGAGTTGTATTTGGATTGTTCTTCTGATTGGTCATGGATTGTTGATGCATATGATGTGAACTATTGAACTATATGATGACACTCGATTTGACGTGATTATCAGCCTCATTTAAGTGACATTTCCTTGCTTAAGACATGATTTTTAGGGTAGAATAGCGGAGATTCAATCAATTGCCCTATCTCGTGCCATTTGTGTTACCTTGGCCCATTTCGGGTCTATTTGATAGTTTTCTAGTGTTTTTATGTTAGCACAGGTTTTTGCCGTCAAATAAAGTAGCCAAGGACGTGTCTAAAGAGTTGGAACCTCGAGGAATTGCACCGGAATCGATCCAAGGAGCCAATCAAGTCGAAACAATTCCTGCCCAGTTTACAAAGGAATTTTTGCCGAAAATACCCTAGCATTTTCGGCGAAAATACATGCACAAAATCACTGATGCCAAGTTTTCGGCGAAAACCCTAAGTTTTCGACCGAAAACTATTGGACCAAAATTTACAGGAGAAATCAACCGGCGGGCTCCCCATTTACACCAAGATTTTCGGCGAAAATACCCTAGTATTTTCGGCGAAAATATCAGGCAAAATCCGGCTGAATTAGGGTTAAGTATAAATACTTAACCGGCGGCCCAAAAAAAATATACTTTCAGAATATACTTTTCATACTTTTTCATAATCATAATTCGAAGGATTCTCAAGAGTTCTGGAGCAAAGAGTTAGAGTTCGAAGAGCCGGAAAGAGATCGTGACACCATCCCTTCCATCTCGATGACTCGGAGCTAGGATTGTAGTCGACCGGAAGATCGAAGTTCTGCCGGAGTCGTCTTAATTAGGTTTTTTAGATTCTTTTATGTTCTTCCTTTGTATGATGAACTCTTTCTTTGTCTTTGATTCTTCCGTGATGAATATGCGTAGCTAAACTCTTAGAGCTTAGACTAGATGAACCCTAAGTGACCTAGGGCTTTAAAGCGGTCACGGATCGGCGGTGATTAGATTCGAAGTTCAGTCAGTTTCTCTTTCATGTTTGGTTTGTTCTTCATTATTCATGTTTCTTGTCTGGATTGATCACCTAGATTAGATTCTTGTTAAGCTAAGGATAGAAGCGAATGCTCACCTTACTATAGAACATCAAGTTGAACAATTAACCTTATAATTGGAGCGTGCCTTTCGTAGGAACCGGTTAGGGTTAATCCACTGCAAGAGTAACTCATAAATCGTTAGTAATTCTACCAGTTAAGTTAAGTCATTGCGAGAGGTGACCGTACCCGGGCGACTAATTAATCTTGGTAGCTAGAACGGATAGAGCGAACGTTCGCCGGTCTTAAACCTAAGGGTCAGGAGTTATGGTGGTGTCTTAGAATTGATTGAATGAGAATCGAAATCCGCTAATCTGTTGATTGCCAATGCTCTGGGGAACGAAGGGGGATTCAAAGTCTAAGTTCGTCTGTCATCTCTGTTTTAACCAACCAATTTCCATTCTGTTCTTAGTTTAAATTTTTAATTTCTCTACATTTCTTAGATTTAGAAGTCGTGGAACTCACACCACGCACGAAGTGCTTAAACCTGAGTAATTTGCTAGTTTGTTTGAGTAGTCAATCATAGAAGCCCGTGGAATACGATCTACCCTAGCTTGTTAGCTTTGTTAGTTATTTGTTTGAACCCGAACAACGATCTTAGGTTCACCAAATTGGCGCCGTTGCCGGGGACTTCTTTTGATTGTTTGAAAGAAGAACTGGCAATTTATTCTTTTATTTTCCATCTTTCACTTTTCCACCCACTTCGATTTTACACTGGTTTTTGTTTGTTTTTGTTATTTGTAGGTTTGTCACAGGTGTATGCATCGCCGCCCTTGGACTCGCTCTCAAACTGACAAGGCTAAGAGTATAGAGAGACCAAGTAGTTCTGCTCCACCTCGACAATCACAGATTCCAAGGAGAAGCAGAATCAATCCACCTCCATCCATCACTCCGATTAAGATTGAGGAACTAAAAGAGAGTTCCTCATCTCCATCTTCACCGTTACCGTCACCTACATCTGTTTCATACACTGAGTCACTCTCACCTCCTCCATCTTCTGCCATGACTGATGATGACACTCGATTTGACGTGATTATCAACCTCATTTAAGCAACATTTCTTTGCTTAAGACATTGTTTTTAGGGTAGAATAACGAATATTCAATCAATTGCCCTATCTCGTGCCATTTGTGATACCTTGGCCCTTTTCGGGTCTATTTGATGATTTTCTAGTGTTTTGTGTAAGCACAGGTTTTTGCCATCAGATAAAGTAGCCATGGACGTGTCTAAGGCATAGGAACATCGAGGAACTGAACCGAAATCGATCAAAGGAGCCAATCAAAGTCCAACCAAAGGTCTGCCCAAATACAAAGATACTTTCGCCGAAAATACCCTAGGGGTTTCGGCGAAAATAATACCACATTCAGACTGGTGCCAACAAAGGATGATTTCGGCAAAAATGATCTCACAGTTTCGGCGAAATCAACAATGCAAATCAGCTGATGCCAAGAGAAGACTGATTTCGGCGAAACCATTAAGCTCTTCGGACCGAAAATGCAAGGCAGAGAAATCATGGCCGTTTACACAAGAATTTTCGCCAAAACTACCCCTATGGTTTCGGCGAAAATAACTGCTCAGCCCGGCCCAACTAGGGTTAAGTATTTATACTTAATCCGGCGGCCCGAGGAAAGGGGGGGACATCACACAATTCATAATTCTAAAAACACAACTTTTCGAGATCAGTTTTCTCTGAAGTTCGGGAGCGAAGAGTTGGAGTTCAAAGAGCCGGATAGAGATCGTGACGCCATCCCTTCCATCTCGGAGAACCGGAGCTAGGAGTGTAACTTACCGAAGATCGGAGTCTGTCAGAGTCGTCTGAATTAGGTTTTTCAGTTCTTTTCTGTTCTTCCTCTGAATGATGAACTCTTTCTTTATCTTTGTGTCTTTTGTAATGATCATGAGTAGCTAAACTCGTTAGAGCTTAGACTAGATGAACCCTAAGTGACCCAGGGCTTTAAAGCGGTCACGGATCGGCGGTGATTAGATTCGAAGTTCAATCAGTTTCTCTTTTCATGTTTGATTCGTTCTTCATTGTTCATGTTTCTTGTCTGGATTGATCACCTAGATTAGATTCTGGTTAAGCTAAGGATAGAAGCGAACGCTCGCCTTACTTTAGAACATCGAATTGAACAATTAACCTTATAATTGGAGTGTGCCTTTCGTAGGAACCGGTTAGGGTTAATCCACTGCAAGAGTAACTCATTAATCACTAGTAATTACACCAATTAATTAAGTCGTCGCGAGAGGCGACCGTACCCGGGCGGCTAGTTAATCTTGGTAGTTAGAACGGATAGAGCGAACGTTCGCCGGTCTTAAACCTAAGGGTAAGGAGTTATGGTGGTGTCTTAGTAATTGATTGAATAAGAATCGAAATCCGTGATCTGTTGATTGCCAATGCTCTGGGGAACGAAGGGGGATTCAAAGTCTAAGTTCGTCTGTCATTCTTGTTTTCAAACCCTAATTCTCAATCTGCTTTAGCTTAATTTGTTTTAATTCTTCTGCATTCCTTAGAATTAGAAGTCGTGGAACTCACACCACGCACAACGTGTTTTCCTTGAGTAATTTGTTAGTTCTGAAGTAGCCAATCAATTGAAGGCCCGTGGAATACGATCTATCCTAGCTCTTGAGCTTGATAGTTATTTGATAGAACCTGCTCAGCACAACGACGGTTCCATCAAATTGGCGCCGTTGCCGGGGACTTCTTTTGATTGTTGAAAGAAGAACTGGCAATTTATTCTTCTATTTTCCATCTTTCATTTTTCCACCCACTTCGATTTTATGCCGGTATGTTTGCTTTTGTTGCTTGTAGGTTGTTCTACAGGTTCATGAACCGCTCGATTGCTCATTCTCAGTTTAAGCCGGGTAATTCTGCTTCGCCGAAGAAACCGCGAGCTCAGAAGCAAGTCATAACCACACCGCCTACACCACTTATCCCTCAAAAGATTGAGGAGTTGAAGGAGAACTCCTCATCTTCATCCGCTTCATCCACTACTTCAGATTCACCACCACCCTCTCCTTCCGTACTAGTTGCTCAGCGCACCGTGGCGGATTACTGTAGACCAAATGCGGCTTACCTCCGAGCTAGCGTCGTCGTGCCGCACAACGATGACGACCCTGATTATAATATCACAACCTTCATCCTGAACATGGTCACTAAGAATCTTCGATTCGAAGGGAAGCTGCAAGAAAACCCCCGCACACATCTGGCTAACTTTTTGGACATGTGCGAGACGTTTAAGAGCGGGAATCTCAGCAAGAACAATCTTTGCTTGCGGGCATTCCCATTCTCTCTTAAAGGCAACGCCAAGGTATGGCTCAGCTCGAAACCACCTGGCCACTACACTGACTGGGATCATCTAGCTCAAGACTTCATAGAAGAATACTATCCCCTTCAAGAACCACATTCTACAAGGATAGTATCGCTAGATTCTCTCAGAAGGAAGGAGTAAGTTTACACGACGCGTGGAACGACTTCCAAGCGCTTCTCTCTGAATGCCCTCATCACGGATTCAACCAGTGGCAGCTAGCCGAAATCTTTGCCAAAGGCATGAATGAAGAAACAGTGAATGGGTCAACATTTTAGCTAAAGGCAACTGCACAACACTTGAACCAGAAGCTGCTCTACTTCACTTTGCGGACTGCGCATCCAAGTCCAGAAATAGGGAAAGACAGTTTGGAGCAGCCAAGAGTCAACCAAGCAGTGAAGAAGAGATTAAGATCGCAGTACAAAAACAAATGGAAGAGATCCTCGGTACAACTAATAACTGGCCTAACAAGGAAGTCAACTTCATTGATCACAGCTTCACCAGGGATCAAAGAGGCTACTCCGACTACCGTCAGTTCAGAACACCTCGTCAACAACGGGAAGGCTTCTATGAGCGTCCTCCCTACAACTTCCAACTCGACCAGAGCCGAAATCAATACATGGACAATGGTTATCAAGATCCTTCCAGATTCACCAGAGTACAGCAGCCTCTGCATTTTAGATCTGAGGACAATTGGGAGAGGAGAATAGCCAGGAAGTTTGATCTAATTACAGCAAGACTTGATGATCACGAGGAAAGATTCAAAGCGCAAGCTCTTCTCAATCAAGAACAGATAGCCTCTGGACAAAGAATAGAAGATATGATAAACAAAATTGCTAGTGCAGTGGCTTGTCTTCCCATTTTCAATCAGGCTCCGTCTCCAGACAGCTCCACCATGAAGAACAAGCACGCTAAGGCCGTAACAACCAGGAGCAGTGAGCAGACCAGCCCGTCTGAGAAGGAAGAAATTCCGTTTCCAATGAGGGAGAGTGCTCGGCTATCATCCCTCGACCACCACCCATACCTATTCCAGCTAAGTGTCCCGACCCTGGTCCTTTTACTTTACCTTTGAGCATTAATGACATTGAAATCGAGCGTAGCATAATTGACCTAGGTGCTTCTATAAATGTCATGCCTATGTGTTTATATAAGAAACTGAACCTAGGGGAATTACAACCTGCCAACATGAATTTAGTGTTCGCTGACAAAACTCTAAGAGAACCTAAAGGAATGATCCAGGATGTAATCACTTGTTGTGGCCCGTTCCGATTTTTCGTTGATTATATAGTTATGGATACTCAGAGAAATATTCTACCTTCTCTTGGGTCGGTCATTCATGGCGACAGCCGGAATTAATGTCAATGTTCCTAATGGCTCTCTAACTGTAAGGGTGGGGAAGGATACTGCAACATTCCATCTCAAGGACGGGATGCAATACATTCCTAAGGAAGAATTAAATTGTTTATCTGTAGAGATTGTGGAGTTGGCCTCGGTCAACTTCATTTCTAATGTTTCTTCCAGTGTTTCGAGATCAATTGATACTGCCGGTATTAAGCAGGTTATAAAGAAGAAGCCAGAAGCGTCAGTTCAGAAGCCACCTAAGAAGAAGAAGGAACTGCAAGCCTCTTCTAAACCACCGAGCAGACCTCGAGGGAAGAACAAGAAGGGGAAGACCCAAATGGTCTGGAGACCAAAAATTCCGCCGTCTTCCACCGAGCCAGCTGCACCACCAACACGTTCCGAGAAACCGGCGCCGGAACAAGTATGGAGGGAGAAGCCGAAAGCATCTCCTAAGGAAGTACTAACGATCACCGATCCTGGTGATAACATGCCGAAGAAGACAGAAAAAGAGAAGCCGACAGTCCTCATTCCTTCCATCGTCACACTAAAGAAGGATGACCTCTCCAGAGAGCTTTTCGGACCTTTCAAGTTCGTTGATCATCTTCCCGACGGACGTACCAAACTACTACATGCGAACGGGAAGAGATTCACGCTTACCGGAGAAGTCCCGAAGCTGTACTTCATGAACTCTGATGCTAGCGTGAAGGAGAATCTTAGTTGGGATGTCTCCTAATACCGTCCAGGTATCGTCCAGCTCAAGGACGTTAATAAAAGAGCGCTTCGTGGGAGGCAACCCACGGCTGGAGTCAGTTTTGTTTTGTTTCAACCTTGGTATTTTAGAGTCGGTTCGGGAGAGCCAAAAGTGTCAGTTTGTTTGTGTTCTTATTTTTCTTGTAGAGTCTGCGTGTCATAGAGTCAGTTGCAAGTTGATTGAGGTCGTTCCGATTTTTCTGGATTTAACTGTGATTTTCTGAAGTTGGTCGGAATTACGAAAATATTTTAAACCCGAACAGTTCAAAATTTTCGGCGAAACCACCCCTGTTTTCGGCGAAACCAACTTTTGATTTTCGACCCATCCTTCATGTTCATCATTTTCGGTTCGAAAAATAACTGTTTTCGGCGAAGCCATTTGAACTAAAGTTTTTGGCGAAACCGTGCTTCCATTTTCGGCGAAACCACCCTTCCAATTTCGCCAAAAATAATTAAAAAAAAATCAGAAAAATCCCACTGTAAAACCGGTCTTCCTCTCTCTCCTTCCTTTCCTTCGCTCACTTTCGTTCATATCACCGAAACCCCCTTATCTATTTAAAATCGCCGCCGACCTTCCACTAAAACCCGCCGTCGCCGCCGTTTCACCCGCCGCCGCCGTCGCCGACCGCCGCCGCTCACTCCCCCTCCTCATTCCGATCCCACCAAGCCCTAGAACGTTCGAATCGGAGCTTTGCAGCTCCAGTTCTCTGAAACCCTAGTTTTCAACGTTTTTCACCGATTCCTCTCAACTCGTTCATTTTTTGCGATCATGGCTTCAAGGTAAAGTGTACAACTTTTCAAGACGAATCTTTTGACATAGGATTGCTGAATTTCGTCGGGTTGACTTTCGGTTGACTTTTCAGTCTACCTCGTTTTGCGTGCCGACTGTTTCGTGTGAACTAGGACTGACTGAACTTATAGAACTGTTCTATGATGCTTAGGGAGTTCCGTGCTTAATTTCCATATCATTTGGTCATGTGTTGCTATGCATACGATTGATTCTTTGTTTTGTTGACTTGTGAGAAATGTCGGTTTGACTTTGAACTGTGTTGATCATTTGGCTATCATAAGTGTCCATTCTAGTTCATATTATCGTGCTTGCCAATTGAAATACTATTTTACCGTCATTCTCCGAGTTGTGATAGTCTTGCCATGATTAGGGTTCAATATGACTTAATGTTGACTTTCTAAAATGTTGGTTTGACTTTTTGAACTCTGATTGCGCTTACCTGATTATAGCTGTTCTTAAGACATGTGTTTTAATGTCTATGATTACCGGTTACTCCGCTTTACTTACCCCACTTAGTTTCCCTCGTTTCTTTGTGAAATTGAGTTTTTCTACTAAGTATGGGGTAAGGTTTTGGTCGACTAATCTGGTTTCATTCTGGTTTTAGGAACACTTTTGAGCGCAGGACTAATGCACGACTCGATGGCGCCTCGAGCTCAGGAGTTGTCGCTCCAGTCACACCCGCCATTCTGGGTCCTCCACCTGCACTCCCTCGCCATGTTGGATACCATCCCACCATCGCCCGTCTACCGGACTTCTACTTGGAGAACTTCCAGAAGATCGCGCACATCCGGGGAGCTGACGTGCGTCCTTTATCCATGGAGTCTCTCCAGGAGCATAACGAGGATTCCTACCGGAACGTGCATGACGCCTTAGCACCGGCCGGTCTCCTAGAGCTGACCACCATAGCCGCCGAGTTCCCAGACATTGCTCTCCAAGAGTTCTGGCCGACATTTGACTTGGACGAGCATAAGAGGAGACGGGGCCAGAAGGTGATCACTTTCTTTCTTGGTGGGGTGTACAGGCAGCTCACCTACGATGAGTTTGCCGCTCATCTGGGCATCCCTACGAGCACTATCACGATCACCACCTCGGTTGGGGCGAGGATGATGACGACGAGGAGTTGCACGCCCTCTGGAGCCACATGACAGGCGTGCCTGGCGATCGCCTCAGGAAGAGCAACTCAGTTAAGTCTCTCTCTCACCCGCTCTATAAGTTTATTCATATAGTTTGGCGGAGGTCACTTTTATATGTCAGAGACAAGGATCACCACCATATCCTTAAGGAGGAGCTCATGCTTCATCGAGCCATCCGAGAGAGTTACCCTCTCCACCCCGGCTGGGTGCTAGCTCACATCTTCAGCCAGAAGACCAAGAGGAAGAAGCTACCACGCAAACTCTTGGGAGGCAACTTCATCGGTCAGCTCATCCTCTCCTTCGGCATCGGCCATGAATATGGCCCTCACATTCCACGACATCCAGTTCGGACCGTTGGAGGAGACTTGGCGGTCGAGTACGACTTAGAACTCGACCTCAGTCCCCAGGTAGCAGCAGATCCGCCACTCCAACCTGCGGTCGAGTCGGAGGACGAAGATGATGCTGAGGAGCAGCAGCCGCAGCCGCCGCCTGAGTTTCAAGATTATATACCCTCGCCACACCATCAGGCAGGGTACATTCACCAGTCGCCGCCGCGCATTCCAGATCCATTTCCGGTGCATACTCACCAGCTGCAACACCACCCCGCGGACATTGGTGAGCTGTACGAGCGACTACAGGAGTGGCGCATCACCGACAACGCCACTCAAGAGGCTAGGTGGACTATTATGCAACAACACATGCGCCACGCCGACCGACGATATGAGCGACAGCTGGAGTGGCAGCGACAGCTCGGCGATTACTTCCACTTCCCCCACCCCGACACCTCTGACCAGTGATGATCAGGTGGTGTCATTTTCCTTGTCCTTTCTTTTTATTTATTCTTTTCGGACTTCGGTCCAATTTTTTTTTCTGTGCGGATCCGGGGCACTTGTCCCGGTTTCCTTTTTATGTTTCATTTGTTTTTGTTTTGTAGGCAGTTGGGAGATTCCCTTTGCTTCAGGTTCTGTTACACTTCCCTCCGCTCCGAAGATCCGTGCTCATCCACTACGCCAATCCTCTCGGTCCAGGTTCTTCCATTCCACTCTGAACTCTAGAATTAGTCCTGTGAGGACACAGTCCGATTTAAGTGTGGGGTAGGATGCTAGAGAACCTTGCATGAACTTGATTGCCCTTGATTGTGTTTTGTGTGCCTCGTGATTCCATTCCAGTATCTCTAGCATTAGAATGGCTCAGTTCTTGATTTTTGATGTTAAGTTGTTGTTCAACCTTTCATAATGATGCTTAGACTACTTAACCTAGAACTTGAGAACCAACTTGTATGCTTTGATGCTAAATTGCCTGGTCATAACAGAATTTTAAAATCACACTTGTAGTTTGTAGCCTTGATTGCATGAAAATGACCGAATCCGACTAGCAAACCAACTGTGAGCTTTTGATCCATTGCACGTAACTTGCAATTCAAATTCTTTCTGAGTGGTTCTCTGTTTACTTGAATGAGTTAGAATTTGCATGAGACCTACTCGAGACCACACGATGACACGAGTTCTAGAAGGATAGGGGCACCTAGATTCAGCTACTAAGCCAGATAGCCTACCTTAACGATAAAATCCACTAGGTTTAGACCCTTGAGCTTGGCCTGTTCTTTCGGTTCGATAAACATTACAGCCATTTCCCATTTCTTTCATTCCCCGTTGATCCCCTGTGGTTGTAGTTCTAGATTGACCTACCGGAAGTTGGTTTGTGGTAACCTACCTATAGCCATTAAACAGGTGGTCTTAGCTAATAGGTCCAGACGTGTAAAACCCTCTAGCAACTAAAAGAAAAATCGGCACAAAAGAAAAAATATTGAAAAGAAAGAAAAAGAGAAAAATTTCAAAAAATGAAGAAAGAAGAAAATCAGAAAAAGTTCAAAGTGTAGTTCAATAAAATGTTCTTCTCCCTACAAATGGAAGAACGAAGTAGAAAGAAAAGTTGAAAAGAAAAGAAAAAAAATGTGTATGCAAAAGAAAAAGAATAAGTGCTAGGTTGCTTGAGGGTATCATAGGACGAGCGTTCATCAATCCACCAGTGTTTGGTTAGACGGTAGGAAGCCATAGATTAGATTCGAGGGAAGTTAGTCGAAAGCTACACCGCACCAAGCCATCATCAGTCATTCCCATCATCCATCTCATTATAAACCCGAGTAGCGTAGAATTCATTACGGTCCTAGCAGGGAAGTCCTTCTTGACTAGATACTCGTGTTGTCACAGTGGTGGAGATGTGGTCGAAATACAAACCTATGACAGAATTCGGTAACAGAAATGATTCGAGAGCAGAAACACGTCCTTAAACACAGAGAGTGAGAGTTCCCATTGTACTATATATATCCTGTGTGAGGAGTCTGGTCGGTCAGGTCAAATTCGTGCATAATTGGTTGCTAATTACTTGTCGTGTGCAGTTTATTAGTGAGACCAGGTAATTTGGCTGATCTGTATGCATGTTAGGTTTCTTGTTCTAGGATCGATCTGTCTAATAATTCATTGTGTTTGATTGAGCTCTAATTTAATCGATCTTATCATTTATGAACATGAGCGTTTCTATTCAGTTTGCTTGAGGACAAGCAAAAGCTTAAGTGTGGGGTATTTGATGACACTCGATTTGACGTGATTATCAGCCTCATTTAAGCAACATTTCTTTGCTTAAGACATTGTTTTTAGGGTAGAATAACGAATATTCAATCAATTGCCCTATCTCGTGCCATTTGTGTTACCTTGGCCCTTTTCGGGTCTATTTGATGGTTTTCTAGTGTTTTGCGTAAGCACAGGTTTTTGCCGTCAGATAAAGTAGCCATGGACGTGTCTAAGGCATAGGAACATCGAGGAACTGAACCGGAATCGATCAAAGGAGCCAATCAAAGTCCAACCAAAGGTTTGCCCGAATACAAAGATACTTTTGCCGAAAATACCCTAGGGGTTTCGGCGAAAATAATACCACATTCAGACTGGTGCCAACAGAAGGATGATTTCGGTGAAAATGATCTCACAGTTTCGGCGAAATCAACAATGCAAATCAGCTGATGCCAAGAGAAGACTGATTTCGGCGAAACCATTAAGCTCTTCGGACCGAAAATGCAAGGCAGAGAAATCATGGCCGTTTACACAAGAATTTTCGCCAAAACTACCCCTATGGTTTCGGCGAAAATAACTGCTCAGCCCGGCCCAATAGGGTTAAGTATTTATACTTAATCCGGCGGCCCGAGGAAAGGGGGGACATCACACAATTCATAATTCTAAAAACACAACTTTTCGAGATCAGTTTTCTCTGAAGTTCGGAGCGAAGAGTTGGAGTTCGAAGAGCCGGATAGAGATCGTGACGCCATCCCTTCCATCTCGGAGAACCGGAGCTAGGAGTGTAACTTACCGAAGATCGGAGTCTGTCAGAGTCGTCTGAATTAGGTTTTTCAAGTCTTTTCTGTTCTTCCTCTGAATGATGAACTCTTTCTTTATCTTTGTGTCTTTTGTAATGATCATGAGTAGCTAAACTCGTTAGAGCTTAGACTAGATGAACCCTAAGTGACCCAGGGCTTTAAAGCGGTCACGGATCGGCGGTGATTAGATTCGAAGTTCAATCAGTTTCTCTTTTCATGTTTGATTCGTTCTTCATTGTTCATGTTTCTTGTCTGGATTGATCACCTAGATTAGATTTGGTTAAGCTAAGGATAGAAGCGAACGCTCGCCTTACTTTAGAACATCGAATTGAACAATTAACCTTATAATTGGAGTGTGCCTTTCGTAGGAACCGGTTAGGGTTAATCCACTGCAAGAGTAACTCATTAATCACTAGTAATTACACCAATTAATTAAGTCGTCGCGAGAGGCGACCGTACCCGGGCGGCTAGTTAATCTTGGTAGTTAGAACGGATAGAGCGAACGTTCGCCGGTCTTAACCTAAGGGTAAGGAGTTATGGTGGTGTCTTAGTAATTGATTGAATAAGAATCGAAATCCGCTGATCTGTTGATTGCCAATGCTCTGGGGAACGAAGGGGGATTCAAAGTCTAAATTCGTCTGTCATTCTTGTTTTCAAACCCTAATTCTCAATCTGCTTTAGCTTAATTTGTTTTAATTCTTCTGCATTCCTTAGAATTAGAAGTCGTGGAACTCACACCACGCACAACGTGTTTTCCTTGAGTAATTTGTTAGTTCTGAAGTAGCCAATCAATTGAAGGCCCGTGGAATACGATCTATCCTAGCTCTTGAGCTTGATAGTTATTTGATAGAACCTGCTCAGCACAACGACGGTTCCATCAACTGATCAATTACCACCACCACCACCACCAGGCGGAAACCCACCGCCGCCGCCTGCACAGAAAAGTCTAGCTGATTACAACAAGCCGAGCGCGACAAGCGTTCGATCTGCGATTGTCGTACGCGCATTGAAAGAGATCCTGACTATGAGATCAAGATTCCATTCTTGACTATGATCTCTAGGGATCTACAGTTCAAAGGCAGGCCCTAGACAATCCGTGCACTCATCTTGCGGATTTCCTTGATCTCTGCAGCACTTTTAAGAACGGAAACCTCGACAAGAATACTCTTTGTTTGAGAGCTTTCCGTTCTCTCTGAAAGGCGCTGCTAAGAGGTGGCTTACTGGCAAACCACCTGGATATTACACTAATTGGGATACTCTGGCTCAGGACTTCATTGAAGAATACTTTCCTCCTGCCAGAACAACAGCCATCAAGGACAGCATTGCCAGATTCTCCCAGAAAGAAGGAGAAAGCTTATACGATACTTGGAATCGATTCCAAGAACTTCTCTACAACTGTCCTCATCATGGATTCGAGCAGAGGCAGTTAGCTGAAATCTTTGCTCGAGGTCTTCGAGAAGAATCTGCCAAGTGGGTCAATTCTCTAGCTGAAGGGGATTGCACTACGCTCACACCTGAAGTTGCTCTTCTTCACTTCTCAAACTGTGCTTCCAAGTCAAGGAACTGGGAATGACAATCTGAAGGATCAAGAGCAAGCTCGATCTCGAAGCAGCTATCAAGGCAGAAGTAGAGAAGCATCTAAAGAAGTCTACCACACCAGTCAAACCGCCGGCAGCTTCTGTCTATGTTGCCGATTGTGAGTGGTGTGGGGCTTGCGCACATAATGGAGGCCGATGCCAGAATTTTGGTAAGGCAGAAGTCTGGTCCACCGAAGAGGTAAATTTCGTTCAACAAGGCTTCGTTAATAATCAGAATGGTTATGCTGGCTACCGCAACTTCAGGCAGCAAGGGAACTATCAAGACAGTCCTCCCTAAAATGCAGGCGCCAACCATAACCAGAACCAGAATAACCGCCCGGCTGGTCCAGCTCAGGATCAGAAGCCTAACCATCCGCCAGTAAGTGTCTACCAGCCGCCGCACCGCAATCGGGTAACTATGGAACTGCTCCTGGCAATCGCCAGAATCAATATTTGAATAACACCTATCCAGGGCAGCAGTACCAGAAGGAAAACAATGTCAGTGACCTGGAAAGAAGCTTAGCCAGATCATCACAGACTCGATGATCATACAGTCAGTTTAAAGCTCAAGCTCTTCTCAATCAAGAACAGATAGCAGCCGGTCAAAGAATTGAGCAAGCTGTGAACAACATCTCGAGCATGCTAGCATCTGGTCGACCATTTGGCCAACTTCCAAGCCAGACAGAGCCAAATCCGAGAAAGGAGCAAGCCAAGATGGTAACCGCTCAAAAATTTACAAGCTTATCTGCTGATGCTTGTTCTGTTTTACGCAGGATCGCTGAATCTCAAGAGAAGAAGGAAGCACTACAAGTGGCGCCTAAGGAGGAAGATCCTCCTCTTGCACCGTACGTCGTGAAGCCTCCTTTTCCAAGAGCATTGCTGCCGAATGCAAGGATCGAGACTGGCATGAAGGGGAATAAAGAAGGATATCCTGATGCTCATATCAAGAAACCGTCGTCTCCATATCCAGCTAAGTGTTCCGATCCTGGTTCTTTCACTCTACCTCTTGTCATTAATGATGTTGAGATAGAATGTTGTTTGGTTGATCTCGCGCGTCTGTTAATGTTATGCCTATGAGTCTATATGAAAAATTGAACCTAGGAGAACTTGAACCGCCTAGTATGCAACTTATCTTTGCAGATAGATCACTTAAAACTCCAAGGGGAGAAATCAAAGACGTTGTTACTAAATGTGGCTCTTTCACGTTCTTAGCTGACTTTGTCATCATTGACACCAATAAGGATGATTCTACCATTCTCATAGGACGACCTTTCATGGCTACTACTGGAATGCAAATTAACGTTCCAAATGGTTCTTTAACTTTGAGAGTTGGTAAAGAAACAGTCACGTTCCGCCTTAAAGACGGAATGAAATATAATCCTAAGAATGAAGAATTTCATTGTTTAGCTGTTGAAACTGTGGAGTTGACTCCGGTCAACTCCGTTACTGATGTCTCTTCTAGTGTGCCTAGATCAATTGCTGTTGCAGGTGCTGGACAGATTACCAAGCAGAAACCGAAATCTGTTCCTCCAAAGCCGCCCAAGAAGAAGGAACTGAAAGCCTCTTCTAAGCCACCGAGCACAAAACCTAGCAGACCTCGGGGAAAGAACAAGAAGACGAAGACTCACATGGTCTGGAGACCAGTTGTGCCGCCACTTTCCACCGAGCCAGCTGCACCACCAATTCGTTCCAAGCTGCCGACGCCGGAACAAGTATGGAAGGAGAAGCCAAAAGCATCTCCTAAGGAAATACGGACGATCACCGATCCTGGTGGTATCAAGCCGGAGGTTAAAGAGAAGAAGGAGCCGATCGTTCTCATTCCATCCACTGTCTTCCTTGTGGAAGATGATCCCTTGACAGAACTGTTCGGACCCTTCACAATCACTGACCACCTTCCCGACGGACGTACCAAGCTCTTACACGCGAACGGGAAGAAATTCATGCTCACCGGAGAAGCCCCGAAGCTCTACTTATGAACTCCGATGCTAGCATTAAGGAGAATCTGAGTTGGGATGTCTCCTAATACCGTTCAGGTATCGTCCAGCTCAAGGACGTTAATAAAAGAACACTTCGTGGGAGGCAACCCACGGCTGGAGTCAGTTTTTCATTTGTGTCAACCTTAGTGTTTTAGAGTCGGTTCGGGGGGAACCAAAAGTGTCAGTTTGTTTGTTTTCTTATTTTTCATGTGTAGTCTGTGTGTCATAGTGTCAGTTGCAAATGATTGAGGTTTTTCCGATTTTTGTAGATTTAATTGTGATTTTCTGAAGTTTGCTGGGATTGCAAAAATATTTTCAATCGTAGAGTTCAATATTTTCGGCGAAAATAGCCCATGTTTTCGGCGAAAATTCTCTTTGAAAACCGGCAGTACTTTTTAACTAGCATTTTTGGCGAAAACTTGCACTTATTTTCGCCGAAAATGTCTTTGAAATCAACCAACTTTTTCACTTAAAAATCCGGACATCTTCCCTCTCTTTCCTCACTTCATTTTCGAAACAAAACCGAAAACCCTCCCCTGTTTTCTCAAACCCGACCGCCGCACCCTTATCTCGCCGCTGCCACCCGTTGCCGACCGTCACCGCCGCCGCCGCTCCCTTTCCCTCCTTTTTCCGATCATTTTAAGCCTTAGAACAGCCGAATCGAAGCTCTACAGCTCTAGTTCACCCAAACCCTAAAACTTGCGATTTTTCACCGATTCCTCCCAATTCGTTCACTTTTAGCATCCATGGCTTCAAGGTAAGTTATAGAACTTTTCATTGCGAATCTTTTGACATGTTGATTGCTGAATTTCGTCGAGGTTGACTTTTGGTTGACATTTCGGTTTGCCTCGATTTGCGTGCCGACTGATTTCGTGTGAACTAGGTTAGCTGAACTTCTTGAGCTGTTCTAGCATGCTTAGGGAGTATCGTGCTTAATTGTTATATCGTTTGACCATGTGTTGCTATGCCTAAGTCCTATTCTTTGTGATGTTGACTTTTGAGAAATGTCGGTTTGACCATGAACTGTTTTTGATCATTTGGATGTCCTATGTGCTCATACTCGTTCCAATTATTGTGTTTGCCATCTGAGATCATATTTTACCGTCATTCTCTGATTTGTGATAGTCTTGCCATGATTAGGGTTTAATGTTTTATTCTGTTGACTATTTGAATGTTTGTTTGACTTCTGAACTCTAACTGTGCTAATTCCATTCTGGCTGTTCCTGAGCATGTATTTTATTGTTCGTGATTACCGGTTAATCTGCTTTGCTTACCCCCACTCGGCTTTCCTCATTTCTCTGTGAAATTGAGTTTTTCAACTAAGTGTGGGGTAGGGTTTTAGTTTGACTAATCGGGTTTGTTTTCTTGTTTAGGAACACCACTTATGAGCGCAGGACCAAGCAGAGACTTGACGCCGCCTCGAGCTGCGGAGCCCCCGCTCCTGTCACACCCGCCATCCAAGGCCCTCCACCAGCATTCCCTTGCCGTGTTGGGCGCCATCGCACTGTCGCTCGTCTACCCGACTACTACTTTCAGTGCTACTAGAGGCTCGAGCACATTCCTGGAGCTAATGTTCGATCACTCTCCATGGAGTCCCTCCACGATCACAATGAGGACTACCACCGGAACGTGCACGACGCCCTGGCATCGGCCGACCTCCTAGAGATGACCACCATCGCTTCCGACTTCCCAGACGACGCTCTCCAAGAGTTCTGGGCCACTTTTGATCTGGACGAGCACAAGAGGAGGCAAAGCAAGAAGGTCGTTTCCTTCTACCTGGGCGGGGTGTACAGGAACCTCACCTATGATGAGTTTGCAGCTCATCTAGGCATCCCCTACGAGCATTACCACGGTCATCACCTCGAATGGGCGGATGACGAGGACGACGAAGAGGCATACCACGCACTCTGGAGCCACATGACTGGAGTGCCCGACGATCGTCTCACGGACCATAACTCAGTTAAGTCCCTCTCTCACCCTCTCTATAGATTCATTCATATGGTTTGACGTAGATCGCTATTATATGCTCCAGAGAAGGACCGCCACCATATCAGCAAGGAGGAACTTGTGCTTCTTCGCGCCATCCGGGAGAGCTACCCTCTTCACCCCGGATGGGTGCTTGCTCCCATCTTCCGCCAGAAGACCAAGAGGAGGACGCCACCTCCTCGCTCACTCCTGGGAGGCAACTTCATCGGCCAACTCATCATCTCCTTCGGCCTCAGCCATGAATATGGCCCGAACATCCCACGCCGCAGAGTACGCACCGTTGGAGGAGATTTGGCGGTCGAGTACGACCTTGAGCTGGACTTCAGTCCCCAGGTAGCAGCAGATCCTCCCCTCCAGTACGAGGATGAGTCGGAGGAAGAAGATGATTCTGAGGAGTCCCAGCCTCAGTACAAGCCAGAGTCTCATGACCATACTCCCTCGCCACACCATCAGGTAGGGTATGTACACCAGTCGCCACCAACCATCCCAGATCCATACCAGGCGCCTCACCCACAGCCTCACCCGCACCCCGTGGACATTGGTGAGCTGTATGAGCGACTGCAGGACTGGCGCATCACCGACAACGCCACTCAAGAGGCAAGATGGACTATTATGCAGCAGCATATGCACCGCGCTGATAGGCGGTATGAGGCACAGATGAGTGGCAACGTCAGCTCGGCGATTTCTTCCACTTTCCACCTCCCGGCGCGCCTGACCAGCAGTAACCGGGTTGTATCCTCTTTCTTGTCCCTTCTTTTTATTTATTCTTTTCGGATTTCGATCCAACTTTTTTTCTGTGTGGATCCGGGGCACTTGTCCCGGTTTCCTTTTTATGTTTCATTTGTTTTTGTTTTGTAGGCAGTAGGGAGATTCCCTCTGCTTCGCTTTGGTAGATTCCCTCCGCTCCAAGGACCCGTGTTCATCCCATACGCCAACCATCTCGGTCCAGGTTCTTCTATTTCACTCTGAACTCTAGAATTAGTCCTGTGAGGACACAATCCGATTTTTCCATTCCAGAGAACCTTGCATGAACTTGATTGCCCTCGATTGTGTTTTTCTGTATGCCTCGTGATTCCATTCCAGTCTCTCTAGCATTAGAATGGCTCAGTTCTTGATTTTTGATGTTAAGTTGTTGTTCAAACTTTCATAATGATGCTTAGATTGCTTAACCTAGAACTTGAGAACCAACTTGTATTCTTTGATGCTAAATTGCCTGGTCAGAACAGAATTTTAAATCACACTTGTAGTTTGCAACCTTGATTGCATGAAAATGACCGAATCCGACTAGCAAACCAAATGCGAGCTTTTGATCCATTGCACGTAACTTGCAATTTTAATTCTTTTTGAGTGGTTTTCTGTTTGCTTGAATGAGTTAGAATTTGCATGAGACCTACTCGAGACCACACGATGACACGAGTTCTAGAATGATAGGGGCACCTAGATTCAGCTACTAAGCCAGATAGCCTACCTAACGATAAAATCCATTAGGTATAGACCCTTGAGCTTGGCCTGTTCTTTCGGTTCGATATACATTACAGCCATTTCCCATTCTTTCATTCCCCGTTGATCCCCTGTGGTTGTAGTTCTAGATTGACCTACCGGAAGTCGATTTGTGGTAACCTGCCTATAGCCATTAAACAGGTGGTCTTAGCTATTATGTCCAGACGTGTAAACCCCTCTAGCAACTAAAAGAAAAATTGCACAAAAGAAAAAAAATAGAAAAAAAAGAAGAAAAGAAGCAAGTTTCGAAAAAAATTGAAAAAAAAAATGAAAAGAAGAAAAATCAGAAAAGCCAAAAAGGTTTCAAGTTTTTAGTTCAATAAAACGTTCTTCTCCCTACAAATGGAAGAACGAAGTCAAAAGAAAAGTCAGAAAAACTATGTAAAAAAAAATAATAAGTGCTAGGTTGCTTGAGGGTATCATAGGATGAGCGTTCATTATTCCACCCGTGTCTGGTAAGACGGTAGGAAGCCATAGGCTAGATTCGAGGGAAGTTAGTCGAAAACTACACCGCACAAAGCCATCATCAAACATCCCCATCATCCATCGCATCATAAACCCAAGTAGTGTAGAATTCGTTACAGTCCTAGCAGGGAAGTCCTTCTTGACTGGATACTCGTGTTGTCACAGTGGTGGAGATGTGATCGAATTGCAAACTTATGACAAAATTCGGTAACAGAAAATGATCGAGAGCAGAAACACGTCCTTAAACACAGAGAGTGAGAGTTCTCCATTTACTAAATATATCCTGTGTGAGGAGTCTGGTCGGTCAGGTCAAATTCGTGCATAATTGGTTGCTACTACTTGTCGTGTGCAGTTTATTAGTGAGACCAGGTAGTTTGGCTGATCTGTATGCATGTTAGGTTTTTGTTCTAGGATCTATCTGTCTAATAATTCATTTGTGTTTGATTGAGCTCCAATTTAATCGATCTTATCATTTGTGAACATGAGCGTTTCTATTCAGTTTGCTTGAGGACAAGCAAAAGCTTAATGTGGGGTATTTTGATGACACTCGATTTGACGTGATTATCAGCCTCATTTAAGCACATTTCCTTGCTTAAGACATGGTTTTTAGGTTAGAATAGCGAATATTCAATCATCTCGTGCCATTTGTGTTACCTTGGCCCGTTTCGGGTCTATTTGATGGTTTTCTAGTGTTTTTACGTTAGCACAGGTTTTTGCCGCCAAATAAAGTAGCCAAGGACGTGTCTAAAGCGTTGGAACCTCGAGGAATTGCACCGGAATCGATCCAAGGAGCCAATCAAGTCGAAACAATTCCTGCCCGGTTTACAAAGGAATTTTCACCGAAAATACCCTAGCATTTTTGACGAAAATACATGCACAAAATCACTGATGCCGACTGAAGGAAGTTTTCGGCGAAAACCCTAAGTTTTCAACCGAAAACTATTGGACCAAAATTTACAGGAGAAATCAACCGGCGGGCTCCCCATTTACACCAAGATTTTCGGCGAAAATACCCTAGTATTTTCGGCGAAAATATCAGGCAAAATCCGGCTGAATTAGGGTTAAGTATAAATACTTAACCGGCGGCCCAAAAAAATATATACTTTCAGAATATACTTTTCATACTTTTTCATAATCATAATTCGAATGATTCTCAAGAGTTCTGGAGCAAAGAGTTAGAGTTCGAAGAGCCGGAAAGAGATCGTGACGCCATCCCTTCCATCTCGAAGACTCGGAGCTAGGATTGCAGTCGACTGGAAGATCGAAGTTCTGCCGGAGTCGTCTTAATTAGGTTTTTCAGATTCTTTTATGTTCTTCCTTTTATGATGAACTCTTTCTTTGTCTTTGATTCTTTCGTGATGAATATGCGTAGCTAAACTCTTAGAGCTTAGACTAGATGAACCCTAAGTGACCCAGGGCTTTAAAGCGGTCACGGATCGGCGGTGATTAGATTCGAAGTTCAGTCAGTTTCTCTTTCATGTTTGGTTTGTTCTTCATTATTCATGTTTCTTGTCTGGATTGATCACCTAGATTAGATTCATGTTAAGCTAAGGATAGAAGCGAACGCTCGCCTTACTTTAGAACATCAAGTTGAACAATTAACCTTATAATTGGAGCGTGCCTTTCGTAGGAACGGTTAGGGTTAATCCACTGCAAGAGTAACTCATAAATTGTTAGTAATTCCACCAGTTAAGTTAAGTCGTTGCGAGAGGCGACCGTACCCGGGCGACTAATTAATCTTGGTAGCTAGAACGGATAGAGCGAACGTTCATCGGTCTTAAACCTAAGGGTCAGGAGTTATGGTGGTGTCTTAGAATTGATTGAATGAGAATCGAAATCCGCTGATCTGTTGATTGCCAATGCTCTGGGGAACGAAGGGGGATTCAAAGTCTAAGTTCATCTGTCATCTCTGTTTTAACCAACCAATTTCCATTCTGTTCTTAGCTTAAATTTTTAATTTCTTTGCATTTCTTAGATTTAGAAGTCGTGGAACTCACACCACGCACGAAGTGCTTAAACCTGAGTAATTTGCTAGTTTATTTGAGTAGTCAATCATAGAAGACCCGTGGAATACGATCTACCCTAGCTTGTTAGCTTTGTTAGTTATTTGTTTGAACCCGAACAACGATCTTAGGTTCACCACTATACATGTCTGGGTGTTGAGAACTATTGATAGTAGTTAGAGAACTGTACCAGGTATGTTGATCACATAGACTGTTCTAGGATTAATAAATGGTTATACGTCAGATTGAATCCCATTGCTAGTGTTGGTTGACAGAGTGTTGGGATAGCTTCTTGTGGTTTAGTTCGACGCATAGGCGGGGTGTTGCCTCACTCAATTTTCATTAGGAAACTGATCATTCCTTTATCCTCTCTTTCAGATAATCAAGGGTAGGTGGTGAGTGTTTTTGAGTGGTTGGTCCAAGTTGAAATTGTTGCAGAGATAATGAGGTAGAACAATGGCGGCTTGGATCTGGAGTTGATTTTCTTTTGTTAATCAGTTGACTAACTATTTTGGGGATTTTTTATTGGATTTGGTTTTCTTATTCGTATTGTTATTGTCAAAATTTTGTATCAAATTTTACTATTGGGGGACTCCGTTCTTCGACTATTTAAGTTTGAGCTTCTGTTTGTTTTTACTTATTTTGGTTCGACCATGACCTCATTCCCGATATAACCATGGGTTTAACTCTATTGGTTCGAGGTAGGTATTACACTACTCAGAGGGGGTGGTTGTTATCAGATCCTACAAAAAGGGGTGTAACACCCGTCCCAAATCAGCCCAGGTTACCCAAGGTTGAACCAAGTTCGAGCGCCACTCAAGCACAGGTTTAACCAAAAACGCGAAACGATAAAAGAAAGAATAAAACTTCTCATTAAAATCCACAATCAAACGAAGGCCTCCAATATAAAATCCACCATAAAATCCAACATAAACCGAAAATCAAATCCAATCCAACCTCAAGAGTTTACAAAAGTTCCCAACCCAAATATCATGGTCAACTGAAATATCATAAATACAGTATAGGTCAACTCCAAGCAAGTCACCGATCTTCACCTCATGGTTCCAACAGATAACCTTCTCGAACTCAACTATCAACTACCTCTCCAACCTAGCACTAGCCACGAGCACCTGAAAGAGAAACTGGGGGGGTCAGCTTCCTAATGAAACTGAGCGAACCCACTAGGTCTACCTATGCGCCGAACCTAGCCCAGGAGCGATCCCAACTCCACACACAAACAACAGCAGAATCTGACATAGCCTACCTCATTTTAATCCTAACATGCTACTAGGTGATCACACAAGCACTTACCTCAACCGAAGAACACAGTTTACAAATTCAGCAATACACATAGTCGTCACTAGGCAATACAACCATCTAAACAAGTTCATCATGCACACGAATCGACATTCAATCCAGGATCATCCCATAGCAACAAAGAACAGCAACATGGCACCACAATCACACAACTCACACACACAACTTAACCTCATGCACAACATAAAGACCACAAGCAACATACGCACAATCAATTCATCTATGTGAGTTAAATTAGGCGCCAATAAGGAGTTGTTCCCCCGCTACCCCGCCGGCCAACACGACGCACCCACTCTTCCAGGAGGGTCCAAGATGCATCCTCAACGGATCCAAATTCCATGGACAACACAACACTCTCCCTCAGGAGGTAGCAACTAATCCTCGGTACTCGACCAAGGTGATCTACCAACGTAGACCGGACTCATTACTAATCCTCAGTATCCAACCAATGTGATCTACCAACGTAGACCGGACTCAATCACATATCCTTGGGGTAACGTTGGCTCCTTCAGATTCTATTATTTCAATCAACACAACAAATTACTCACACTTACAACCAACGGTTATACTCATCACACAGCTCATTCGCATCATTCACTCCGACCATCAAGATTCACATCAATTCCCACCACCAACATCCACATCGATCGCATACTTAACCATATCCCACATTATACCACTTGCACTCATTCACACACCTCAGCAGTCACACATACACACATACCATCATCATAACCCCACATCACACATAACCACACAACACAAGCCATTCAACGCCTCCCAAGGCACAAACAGTTTAAGGGTAAACGGTTAGAGCTCACCGGCCACCCCCACCTACAAGTACAGCGGAAGCCATGTCACGAGTCGTAGGGTTACCCTCCTGTACATCCTTCATTGGACGACCCCACATTGGTGGGACCATCCACTTGTTCGTCATTTAAGGGCGACCCCACATTGGCAGGACCACCCTCCTGCAACCACAAATTAACAATACCAAACAGAGATGCAGCAACAGAATTATATCCCAACCCACCTACACTCATTACTAAGTTCATATCATTAATCATCATTATTCATCATTCTCCCAACTCACATCACATAGAAATCAGCCAACCATTGTCAATCAATTAACCAAATAACAGTAATACAACAATCATCGATCATCACTAATCATCACAATCACATAGCAAGCATTCACAGAACAATTTCCCTTTCACTCTCTTCCAATTCATGCAAAACCTACTTTTCTCTAAGTCAAGTTGAAACTCCTCACGCCGACCAAATCTACCTATCGTACGCTAAACCCTCACCTGGCAAGAAGACGAGGCTCTAAAATGACTCCCGGAACCCGAACCACCAAACTCTACAACTCCAAACTCGAAGCTCTTCCTCTCCTGACCGACTGCAGCCTACTCCAAAATACCTAGAAACTCGGGGTGTGATCTCTTCCTCTCATCGCCACAAACACACAGGCAAAAATGGATCGTCGATCGGACAACCGTAGCTCTCGGAATCAAACTTCAAAGTTGGAGCGAAGTTTGGTTCGTCAAAATCAATTTCGGGGAAAGAGAAAGAAGGGAAAAGTGGGAAAACCCGTCAAAACCCGGTTTATATACTCATAGCACGATACACGGCGTGTATCCTCAATACACGGCCGTGTACAAATTTCTAGCACATTCGACGAATTCTGACTTTCAAGGCACACGGCCGTGTACCACCAATACACGGCGTGTATCACACTACACGGATGTGTATCATACACTTCACTGTTAGCTCAATTGCAACTTCAACCCGACACAAACTCGAACGTCCCAGACCTCAAGAGACTCTCACAAGCGCCGTTTCCAGCACTCTAGTCACCCAAACTTGAGTTCTAACCCGTTCGGTTTGGCGGGGATGTTACAAGTCTCCCCAACTTCAAGAGATTTCGTCCCCAAAATCACAACCTGACTCGCTCTAGCAATGCAACCATAAATCACAGCAACAAATGCAGCAATACAAGATCACATTACCTCCCGAAACTTCCTCTAACGGTTCTGGCAACTCGCACCCTCTATAAACACCACTCACCCCTACTCTGAACTTCCTCCTAACAAACATGCACAACCGAACCACAAAGCACCACAAGAACACAACAACACAAGCAACCATGGGAAGAACACTACCAACCAACACCACCACACTAAGACTCCGCACACTACAACTACCCTACCTAGCTTAACCAAAAACTACTAAGTTCTACTTCACTAGCAAACTCCTCCCAGTCTACCAACCACCACTACTCTCTTACTACCCAAACACCCACAAGAACAAGGAATATGAACGAGCTCGAATTTAAACGAAGACGCAAACGGAAAGAACCAAGAAAGATATCATATCGTTCGCCTCGTCGTTCGCATTCTCCTCTACACCTCCGGCAAGAGCATACAAGCCTCATTGTTCTCCTCCGGCTCCAACTGGTGTAGCATTAGCTCCGGTCCCTCTCCCAGCACTCGTGGCACCACGACCAACACTACCTCCTCCTCCACCCCCAACACTCCTAGATAGAGCCCTAGGCCCTTGCACCGATCCCACAGACTAAGTTGGTGCAGCTCTCCTACAAGGAAAGTATGTGCTCTTGTGACCTGGCTGGCCACAAGTAAAGCATGTCATTGGTGCAGTCCTCAATATGTGGCACTCCCCATAATGAGGCTTCCCACAAGTGTTACAGACAAGCAAACCCGACGACGCTCCACTAGACCGGGTCATCCCAACACCCCTCGATCCACACATGTTACTCTTATGGCCAGGTTGTCCACAAGTATAACAGGTTACGGATCCCCACTGAGGAGCTGAACGAGCACTCCTGAAACCCGAGTCAGACGACTGGGCACGCTTAGCCGGATGACTAGGCGCAGCAACCTGAGGGGGTGGGACAGGCACCTTCCTCTTCCTCTCCTCATTCTTCCTCTGCTCTAACCTCTCCCTACTCAAAGCAGCTGCCTTCACAGACACCAAGCTCCCCATGTCTGCAGAAGTGACTCCTTCATGAATCTCCGTCCTCAGACCATTCTTAAACTTCACAATGAGCTTTCTTTCCCTACCAGTAGTCTCGTCATACCACTTGGAGAGGGAAGTAAACTCTATGTAGTAAGCAAGAACGGTCTTCTCCCCCTGCTCTAACTCTAAGAACTCTCTAGCCTTCTCCTCACGCCACAGATCTGGACAGAACTGGTCACGGAACTCCTCAACAAACTCCTCTAGACTCAACTCAGGCCTACTCTACTCTGAGGCAACGACCTCCACCAATCTAAGGCATGACCCTTGAGCAAGAAAGTCATGAACGACACCCTAACATCTCCCTCAAGTCCCATCTGCAGGAACTTATACTCACACTCCTAGAGCCACTGCTCCGCTATAGCAGGGTCAACCACATCCCCATGGAACTCTCCAAAGTTCCAACCCTTCAACAACCCCGGCTGAAACCTAGGAACTCCAACTCTAAACCCTGAATCCCCAACCGAACGCCTTCCCATGGCTTGGCTCGATTCACTACAGAAGAACATTTAGAACATTTCAGTTGACCATCAAAGAAAACTCACAACCAAATTCAAAACACTTTCACTTCAAAACTCCCACCCATTTCAAAACAGTTTGAAGATCCCTGGAATGCCAGTACTGCATCGACGTTCCGTCCTTTCCATTAAGAGTGTAGCAAATCCCCTAGAAGAAAGGACAGGTCACCTATACAGCAGAGGCAAACCAGGCTCTGATACATTTGTAACACCTGTCCCGAATCAGCCCAGGTTACCCAAGGTTGAAGCAAGTTCGAGCGCCACTCAAGCACAGGTTTAACTAAAAACGTGAAACGATAAAAGAAAGAATAAAACTTCTCATTAAAATCCACAATCAAATGGAGGCCTCCAATCTAAAATCCACCATAAAATCCAACATAAACCGAAAATCAAATCCAATCCAACCTCAAGAGTTTACAAAAGTTCCCAACCCAAATATCATAAATACAGTATAGGTCAACTCCAAGCAAGTCACTGATCTTCACCTCATGGTTCCAACAGATAACGTCTCGAACTCAACTATCAACTACCTCTCCAACCTAGCACTAGCCACGAGCACCTGAAAGAGAAGTTGGGGGGGGGGGGTCAGCTTCCTAATGAAACTAAGTGAACCCACTAGGTCTACCTATGCGCCGAACCTAGCCTAGGAGCGATCCCAACTCCACACACAAACAACAGCGGAATCTGACACAGCCAACCACATTTTAATCCTAACATGCTACTAGGTGACCACACAAGCACTTACCTCAACCGAAGAACACAGTTTACAAATTCAACAATACAGATAGTCGTCACTGGGAAACACAACCTTCTAAACAAGTTCATCATGCACACGAATCGACATTCAATCCTGGATCATCCCATAACAACAAATAACAGCAACATGGCACTACAATCACACAACTCACACACACAACTTAACCTCATGCACAACATAAAGACCACAAGCAACATACGCACAATCAATTCATCTATATGAGTTAAATTAGGCGCCAATAAGGAGTTGTTCCCCCGCTACCCCGCCGACCAACACGACGCACCCACTCTTCCAGGAGGGTCCAAGACGCATCTTCAACGGATCCAAATCCCATGGACAACACAACACTCTCCCTCAAGAGGTAGCAACTAATCCTCGGTACTCGACCAAGGTGATCTACTAACGTAGACCTGACTCATTACTAATCCTCAGTATCCAACCAAGGTGATCTACCAACGTAGACCAGACTCAATCACATATCCTTGGGGTAACGTTGGCTCCTTCAAATTCTATTATTTCATTCAATACAACCAACAGTTATACTCATCACACAACTCATTCGCATCATTCACTCCGACCATCAAGATTCACATCAATTCCCACCACCAACATCCACATCGATCGCATACTTAACCATATCCCACATTATACCACTTGCACTCATTCACACACCTCAGCAGTCACACATACACACATAGCATCATCATAACCCCACATCACACATAACCACACAACACAAGCCATTCAACACCTCCCACGGCACAAATAGTTTAAGGGTAAACGGCTATAGCTCACCGGCCACCCCCACCTGCAAGTACAGGGGAAGCCATGTCATGAGTCGTAGGGTTACCCTCCTGTACATCCTTCATTGGACGACCCCACATTGGTGACACCATCCACTTGTTCGTCATTTAAGGGCGACCCCACATTGGCAGGACCACCCTCCTGCAACCACAAATTAACAATACCAAACAGAGATGCAGCAACAGAATTATATCCCAACCCACCTACACTCATTACTAAGTTCATATCATTAATCATCATTGTTCATCATTCTCCCAACTCACATCACATAGAAATAAGCCAACCATTGTTAATCAATTCACCAAATAACAGTAACACAACAATCATCGATCATCACTAATCATCACAATCACATAGCAAGCATTCACAGAACAATTTTCCTTTTACTCTCTTCCAATTCATGCAAAACCTACTTTTCTCTAAGTCAAGTTGAAACTCCTCACGCCGACCAAATCTACCTATCGTACGCTAAACCCTCACCTAGCAAGAAGACGAGGCTCTAAAATGACTCCCGGAACCCGAACCACCAAACTCTACAACTCTAAACTCGAAGCTCTTCCTCTCCTGACCGACTGCAGCCTACTCCGAAATTCCCAAAAACTCAGGGTGCGATCTCTTCCTCTCGCCCCCACAAACACACAGGCAAAAATAGATCGTCGATCGGACAACCGTAGCTCCCGGAATCAAACTTCAAAGTTGGAGCGAAGTTTGGTTTGTCAAAATCAATTTCAGGGAAAGAGAAAGAAGGGAAAAGTGGGAAAACCCGTCAAAACCCGGTTTATATAGTCAGAGCACGATACACGACGTGTATCCTCAATACACGGCCGTGTACAAATTTCTGGCACATTCGATGAATTCTTACTTTCAAGGCACACGGCCGTGTACCACCAATACACGGCGTGTATGTGATACACGACGTGTATCACACTACACGGCCGTGTATCATACACTGCACCGTTAGCTCAATTGCAACTTCAACCCGACACAAACTCGAACGTCCCAGACCTCAAAAGACTCTCACAAGTGCCGTTTCCAGCACTCTAGTCACCCAAACTTGAGTTCTAACCCGTTCGGTTGGGCGGGGATGTTACAAGTGGTGTCTTTTGACTGGTCATTGACAGGTCTACAATGCGGCGCATAATGGTTGATGATTGATTGGTAGGGCGGGCATCGTACTGTTATGGAGACGTGCAACAAGACGTCTCCATCAACTCTATCAGGGCAGGCGAGCCCCAGGGCGGATGACTAGTCCACTTAGGGAAGCATTGACACGTTTGGTCCTTTAGATTTTCAATAACTAAACTGAAGGTACCCATCTATAAATCACGTCAAAATGGTAATGAAAATATCTTCCTTCCAATGTTGACGTGGAAGATGACTCAACTTACTAAGCCAACATAAATAATAATAAAATATTAAAAATAAAAATAAAGTAAAATACAAATAAATAATAAAATAAAATGACCTTCGCCGCCGTCTGCAACAGTGGCCGTCTCGCGTCCATATTTCCTCGAACGGACCAAGCCCCGCAACACGCGCTCTACCTTGACCTCTCACCCCTTACTCCGGCGACCGGTGAAGAATAATCATTCGCCATGGCCAACTTATTGCGCGCCGACTCGTCCTACCTGTGCCTCCGTCGCTGGATGTGCGAAGTTTGCGAGCAGACTCCGACAACTTCCTTCTTTGCTGAGTTGGGGAGTTCTCATATCTTCTTATTAATCATCAATGGCTTTTTCTTCAACTGGTGAAAAAAATTCTTTACCAAATTAGCTTGCTTTCAGAATTTCTCCCATTATTTCTCCTAATAGCAATATAGCATTGCTAGTAACGAGGTCCTCCTCTATTCCCCTACTCCAAGTTCGATCAAGAACCATAAGATTCAAATGCAGAAACAGAGTTACTGATACGAGATCAATCAATTCATAAACCTAATCTAAGTTATTGGATGCATCATTGAGGTTCTAGATTGAGAAGCCAAGCTAACTGAACTATTGAAGCCAAAAATCTTCAGTTACCCATCGAAGAAACTTGAGGCAGCTTGCCAATGGGGGATTTCTTCGATGCAGAGCTCTTCTACCTATTATCTTACAAAAATAAAATAAAAACTGAGTATAAGAATTTGAGATGGAACCCAATTATCAATGGAGTTTCATAATCAAAATCCATATCGTAATTTTTCATAAGGATTTCTAGTATGGACCTATATATAAATACACTTCCCACTTGACTTCTAATTCACACCCATCAGTTTGAATAATAACAAAATGAAAGTTAATGCAGTAGTAGTTGTTGTGCTTCTCTTTGTTCCAATTTCAGGGACGTAGAACTCGAGCAGTTTGAGGAGCTATGCAAGCAACAACCGCAGTACGACGAGCAGCAAAAGGGGATCTGCCTCCGGGAATGCAAGGACTACGCTAGAAAGATGAAGGAATGGAGCTAACCACCACGGAAGTGAAGAAGAGATGACTAATCCTGAGAAGATATCGGATGAATGCAATTATGCAAGCAACACTACGACGAGGAAGACCCGAGTCAAAGACGTAGAAAGTGGCGGTGGGGATAATTCTTCTTCTTCGCAGGTCGCCAAAGTAAAGGGTGAGAAGTCGGGGGCCTTGGTTCGTTCCAGGGAAGGCGGAGCTGGACTTGCCACAACAGATGGCAGTGGTGAGGTTATTTTATATTATTATTTACTTATTTATTACTTTATTTTATTCATTCTAATATTTTATTATTATTTATGTTAATTGGATTAGTTGAGTCATCTTCCACTAGAGCTGTCAAACGGGCGGTTGGGCGGGCCACGGGTCGGGTTGGGGGCGGGCTCATCGGGTTGGGGTTTATCGGGTCATTTATTCATTATATTATGGGTAAACTATTTGGCAGTTTGCTTAGTTTGAAGGTTTTTTAGTTATTAAAATTGGTCTAGCTTTGAAATGTTGGCTTTAAGCCTATTTAATTTTTTGGTTATATTGAGTCGGGCTGAGTCGGGTCAGCTTTTTGCCAGCTCTATCTTCCACGTTAGTATTGGATGGAAAAAATTTCAATACCATTTTAATGTGATTTTTTTTTTTTTTTACAAAGTTTAATGTGATTTATAGGATGTGTACTTTTGGGTTATAAGTGAAAACCTAAGGTACCATTCGTGTCAATGCCCCAGCCATCAGATTTAATGTAGCAGTTTAATAAGAAAATTATTATATTATTGTGTATATAAGTAGAAAATCAAGTATTTTTTATTTTTTATTGGATCCAACTAATCATTTTATTTTCATATTTCTTTCATATAGTAAGGAGACAATGAGCTACATGATGAGAGCTGAATATTTAATTTTATTTCATATTTATATTTATTTGGATACAACTAATCATTTTGTTATTTTCATATAGTAAGGTGACAGAAAAGCTGAGGACAAACATTCTCTTGCCATTTGGGTACAAATTCACCAATAAGGGCATAACCTCGCCAATAAGGGCTCATTCTCGCCGATTATGGCGTAATAATAGCCACACTCAAGTCGAGGATAAACCTTTGCTCGATTCAAGTTTATATGTGAACCAGCTCAGTTTCATGAAAGGTTTCAACTGATCGGGTTCACAATCACTTCCCCACCCCTACCCCTACTCCGAAACCCCCTCCTTCCCCCCCTTTTTTTATCTCCTAAGTTGGTTCATGATCTATGGCATGCTCCCACCCATGAGTGCTATGCAAAAAAGGGAGAAAATCAAGTAAGTGAGGCGAAAAAGAAAGTTAAACATATATTTTGGATAATTATTAATTGAAGATAAGCCGATAACTACTGTATTATTATTAAAAAGGACAGAAAGAAAACGGGTAATTAGCATTAGCAGTCCCATTCGTTTCACATTCGTATGGAAAAAAACTTACCAATCTCATACGTTAAAGAATCGTACAAAATTATCCCATCCGACCATTTTTTCGGCCAAATCGTCTTGTCAGCATGCCAAGTCACCAAAAAAAGTACACATGGAAGGTTCAACTTAGCTCTACTAACCTAATCGGTCATATATTGAACTCTACCCAAACCTAATCGACTTTTAGTATGGTTTTTTGGAATTTGGGTTGGGTTGAGTAGGTTCAATACAAGACCGATTATGTTAGTAGAGCTGAGTTGGATCTTCCACATATATATTTTTTTTTGCTAACTCGATATGCTAACAAGACGATTCGGTCAAGGAATTGGTTGAAAAGATGATTTTGTATGATTCTTAAATGTATAAAATTGATTAATTTTTTGTATACAAATGGAACGATTTTGTATAACTCCAAACGAATGGGAATCCTAAAACTAATTAGCCGAAAGAAAACGTGGAAGACTTAATGTCATGATTCATTATTATTCTTTATTTATGTCACCGAATAGAATTTTTATTTGTCGCACTTGCACGGAGATGTCAACGGTCAATGAGATCCACTGGATCTGCCATACCCATAACTTCATAAATCTCTAGTAACGTGCTATTTGAATCTTATTTTTATAGAGACTCGTGATATCGCATATTTAATTTTATTAGTTCCTCTTTAATCAGGATTCAGGAACACACCCAAAATATTAATAAAGCAAACCAAATTAAACAACACGCTTGAATTTATTTAAAAAGGCACATCAACAAGCATATCCAATCCATTTTGTCCCACACTAATATGCCGCTGATCACTTGCCGGCGGCGGCAGCTTTCAGAGCGTCAATCTCCTTGTAAGCCTCCTCCAGCTGCTCATTCTGCTCCCTTATGTCCTTCCTCAGCTCTTCCACAATAGCATCAGCAGTCAAACTCTCATCGGACGCTCCTCCCCCCGCCAACTGTTCCTTGAGCTTCTGGATCTCATCATCCTTAGCCTTAATCTTCTCCTCGTACGGTACCCACGGAGCGAACTCGAAGCGGTGCATACCGCTCCCGTCGTTGGTGTAGGCGCAAGCAACGTTGTTGATGCTGTCGCTGTAGTCCTTGTTGTAGAAGATCCGCACGTGGCGGTTGGTCTGCACGTGCAGGAACCCGACAGTGTTGGGTTCGCCGGCGGGGAAGATTGGCTGGAAGAGGGTGGAGGTTACCTTGGTGCGGTCCTCATCAGGGGAGTCGGCGGTGGCGGAGAGCCAGGAGACGCCGTACCTGCTGACTAGGTGGAGGAATTTATTGTTGTAAGAGCAGCGGAGGTGAATGAGAGTGGGGTCCGCACTGGAGGGGACCACCTCTAGCTTGACGAAGGGGTTGACTGGGTCAACGTCACGCTTGGTTCCCATGTCCTTGTAGTACTCGCCAAACTCGTCGTTCCAGAGGTAGTGAAGGTATTTGCCGGAGGACTTGGATTTGAGGATGACATACTTGGGTAATCCGGCCATTGCTTTCTCTTGTGTTAGATTGGTTGGTAGAGACTAGAGAGTGTGTAGTACTGAATGGGAAAATCTATTTATAGAGGGTGACTGGCTGGCGGGGGCACAAGTTGTACTATTCTATTCTATTGGTTGCCAACCCGTGGAGAGAGGACAATTTTAAATATTATTACGGGGTTGTTTGGTTGGATGATGTGTAGATATATTGATATTAGGGATATATTGATATGTTATTACATTGATATTAGTAAACTAATTAGCAAGATAACATTGTTTGGTGTTGTGATATTGTAACAATTGGTGATAAGTTACTTTAATGGGAAATGACTAATTTGCCCTCAACTTTATGGGTTATAATACATTTGCTCTAAACATAATCGAATGAACTTTACCCTAGCTAATTCACCAACTACTTTAATAGAAGGTTTGGAGGTTTGGCTGATTTGCTAAGAAAATAGGACATCCGTCAATTGTCCAAAACTAGTTGGACAATGGAATTGGCGTACGTCAATCAACAAATGGTGAGGAGGTGAGGGAGAATCGGGGATGAGAAATGAGGAAAGTAAATAATGGCACTATAATTGAGAGGATAGAATAGGGGCAAAAAAGTCTGCAAAGAGTGATATCAATATCACTCCACAGATATTCTAGGGGGGAGTAGAATATCTAAAGAGTGATATTGATATCACTTTTGACCCCAGATATGATATTCAGGATAGAATAAATGATGATATTCTGAATATCATGATATCTGCAGTTATCAATATCAATATCACTGCAACCAAACGACCCCTACGTGTTTTATTATTACTAGCATTTTTTCGGCCCGTTAGCCGATATGTTATATAACTTATATTTTAATTTTATATTTAATATAATTTTTAGGCATTTTATTTAGTCTAATTAGTAAAAAAATGTTTATTTTATAATCATAGATTTAATATTATGTTTAATAAATTGTAAATTAACAAAAATTTTGAATTGGATGATTAAAAGTAAATGAACACTCAATGAGTCAAATTAGTTAACATATTACAATAGTGGAGAAATTAAATAGTTTAAAGTAAGAAATATAGAAATAAACTTTAATTGAAAAGTGAGTTGCACATTATCTTTGAAAATATACACTAATAAATTAAATTAAACTAAGTTAAATGGAGAATTTTACTTTTTTCCTAAACTTCATCATGTTTAAAAATATTTGGAATTTTATTTATTAATTACATAATTTATTGAATATTTTTATTTTTGTGGAGATTTATTGAATAATTTAAAATGAGAAGAAATAAAATAATATGATAGGTAAGTATCCTAATATTAAGGAGAGAGTTTTAAATTATATCTCTCTAATTTTAAATGTTCATATAATAGCTAGATAATTCGTTATAAAATACCAAAAATATATTATATTTAAATTGAATATTTTGATTAATTATATGATATTTTTTATATTGACTAATTTTAACTACATACTAAAATAAAATAGGTCAGTTTATGATCACTGCAAAGGAGAAAATATACATTAGAATTATACTTTTTATTCAAACAAAATTTTCAAATGAGTGATGTCCTCCAAACCAATATGCATTCAACTTTTTTACCAACAAAAGTAAGTTCAAGATAAATGAAAAAAATTCGAAGTCTCTCGAAACATTTGGAAAAAAATAAAGTTGAGACTAAAGAAGCCATCACTATAAAAACAAATTGAGGAATAGTTAAACATAAAAAAAATTGGAACCTAAATTGGCCCATTATAAACTTAAATGAATTTGGAAATAAGGATCATGATATATGAATATATTTAGGTTTAATGAATATGCCTAATTCAAACTAAACAACTTGATCAATACTCTAAATTTGTTAATAGTTAATGCATGTAACATGTTTTACTTACGGTCTCATGACTCATACTCTTATACACTCATGATCTCTCTCACCATTGATCTTACTAATACACAACCTTATTTATTTAGTTTTCTTTTGATCAATAAATATATTAATTAAAAAATAATTCTCTTAAATTTTCATGATTATTTTATAATTTATGTAGCTTGATCGATGATCAAATTAATTAACAACTTACCAACTTTGAGTCATTCAAATAATTTACCAACAAATTCAATTCAAGACAAATGAAAAACAAAATTGCAACTCTCTTAAAGCATTTCCAAACAAATAAAGTCGAGATTAAATAATCTATCAATGTAAAAAACTATTTTTAGGAATAGTTGAAAATGATGAAAAACGATTGGCCTGTCAAAATTTAAAAGAATTTTGAAAATAAAAATCATATTATATTAGTGTATTTAGGTTTAATGAATATGTCCAATTTAAACTTGACTCAACTCGATCAATACTCTCAAATTTTAATAGTTAATGACATTTAACCTGTTTTACTTACGATCTCATGACTCATACTCTTATACACTCATAACATCACTTACCATTGATCTTACTATGTAGAATCTTATTTCTTCAAATTTCTCTATATCAATAAATATATTAATTGAAAATTTATTCTCTTAAATATTCATAAATTTTTACAATTTATGTAGGTTGAACCTTGATCAATTTAACTAATGACTTACCAAACTTGGAGGTCTTCAAATAATTTACCAACATAATTCATTTCAAGATAACTTTCTTGAAACATTTCAAACAAATAAAGTCGAGAATAAAGAAATCCAAACTGTAAAACAATTATTTTGAGGAATAGTTAGATAGAATGAAAAATGAAACCTTGATTATATTGGCCTGTTAAAACTTTAAAAAAATGAAAATAAATATCATATTATATGAAGTTATTTAGGTTTAATAAATATGCCCAATTCAAACTAACTTAACTCGATCAATACTCTACATTTTTTAATATTTTTTGACATGTAACACATTTTACTTGCGATACACTCATGACCTTAGTTACCATTGATCTTACTAATGTAAAATCTTATTTCTACGTTTGTCTCTAGCCCAATATTAATTGAAAAGTAATTCTCTTTAATATTCATAAATTGTTAAATTTATGCAGCTTGATCATTGATCAAACTAATTAATGACTTACCAAACTTGGAGTTTTTAAAATAATTTATCAACAAAATTTCGTTCAAGACAAATGGAATTTTTTTTTGCAACTTTATAGAAGCATTTACAAACAAATAAAGTCGAGATTAAAGAAACAATCACTGTAAAAAATTATTTTGAGAAATAATTAGACAAATAAAAATGAAACATCAATTGCCCTGTTATAACTTAAAAGAATGTGAAATATGGATCATGTTATACAAATGTATTTAGGTTTAATCAATATGGTCAATTCAAACTAAGTCAAACTAATCAATACTCTGAATTTGTTAGTAGTTGATGACTTGTGACATGTTTTACTTACAATCTCATGACTCATACTCTTATATACTCAAGACCTCACTCATCATTGATCTTACTAAGGCGTAACCTTATTTCTTCATTTTTCTCTAGATCAATAAATATTTTAATTGACAAATAATTCTCTTAAATATTCATAAATTTTAAAATTGAAGCAGTTTTATCCGTGATCAAATGAATTAATGACTTACCAAACTTGGAGTCCTTCAAATAATTTACCAACAAAAGTTAGTTCAATACAAATGGAAAACAAAACTGCAACTATAAAAAATAAAAAATTGAAAACTGCAAACAAATAAAGTATAAAAAACACCACTATAAAAAATTGAGGAACTGTTAAACATAATGAAAATTGAGAGTTCAATTGGCCCTTTAAAACTTAAAATAGTTTGAACATAAGGTCCATGTTATATGAATGTATTTATGTTTAATGAATACACCCAATTCAAACTAATCAACTCGATCAGCAATCTGAATTTGTTAATACTTAATGACATGTAACATGCTTTACTTACGATTTCATGACTCGTACTCGTATACACTCATGACCACACACCCCATTGATGTTATTGAGGTACAACTTTATTTCTTCAGTTTGTTGTATCTCAATAGATATATAAATTAAAAAAAAATACTTCTCTTAACTATTCATAAATTTTTAAACTTTATGCAACTTGTTCATTGACCAAATTCATCAATGACTTTTTTAAGGGAATTAATCAATGACTTAGTTAGTTTGAATGTCTGTTAAAAATTCGCGAGAGAAAATACATTATTAAATATAATGATTTAAATATTCTATATATAGCGTTAGAGCCTGATTATTAAAAAATACAGAGGCAATTTAAAAAAAAATATCATCATCTCAGAATAAACTACAGGAATACATTATTATCATAATTTCATTCACTCTACTATCTATTCAACTTGTTAGTGTATTTCTACAATAAACTATTGGATATCATAAAATTAATGAAAAGTGCTTCAACTGGTACGATAAAATATCAAGGAGCAATATGCTTTAATGTTTTAATGTAATTATAAATTACTTTGTCTAGCTTAGCTGGTAAATTGCAATACTTTTATCCTTGAGGTTGTGGGTTCAAGTCTTATAGTGGCTGAAAAATTATCACTTTTATTGAAAAAATATTTTTATTCAAATAAATTATATAAAAATTCATTGATTGGCTAATTTCCTACAATTAAGGAGAAGCATGGAGAATCCTAGGTGGCAATAGGAAAAAAGCTAAAATGCTTATATATGTTTGTAGATTTGATGTTTATAAATATTTAGTAATTAACTATAAAGAAAAATTCGGTTTTTTTTGTGAAAAAAACGGGGACAACGCCCCTAATCATTACGAGAAACAACTTTGGCAAGGCGACTCCAACGAGATCGTACCTTAACCAATCAGCCAACGAAGAAATTGAGTAATCAAAAACATGAAACTCAAACCATAAGGAATGCCCCAAATTAGCTAAATAGTCAGCACTACAATTAGCTTCGCGAAAGATGCGAACGAGTGAAACTCCGCACTGCCTAGCCCGGATGGCCTGGAATTCGGCCACAACAGCAGCGTGCCTATGGGTAGGTCTCCCACCCGTCTGTAACATGGCCACAGCAGCCGCCGAATCAGTTTGGACATCGACCTTTTTGATCCCCAACGACGAAGCAAGCTTGAGGCCCTCGACGATAGCTCTCAACTCGGCCCTAGTGATAGAGCAGTTCCCCACATTGGCACAAAAAGCACGAACAAGGTTTCCCGCACTATCTCTGATGATGCCTCCGATAGCCGTAGCACCGGACTGAGAATTCCTGGAATCGTCCGTATTGAGCGTGAACCAACCCTCATCTCCCGGCCGCCACACCATCAATTGGGTCTGCCGAGCTAAACCCGACGCTTTTCGGCCCAATTGAAAGGTCTTCCAGCTCGAGAGTACAAGGTTGATCCAAAATGTCATTGCTCAATAATGACAGACGGCAGCCGATCCCGTTGTTCAAAGATGAACTTGTTACGGGCCTACCAAATCAGCCAGGCAATGATGCCAAACTTGGTGCCATTCTTTTAATCCAGTAGCATGCCTTTCCACCATTGGTCAAATCCTCCCAGCTCGCCACGAGCCGCCACAGCTTCGGGAAGGGTCTGGCGCCAAACCTGAGAAGCAAAATTGCAGTAAAAAATAACATGTTCGAAAGATTGAACAGTGCCAGCACAACGAGAACAATTAACCTGGTTCGTAAGATGCCTCCGGTCTCTTTCTTCATTAGTGAGCAGGCTCTTGTGAGAAGCGAGCCACAAAAAATGCATGACCTTGTTGGGGCCCTTCCACTTCCAAAGGCGACCCCAAAATTTATCTGAGCTGTCCGGCTCAATATTTGAGAATGCCTCGTTAGCTTCAAGCCCCCAAACCAAAGAATCCTGGCCGAGATTATCCACAGGGGGAGACATCCCTATCACCTGCAACACAATGTCATGGCGAAGCACATTAGATAAAAAAGTCGAGTCCCACTCCCCGTCATCTTTAGTAACCTGCGAGACTAAGAGAAAAGGGTTAACTTCCTGAATATTAATCGCTTGATCAACAAGGAGAGCTCCGCTGTCCAGCCACCTGTCCGTCCAAAATTTAGTGGTTTTCCCATCCCTAATGCTCCATTGGATGCCGTCTATGACACTCGGCCAAACCTTCATCATCCCTCTCCAAACCACCGAGAAGCCTGTTTTCCTAGCTAGCACATACCCACCCTCCATTTTCTTAAGATACTTGGAAATGAGAACTTGCGCCCAAAGCTCCGACGGTCGATCAATCAAACCCCAAACAATCTTCATAATAAAGGCTTTGTTAAGCTCACGGGCGCTGCTAAGACCAAGGCCCACGAGCTTCTTCGGCTTGCACACAGTTTCCCAGTTAATGTATGAATCCGACGGGCCCCTTCAACCGAGCCCCATATAAAATCTCTAATTTTATGGTCAATCCCCTCACAAATGGAGGCTGGCAGCAGAGCAGTTTGCATAACATAGGACGGGATTGCATTCAGAACGGACGAGGCAAGTGTCACTCTGCCCGCAAGAGATAAGTTATTGGCTTTCCACCCCGCTAATTTGACATTCAATCGAGAAAGGATATAATCATACGTCGAGTGCTTAACCCTACCATGCAGAAGAGGAACCCCCAGATATCGACCCAAATCTTGAGTTGCTGCAATCCCCAAGAGAGAAGACACTGCCCTGGACATTCTCCTATCCATATTGGAAGAGAAAAATACTCTAGACGTGTCCTTATTGATACTTTGACCAGAGGCATCACAAAAGCGATTGAGAATATCCATGATCACCCGAGCTTGTTCACAGCTCTCTTGACCCATAAACACTAGATCATTAGTGATGACACTCGATTTGAGGTGATTATCAGCCTCATTTAAGCAACATTTCCTTGCTTAAGACATGGTTTTTAGGGTAGAATAGCGAATATTCACTCAACTGTTCTATCTCATGCCATTTGTGTTACTTTGGCCCGTTTCGGGTCTATTTGATGGTTTGCTAGTGTTTTCATGATAGCACAGGTTTTTGCCATCAAATAAAGTAGCCAAGGACGTGTCTAAGGCATTGGAACCTCGAGGAACCGCACCGGAACCAGTCCAAGAAGTCGATCAAGTTAACAGTAATCCTGCCCCATTTTACACTACACTTTTCGGCGAAAACTCCTCAGGTTTTCGGCGAAAAGTCCAGAAGAAATCGACTGAGCATCACAAGAAGAAGTTTTCGGCGAGAAGTCAAGTTCTCGCCGAAAACTCTAAATCCGAAAATCACAGGAGAAGCAGTCGGAAATCCAGCCAATTTACAAATAAGTTTTCGGTGAAAACTTCTTTAGTTTTCGCCGAAAAGTCCAGGTAAAATCCGGCAGTTTAGGGTTAAGTATAAATACTTAAACCAGCGGCCCATACTAGACATACTTCATACCGGATAATAATATACTTTTGAAAAATAGAATTCTCACGAGTTCTGGACCTAAGGAGTTCGAGAGAGCAGAGTTTTAGAGTTCGAAGAGCCAGGAAGAGATCGCGACGCCATCCCTTCACCTCGGAGACTCGGAGCTAGGATTGGAGATTACCGGAGAGCGAAGCTTTGCCAGAGTCGTCTTAATTAGGTTTTACAGTTTCTATCTGTTCTATGTTTTCATGATGAACTCTGTTTCTGTCTTTGATTCTGTCGTTATGAACATGAGTAGCTAAACTCGTAGAGCTTAGACTAGATGAACCCTAAGTGACCAAGGGCTTTAAAGCGGTCACGGATCGGCGGTGATTAGATTCAAAGTTCAATCAGTTTCTCTTTCATGTTTGGTTTGTTCTTCGTTGTTTATGTTTCTTGTCTGGATTGATCACCTAGATTAGATTCTTGTTAAGCTAAGGATAGAAGCGAACGCTCGCCTTACTTTAAAACACCAAATCAACAATTAACCTATTCATTGGAGTGTGCCTTTCGTAGGAACTAGTTAGGGTTAATCCACTGCAAGAGTAACTCATAAATCGTTAGTAATTCCACCAGTTAGTTTAGTCGTTGCGAGAGACGACCGTACCCGGGCGACTAATTAATCTTGGTAGCTAGATCGGATAGAGCGAACGTTCGCCAGTCTTAAACCTAAGGGTCAAGAGTTATGGTGGTGTCTTAGAATTGATTGAACGAGAATTGAAATCCGCTGATCTGTTGATTGCTAATGCTCTGGTGAACAAAGGGGGATTCGAAGTCTAAGCTTGTCTGTCATCTTTGTTAAGTCAACCAATCTTTCAATCTGTCTTTCAGTTTAGTTTTTAATTTCCTTGCATTTTCTGGAATAGAAGTCGTGGAACTCACACCACGCACAACGTGTTAAACTTGAGTAATCTGCATTTACATTTGAGTAGACGATTATTAGAAGACCCGTGGAATACGATCTGCTTAGCTTCTAGCTAAGTAGTTATTTGATAAACCTGTACTTCAGACGTTCATCAATCAGCAAAGAAGACGTGAGGAGAGGAACACCATATTTCACCAGCTTCACAGGTTTCCAATTCCCACTAGACACAGCTGCCGAGATCATCCTACTAAGCCTCTCCAAGCAGAGAGTGAACAGGTACAGAGAGAGAGGACAACCTTTTCTCAAACCTCTTGACGGCGTAAAACTATCAGAACAACAGCCATTCCAAAGAATCTGGAACGACGGGGTAGAAATGCACTGCATAATTATAGCAGTAAGATTTTGGGGCAGACCCGCTTGCTCCAACGTATCTCTCACAAAGCTCCATTCAATCTTGTCATAGGCCTTAGTTAAGTCAACTTTAATAACCATTGAAGGGTTCTTTCCTTTACCCTTGGAAAGAGAGTGGACAACTTCCTGAACAATAAGAATATTGTCCGTAATATGACGACCTGGCACGAAACTAGTCTGGGAAGGGTGAGTAAGGCCTCCCATGAAACCCTTGAACCGATTAGCAATGCATTTGGTGAGGGTCGTGTAAACCACATTGCACAGGCTAATAGGTCTAAAATCAGCTAAAGTGATCGAGGTAGGCATCTTTGGAATCAAAGTAATGAGAGTCTCATTAATTCCATAGATCAACTCCGGCCTGCGGAAACACTTGGAGATGAATGAATAAAAATTTGGCCCCACAGTTTGCCAACAGCTCTGAAAGAAGATTGGACAAAAACCATCTTTCCCCGGAGCCTTTAAAGCTCCCATAGACTTAATAGCACGAGCAATCTCATCAGTGGAGATATCCTTCCCTAACCCAATATGCGCATCAGCCGGAATCTTGGCCGAGAAACCCTGGAGGGAGTCGGCCAGGTTACCTCTGGTAGTATAAAACTCTTTGAAATATCGCAAGGACATTAAGAGCAAATCAGGTTGGTTGTCCACCCAAACCCCATCCACATCCCTGAGCCTATTAATCCTGTTAAACGCCCTCCTGCGTAGCGTATAGTGGTGGAAAGGCTTCGTATTCCTATCCCCCTCCGTCACCCATTTCACTCTAGACTTTTGGAGCCAGAGAGATTCTTCTTGCCAAAGCACAACCTCCAGCTTAGACCTAATTCTAGCTTCCTCTGCAACATTGACCTGGGAAGGGAAAATAGAGCAACGAGCTTCAGCTTTCTTCAGTTCCTCAGTAAGCCGCTTCTTCCTGCGAAAAATATTCTCAAAGACAGATTTATTCCACTGATTGAGCTCTTTGGAAAGATCATCAAGAGCTCCTGCGAAAAAAAAATCGGTAATCCAACTTAAATTATTTTTCGTCTAGCCTTAATCACAGATCAAGGAAAGTGGTTTGTTGATGAAGTAAAGATCTCAGTTATTGATTAAATTTTATTGATATAATGGTCTAAAGCATAAGGGTATTTTGAAAAGTTACTCAGATAGCAGTTCATCTTTGCCATCCTCCTCTGCCATCGTCCGTCCTCCGTCGCTGGCCACCATCCTCCACCTCTGTCCTTCGTCGCCAGCCAACGTCGGCCGTCACCTCTGGCACAATAATTATTTGAAGAATTGTTGTTGAGAGATTTGAATCCTTGACCTCCTTCTTGTAAAATTGAACTCCTACCACTATGCCACTAAGTTTTATTCAAAGAGATCGACAATATAATTGTTTTATTAACATAGCGTACACATGATTTGTACAAAATATATGCACACGAGTTCGAAGTATGTGTACCCTAGTATAAAAAGAAGGTGTGCACGTGTACACACACATTATTTTATTAAGTAGTGTGCACATGATTTATACAAAATATGTGTACACGAGTACGAAGTATATGTACACTAGTGTAAAAAATAAGTGTGCACGTGTACAAATAGTTGTAAATGAAATATATTGTATACACATATACAATAAGTATGTGCACGTATGTAAAAATATGTACACATGTACAATGAGTATGTGCACGTATATAAATATATGTACACGTGCACAGAGTGTGTGCACTTGTACAAAAGAATTTGTGCACGTGTACAAAGAGTCTATGCACGTGTACACAATGTCTACATGCATACACAAAATGGCAGATCGAACGCTAGTCCTGCTCGGCTTGTTGTAATCAGCTAGACTTTTCTGTGCAGGTGGTGGTGGTGGTGGAAATTGATCATCCATGGTAGGAGATGGAGGAGGTGAAAGTGACTTGGTGTATGAAACGGATGAGGGTGATGGTAACGGTGAAGATGGAGATGAGGAACTCTCTTTCAGTTCCTCGATCTTAATCGGAGTGATGGATGGAGGTGGATTGGTTCTGCCTCTCTATACCCTTAGCCTTTTCGTTTTTGGCGCTTTGGAGACGTGTGAGAGGGCGGTGGTGCATAAACCTGTGAACAACCTACAAATAACAAAAACAACAAAAACCAGTGTAAAATCGATGTGGATGGTAAGGTGAAAGATGGAAAGTAGAAGAATAAATTGCCAGTTCTTCTTTCAAACAATCAAAAGAAGTTCCCCGGCAACGGCGCCAATTTGATGACCCTTCCGGTCGTTGTTCGGGTTCAAACAAATAAATTAACAAAGCTAACAAAAGCTAGGGTAGATCGTATTCAACGGGCCTTCCATGATTGACTACTCCAAAAACTAGCAATTGATTCGGATGCAAACAAGTTGTGCGTGGTGTGAGTTCCACGGCTTCTAATTCTAAGAAATGCAGAGAAATTTAAAAATTAAACTAAAACAGATTGGAAATTAGGGTTGAAAACAAAGATGACAGACGAACTTAGACTTTGAATCCCCCTTCGTTCCCCAGAGCATTGGCAATCAACAGATCAACGGATTTCGATTCTCATTCAATCAATCACTAAGACATCACCATAACTCCTTACCCTTAGGTTTAAGACCGGCGAACGTTCGCTCTATCCGTTCTAGCTACCAAGATTAATTAGTCGCCCGGGTACAGTCGCCTCTCGCAACGACTTAACTTAATTGGTGAAACTACTAACGATTTATGAGTTACTCTTGCAGTGGATTAACCCTAACCGGTTCCTACGAAAGGCACGCTCCAATTATAAGGTTAATTGTTCAATTTGATGTTCTAAAGTAAGGCGAGAGTTCGCTTCTATCCTTAGCTTAACAAGAATCTAATCTAGGTGATCAATCCAGACAAGAAACATGAACAATGAAGAACAAATCAAACATGAAAGAGAAACTGATTGAACTTTGAATCTAATCACCGCCGATCCGTGACCGCTTTAAAGCCCTGGGTCACTTAGGGTTCATCTAGTCTAAGCTCTAACGAGTTTAGCTACTCATGTTTATCACAAAAGAATCAAAAACAAAGAAAGAGTTCATCATCCAGAGGAAGAACAGAAAAGAATCTGAAAAACCTAATTTAGACGACTCTGGCAGACTTCAATCTTCAGTAAACTGCACTCCTAGCTCTGATTCTCCGAGATGGAAGAGATGGCGTCACGATCTCTTTCTGGCTCTTCGAACTCTAACTCTTCGCTCCAGAACTTCAGAGAATTCTTGGAATTGCGGTAATTGATGTAATTATGAACCTCCTTTGATTTGGGCCAACGGTTAAGTATTTATACTTAACCCTAGTTTAGCCGGATTTGCCTGATATTTTCGTTGAAAATACTAGGGTATTTTCGCCGAAAATCTTCGTGTAAATGGATGGTCCTCCGGCTGATTTCTCCTGTAATTTTCGTCTCGGCCGAAAACTTAGGGTTTTCGGCCGAAAACTTCCTTCAGTCGGCACCAATCGATTTGTGCTGATATTTTCGCCGAAAATGCTAGGGTATTTTCGGCGAAAATTCCTTTGTAAACCGGGCAGGAATTGTTTCGACTTGATTGGCTCCTTTGATCGATTCCGGTGCAATTCCTCGAGGTTCCAACGCCTTAGACACGTCCTTGGCTACTTTATTTGACGGCAAAAACCTGTGCTAACATAAAAACACTAGAAAACCATCAAATAGACCCGAAATGGGCCAAGGTAACACAAATGGCACGAGATAGGGCAATCGATTGAATATTCGTTATTCTACCCTAAAAACCATGTCTTAAGCATGGAAATGTCGCTTAAATGAGGCTGATAATCACGTCAAATCGAGTGTCATCAGGCTCCCCCCATTTTTAATATTGTTTTGGTCCTGCCCACCTTCGAGCTCTTCTCTTTCCCACTTCCCTTGTCCATAGTTAGTTGAGATTCAGGGACATCGACCATCCCGACAGCATCCTTCCCCCTACCCTTAGAGCTAGACCTCCCCCTGCGAAGCCCAACTGCATCATTTCCACTCTTTTTGGTCTTTCCCTTGGCCAATGATTCCCTTGCTTGGTGGATATATCCTTGTGAGTATCTTGCAAAGGCCAACTCTTCAGCTACTTAAGTGTCAAATGATGTAGTGCAGTCAGGATCAAATGCAATGCGATCATCACACTGTTGCTTCTACACCATCGGGGTGGCAAGAGCCCCTCTATGGAAGTAGATATAGGTCTCCAACCAATCGCTTCTCTCTTCAACCTGTGGTACGAATAAACTAATTAAACTCATACGAATCCACATTGAAAAGATTACAAAAACAGAGGAAAACCAATACAAAAATGACATGCAACTCATACGAATCCACATTGAAAAGATGATGAAAATAGAGGTGAACCTTTACGAAACAGAGGTATCACGAAAGTCGACAAATTTACATACTTATGAATCTCGTCAGAAGGGAATACAAAACATGTACATAAAATGTTACGAAAACCAGTGTTTAACTCATATGAACGACTATAACTCATATGAATGGCAGTGAATAAAGAAAGTCGTACCTCCACCAATGCCAAGTGATCGATGTCCAGTCTGGTAAATGGGATGGCGAAGGGGTACACATCTTTAGGCTTCAACTTGAACTTCCCTACCTCCTCATTCTTGTGCTTCTGTAAAAACCCGGAAATACCCCTAAAACCCGAAAATACCTCTAAAAGCGTCCGCCTAGTCGAACTTTAATCGTGACCATTTATCTTGGGGTCCACGCGTATGAACGACCACCATGGCATTCAACATGGATTCAACATCAGAACAGTGGCCCCGACTCACCCCACTTTCGGTCCCGAGCGTTGAAATCGAGTGTAAATTTGTAATTTTTTTAGAATTCGGCTCAGTGTTATATTAATTCGATGATTTGAAAACCAAATCTATTTTTAAAAACTTTATGTTGTTAAGAAAACCTAATATAGTTAATAGACTCAATCATATTAACTATACCTTATCTTATAGTAATATCTCATCAAGATGTGTAGATGGTTCAGTAAACTAATCATTTTATTGTGACTTATGAATGAATGAGTAAGACTGTAATATTGATGGTAAATTATTCAAATCAATAAAAAATTATCGGTGCCACATTTAATTTTCATTTGGTCATTGGTCAAGAGAATACTAATATTTTTTAGAAAAGATGTTGGTCGCGATGAATTAGTGACAAATATTATTGCATACTAGAAAAAAATATCTTGCGCAATATATATAGAGAGACAAATTTTATTTCGATTTCGCCTCAATACACATTTTGATCCTGGTTCCGCCCCTTAGACGAATTTCCCAATTAACAACAAGAAATTGAAAACACTCACTCAATCATATCTTGAATACCGTGCAAAAGGTGTTAGGAAAAAGTTGAATGTACAAAGTCTATGTCAGTTGCATCTCTCTTACATAATAAAACAAATGTTGGGTAGGTAGAAGAAAGAAGACATGGATGAGACTGATCACGCGAGAAAGCGAGTTGTGGATCACGTTCCTTGTAGTAAAAGAATTTTTAAATTAGTGTCTCTATATCAATAATTTATTAATTTATTACGATTTGAAATTTATTTATTTATTTGAAAAAAAAAGTCTTGTCACTCAGAAAAATTACACAAAAGGTGAGAACGAAAGACAAGCGTTAGTAGCACTTACAATATCCAACCAATTGGAGGAGAGACAACATAATCGAGTAGATTTGACGACCCAATCAACTTTGACGTTCGATCATCTGGGAGTGAAGGAAAGCTTAACGTGAGAGTTGACACTTAAGAGCACTACAATATAACCAAGATAGTCAAAGCATTCCCAATGTCATCGATGTCTGAATCCATCCCTTAAGATCACCCATCCGAGTGAGACAATCAGAGAAAATCTAGTAATTAAGGAGAGAGCTGCAGGCATAAGAAACTACTTCTAAGATGGCGCGAGCTATATGGGTTAAAATTGACGGACGATCCATATGGGTTAAAATTCTGGTAACCCCGGCCCGGCCCGACATAGGCCTGTGTAGACGGGTTTCGGGTAACCTAGCCATTACCCGGGGCTGGGCCCTGGTTTGATGAAATGGGGTTTGGGTGGCCCGAAACCCGGTCAACGCATGTCGGGTCGGGCTACCCGGACTTCCCACCCCTATTTCATTCAACTTTTTCTTTCAAGCATTTTTATTTTCACTGTCACTGTCATTGTTGTCAGAACTTTTCGTGATGTCACCGAAAAAACTTATGCTCGAAAAATGTCACCAGCGATGGAAACTTATCTGCCTCCGGAATATGGAACTTCCATCGAGAACTCTTTTGCCACCAGAATCAAGACATAATCACCGAAAACTGGAGTCCTGACACCCTACTACACTACGTCATCGATACAAATAGAGGAAGCCATCTGGAGTAGTTGATGATGTTGAAATGTAAGAGACATTGAAGCTTGGAAATACTTACTGTTAATGAATTTCTCACCTTACATAATCCCCAATTCGACCCCTTCTATCTAGTCACCGGATTGACTAATACGCATAAGTATTGTAGTAATGAGATTAATATTGAAACCCTTATTAGTTTCCTTGTTAATTAATTTAATATATAGAAAGCAGGGGCAGCCTTACTGTTCCTTACTATTCCAAATGCACTGTTTCATAGTGTCCCATCTCATTCACTGTTTACTAACTTCTTTTTGACTTGCTTCTCCAACCATCTTTGTCCCCATCTGATTCCTTCTTCTTCCATCCAGTTTGGTTAGAACTGAATTGTCCATTCACCCTAGCTCACCTCTTTCTTTATTTCCTTCCTAATTTTAGCTCACCTCATCTCTCCATTTTCTTATCTCCTTCTAAAAACTGACCTCAAGTTAGCATGTTGGGCAACTTTAGAGGTAGAGGAGATTTCATCAAACACCATGCGTTGGAATCCGACATCTTTTGCTCCATCCTTTACATACTTTTCCCCTTGAATAGCTATCGAGGGGTGAGGAATCAGATGGTGAGGAGAGCTGCTACCAATTTCCTCTTATCTCGGGTCATTTCTCTCTCCCTCATATCCTCCACACCTCCATCAAATTCGTCCACAGAAAACCCTTAATCCTCCTAATCCATGGGCTTAGATTCGAGTTCGACCTAAAATTCCCTTCTGTTGTTCTCTACTGACAACCGACTGTTGTCCCATGGGTTCCGGATGCAGTACATCGAGGTTGACTGTTAGAGCTCCGGATTCCATCTCGATCGTCTACCTCGCATTTTCCCCCATTGATGAAACAGGAACTCGCGGCAGTGCTCAGAAGGTGAGTGAACTCACACTCTTTTCTCCTCATGAATCTGGAGATGATTTGGTTACTTGGGTTTTCTTGAAGAGAGGATGATTTTGTTCCTTCGGTGTTCATGAATCTGGTATGCCAACTGTTCATAACTTTGTCTGTCCTACAAGGTTGTAATCTAATGATAATTCAAGTTAACACGTTTAAGAAATTGAATTGCTACTTCAAGTACCATGGCTACTCAAAGTGGAAACATGCATCATGAAATCTGTGATTCCAGAACATCAAGATCAAACAGATGTGTGATTCTCTGCCTTTTGGAGGAGCTGGAGGGAGTGGGTTTGGAAAGTACCATGGGAAGTATTCTTTTGACACTTTCATCCATGATAAAGCAGTTATGGAAAGAGCCTACTTTTCAGAGCTTGAGCCCAGATACTCGCCATGGAATAGCTTCAACCTTAAGTTCATCCAGTTGGCTTATAACTTCGATTACTTTGGACTGGCGTTGCTGCTTCTGGGCTTGAAGAAGACTCAATTTCTATACCAATAAGTTCTTCAGTTCATATGTATTCAATGTTAGTGAAAGTAATTTTCTTCCATATGGGTTTGCTTTGCTCCATTTACATCAGTTTTGGTAGTGTTCAGGGGAACAGGACAACAGGGTTTGTTTAGATATGCATTTTAGGCAATTATAGTGCTTATAGAGGTGGTGTATGGATTAAGTGATCAACATGCCATGTCATTTGTTTTGGAATTTTTCTCTTTATCGTTGTCCTTACTAGTTGTTGTGTAACTAACTTCACCACTTTATCATTTACATATGTAATGAAAAAAAGGAAAGAATCATTTATCTATTGCCAATTTGTTATTATCATTTACATATGCAATGTCTGACGAAAGAAGAAAGTCATTGATCTTTTGCCGATTTGTTATTTACTAGCAAGTGTTTAAGTTTTTGTAAAATGAATGTTAGAATCTGATGTTTTAATCATGCTTCAATTACTGAAATACGGGTGAACAACATCTAATCATAACCAACCTATGTTCCGCGCATCGCGCGGCCTTTAATACTAGTTATTATTAAACCATAAAAAGCAGAGGGATTTACTGTTCATTACTATTCTTAGGAACAGTTCATCCCCTTCCTCTTGCTTGCCACGTTTTGGTCTGTGTTCTCTCATTAGTTTCAACCAGACTTTAGTTTCACCTTTTTCATTTAGTTTCAATTCTCAGACCCTTTTGCTTTCCCTCCACTGCAACAAATCTCTCTCCTTCTGTAGCTATTCATCTTTTCCCGATCATATTCTCTCTTTCTGCAAATAGTTCCCTTCAAATCTAAAGCTAAAAAGCTAATTCCACTTCTGACGAAAGAAACCCCAACTCTTAGCTATTTTGATCTTCTTCAAAGCACCGGAAAGAACAGAAATGAAGTCGGTCTAAGTATGGGAGACAAATACACGGAAGAAGCAACCTTACAGGAAGCTCCAAGTGATGATCAATGACTCTCCAATCACCATCAGTCCCAGATCATAAGCAGACCACTCGAGGATAATTCTGCACCCTCCTCCAATTTATCTGACTCTAATTCGCCAGATTCGTAACAGAGAGGAAAGAGAGATTGACAAAGGATTTCAGAGTTCTGGGAATTTTGGTTAGGTTTGAACTCCACTTCGATCTTTTCTCTTCCTACTTCGATCTTTTCCTTTCCAAATCAATGGATTAGCAGAAGCATTGTGCTAATATGGAACAAGAGCTCATATTTGTTGCAATTGTGCTTGAATTTATTGATATAAAAAGCTTATCTTCATACTTTCAGCTGTTGGCTAGCTGCAGAAATTACAGAGAGGCAACTGAAGGACAACAAAGATGTTTTGTTTAGGCAATAAGACCCATTAGCTGGTTAATTTATCATCAATGTACGACTTTTTGACCTCAAGGCCACATCACCAGGTGTATGCTTCTCCCTCTTTTATGGTTAAGCTTAATGCATTCACAATGTTTTCTTTTCAAACATCCTAAAGACTACCTTTCTTGGATTTTTTTACCAACCAAGCTTGAACCTTTATGTCCTTTATGTCAGTAAGTTCAAAATGTAGTTGTTGGACTAAAATTGAACAAAATTAATCATTGTTAAAAACTCTTACTATTACACATTCAAAGAGGAGAGCCATGCTCCATATGGGGTGTAGGATCAATCGAAACAACATTGGCATCTCTAGGACGAATGTTGACAGAACACATAAAGAGCTTCGATAGTACAGCTTGTCATTTATTCAAGGTCGCTAAAAAGATTGTGTGATTGGGAGTTGAATTGGGTGTGTTGTGTTGGATTTTGGAGGGGTGTAGATCTGTAGGGAGATGAGTGTTTGTGGGATTGTTAAACATTGCTTGTAATCAAGTGGAAGTTGTCATCTGGGCTTAGTGGGATTCTTTCATGGTGGCCTTCTATTACTTTTTGAAATTTGTGTTTGCACATTGTGTTGGTAGCTATTTGACGTGCTAAGGTTAAAATTTATGAGTCCTAATCAATGATAAGTTTAATATAAGTCGACTTAGCTTATGTTTAGGTGAAGTAATGATCGATATAAATCCTTATGAACAACACTATGCTGATGTATTTTTAATTTGCAAGCTGATGTAATTTTGCAGTATTTTCTGTTTTGCTTTCGTTTTCTGAGGGTGTGTCTTTTGCTGCTCGGTTTGGCTCTTTGTGGTGTGAGCTTCATGGCTGGGTTTTTGTATAGTCAGTAGGGAGTGTCTTGGCTCCTTTGTTGTTGCTCTTGACACTCTGTTGGTTCTGCAGAAAACCCAGGGCTTCATGGTTCATATGCACTATAATTTGGTTATTATTGTTTTGAGTGTATGAGTTTCAATGAAAATCCATATTTTTGTGCATTGCTTATTGTATTAACACTAAAACTCCATAATGAATGTTGACCTATAATGCCTTACAGTGTCCTAATGCAGCCTCTCATTGCTGTTTTTTTTATCCATTTGAGACATTGCTAAGCCTGAGCTATTTGTTAGGCATATCTTTCCTGAATGCATAAATTAACTTTCATTTTTCTAAAAGCTGATCAAGACCTCAAATGACAGTGTTGGTATTCTTTAGGTTTGGCAAAGAGGAGCATCTAAGAAGTTTATACAGGCTTATGTAGATAGGGAATGATCCATGACTACTGAAGATGGCTATGACCCCTGTATGTTGATTTTGTTGTATTTGAATGGTTTGAAAGATGTACTTAACTATGAGCTTATGCTGATAATCAATAGTTTATATTAAACATGTCTTAAATATACATATTAATCACTTTATTTACGGGTGTGTAGCATGGTGCTAGCTCTAAAGAAAGACTCTGTGGCATCGCGCGGCCACCATAATCTAGTTGTAATATAAAGCACACAAGGTTTACACTATTCATTAAAGGGGTTTTTCTTAGTTCCCCTTCAATTCTTTTTATTTCAATCCGATTTGGTTCTAACTTTTTGTTACCCTCCATTTTACCTTTTCGTTGGTCTTTCTTTTAGGTGTACAAATTATTAACCCTACATAAAGCACACAAGGTTTACACTATTCATTAAGGGATTTTTCTAAGTTCCCCTTCAATTCTTTTTAGTTCCAATCCGGTTCGGTTCTAACTTTTTGTTACCCTCCATTTTACCGTTTTGTTGGTCTTTGTTTTAGATGTGCAAATTATTAAACCTACATAAATCACACAAGGTTTACACTATTCATTTAAAGGAATTTTTCTTAGTTCCACTTCAATTCTTTTTAGTTCCAATCCGGTTCGGTTCTAACTTTTTGTTACCCTCCATTTTACCGTTTCGTTGGTCTTTGTTTTAAGTGTGCAAATTATTAAACCTACATAAAGCACACAAGGTTTACACTATTAATTAAGGGGTTTTTCTTAGTTCCCCTTCAATTATTTTTAGTTCCAATCTTGTTTGGTTCTAACTTTTTGTTACCCTCCATTTTATCGTTTTGTTGGTCTTTGTTTTAGGTGTGCAAATTATTAAACCTACATAAAGCACACAAGGTTTACACTATTCATTAAGGGGTTTTTCTTAGTTCCCCTTCAATTCTTTTTAGTTCCAATCCGGTTCGGTTCTAACTTTTTGTTACCCTCCATTTTACCTTTTCGTTGGTCTTTGTTTTAGGTGTGCAAATTATTAAATCTAGGCCAAAAACAAATTTGTAGCCAAACCTTTCCCGATAATGTCAAACATAGCCAAAACTATTCGTGTAACATATTATTGTCAAAACCTTTCAGCCGTATGCCAAAAATAGCACGTTGACTAGGTTGACTGTTAAACTTAACGAGATTTCAGCCGGTTTCGCTAACGTCGTTGTGACCTGGCAAAAATGGCACATGTATGAAGTTCAACACCTGCCAAGTCAGAAAATGAGTGACATATGTACGCCACATCGGATTGAGTTTAGGATTTAGGGTGAGGCCACGTGGATTATATCCAATGGCTGATTTGGTTAACACCGCCGCAGCTTCTTGTTATTTGTTCGACGATGCCACTGAGGGGGGAAGTTGTGCTCTGTCCGGCGAGGGTTTAGGGCGTTGCTTGCTTACCGGCGGGGCCATCGAAGGGGCCAGAACTACGGCCTTTCGACCGGCCGATTGAAGCGGGTTTCCTCCTTTGTCGAAGGCACCCAGAGGTACAGATCTTATATTTCGACATTTCGTAGATCCCTCGTCGTCCATGGCGGCATCGACAGACTATGGGTCGCGGAGGACTGGAAATCGTTAAGGGTTCATTTTAATCGTCGAATCGATTCATTGAAGGGGGGTTCGGCGATTTCAGGCGAAGGGAATAGGGATGGTCGGAGGTAGGCGGAGGAAGTCTGGGTAGAGGGTTTGTTGGCCGACGGAGTGAATAGAGCCCAGATGGGGGGTCGTTTAGAGTTCAAAGCGCGCGATAGTGTGGATCAGGGAGTTGCAGAGGAGGATGACGGCGTAGATCTCGACGAAGACGTTGGAGGTCTCGCCGGAGAGGAAGGAGGAGGGGACCAAAACGACTTCAAGATGCGTGGGTTCGATCGAGCCGTCGAGAAGGATGTCCGGGTGGGATATCTTGACGCCATTGATCTCGGTGGTGCAGTTCTCGCCTTCGATCTTGGTGACGAGAGGTACTGGAGGAGCTAATTGAGAAGTAACCAGAGCAGCAACAATGGCGAATGGAGATGCAATGGAGATGGGGGAGAGGAAGGGTCACATGGGAAAAATTATTTTTTATTTTTAATGTTCATTTGTTTTTTTAATAATATTTAATTTAAAAAATGATTATGTGGCAAAATGTTGTACACATCAGATGACACATCATTCTGGGGTTAAATTTTCGTTAACTTGGATGGAAAAGTTAACGAAAAACTAAACATTGCCATTTTTTGGATTATGAATAGTTTTGGCTATGTTTGACATTATCGAAAAAGGTTTGGCTACAAATTTGTTTTTGCCTTAAATCTATATAGACCACACAAGTGCTACTATTCATTAAAGAGTTTTTTACCATCTCATTCTAATTTGTTTTATCCTAACTAAGTTTTAATCTCATTAATCTCTTATTTTATCTTTCCCCATTTCTATTACAATATTCTCTCTTTCTCTTATTATTAAATTAAATCTATATAACACACATTGTGCTTTAGTAAAATATAATTTATATATTGCAAAATATTTGAAATAAGAAAATTATTTTGTTTAGTCAACGGGTAAATACACCGAAGTTAGAAATATATTTAACGCGTAGCGGCATCTTGGACCACACAATCTAGTTTATATTGAAACCCTTTTAGTTTCCTGGGTACATATACAGCAGCAACCGTGGATACATATGAACATACATGTCAGAACCGTACGTTAAATAAAATGATTAAAGAAATGAAGACAATGAAGCAGAATTAGAGTTGTTGGTGAGGCAAAACGATGGGTTTGTAAATGACAGAGTCAATGGCTGCCATCATCTCATGAGGGGATGAAAATCCATCCTTGGACATGTAGAACATATGCACGATCTTGCTTGTCTGCCAAAACACTTCCTTCACTTCTCTCGGCACTATACTTACTTCCTCCTCTTCCCCTTGTTTCAAAACCACCTTCCTAAGCAGTTCCTTCCTGTGCTTCTCTATGATTCTCTGTATCGTTCTTCTCGCCTCTTCCTCCGTTATCTTCCCATTCTCTTGCATCATTACAAGCGCCAGCCCGTTTTCTTTCCCCTGTTCCATCTCCCTCTGTGTGTATCATGATATATAAGTTAATGATGATATATAGCATGACACAATACTGGAATAGGTAAGCTAGATGGTTACTTACTCCGATGGTTGCGAGATCGTTGAGGAGGCGGGCGACAACGCTGACGTGCATGAACAAGTCATCGTACTCCTTGCTCTTGATGGCTTCCTCGGATATTTGAGAACCAAGGAAGTACATTGGAACTAAGATGACGGGTCCCAATGCAACGCTTACGTATCCTGTCGCAATGTATTCTTCCATTGTCGGAACTATCTTGTCTCTTCCCTCACGTACTCTGCCCACATGCAATCTACCAAAACAAGCCACTGCACGCACACACACATATTTTAGTAACAAGTTTCAATTATAGTAGTAGTCGTGTAGTACACATATATATATAGACGTACATACCATTTCCATGAAGTGATCTTTAACACATCTTCCTTGGACTATGCTAGCCTTGGCAACATACTCATTGGTTGTGTCGTAAACAGCCTTAAAAACTATCTCCACTTGTTCAGAACAGAACCCGACTGACTTGTGTCCATCCCATCTGTTTATATTACAAACAACAACTGATTAATTGATTGCAATATAATTAATATGTTTGTTTGCGTTATTTTACTTTATTGTTTTATATTTTTGAACCAAGTAAAAAATACTTACGCTTTAACCAATTCAATAAAGTTGAGAAGCTCTTCCTCGGAACCGCCGACATCAAACAAATCGTCGACAAGTGTTACGAGGACAGTGTTCTTGGCCCATGAACTCCTAGCATCAGCGTGCTCCGGAAGGAAAAGTATGGCGGCCGCCGCAAAAAACCCATAAACCACCTTCTGTCTCGCAAACTTGAGCTCTTCTATTCTGTAGTCTTTGACCCACCTGCAGCCAAGTTCCAAGTTCAGTTCATTCATTAACACATATATAAAAGTACATGAGAAGGGATAAAGTAATTATTTGAAACCTACTTTTCGAGAAGCTCAAGTTCTTTCCGTTGTATTGACTGGCATCTGTTATAATCTTCAACAGCAAACTCCACCCAATTTTTTTCTTCTGTGTTTGAGCACCTCCTGCATGTGGCATGTCTTAAGGTTAGATAACATAATATGCTAAGTTTTCATAAAGATAAATACTCGCTAGATCAAATAGAAAAATAATAAGTAGTAGTTAAAATTCTCCGTAGAATTTAGTAAAAGGAAGGGACTTGTCTAAATTGGCGACTCTCCTTGAAGTCCACCAAGAAGAAGACTTGAAGGAAAAAAGTCAAAGTTATCCAATTTGGTTCATTAATGAAGATTTGATTCTTAAACGTCAACATGATCAATTACTTACTTTATTGAAATAAAAGGGCTAAATAGATATATTAAGTGAATTTACCTGTAAGATGTTTTAAGCAGCTTGACGTTATTATTGTCCACGTCGGCTATCTCTATGTTGTACCTATTCTCAATCCGTTCCAAACTTGCATAAGGATACTTCAATGCATACTCCACCTAACATTTTTTCACACAAATAATTGATTAATTAGATATATATATAAAAAAAAAAGAATTGAATCAATCAAGTAGAGCACAGTGAAACTTTGCAGTCATGAGTAGAGTAGTAGCTAAATTATACCTCTTTACTCAGCTTCCAATCCTCAGCCGAATCGGTGTTTAGCGACAAGGAAGATGATGTTTGCCTGAGGTAAGAGGATGTCCAATCCTTGATTCTGTCAAGAATGGGTTCACTTGGTAGAATTGTGTTCAATGAAGCTTTGTACATCTCCAATACTGTTTCAGTGCTTTTATACTGTGTGCTCACTCTCTTCACGTACTCTTCTTGTCTGTCAAGTCCTTCAAACACATCTGCATGCATGAATTATATACCAAATAATTAAACGTTACACTTACACTACTCATTACAATTAGTACTATTATTGGTATTGGGTACGCAGTGGGGACTTACCGGAGGAAACATGATATCCATTCAAACGTAGGAGGCGAAATGCCTTTGCAAGACAACCAATGTCCAAGAATAACTCCTCATCCCTCTCCATCCAGCATCTGTTTTATTATACATCCATCCAAAAATACTCTAGTTGCTAAATATTTTATTTTATATATCATGTTTAATGCTTAATAAACACTTCTTGTGTACGTATGTTGAGAAAGATTAATTACTTGTAAATATCTTCAAGAATGAAAGTAATCTCGGGTGCGAAATATTGATGTATCCCCAATTTCACGAGGTTATCCACCATCTCAAGCCGACTCATTATATCCAGCGGGTAAACTGTTGGAACTGCATTGACCAAAAGTTGAATACCACAATTATTAGAAAAACACACAACTTTACTACACTAGTTTGCTTTTAGTTACTATAAAATTATAGATGCATGAAAATGCAGTAACAAATAGTTGAAGTTAGCAGTCACTCTATAGTGATTTGCTTTGCAACACTACTATTAGCAACAAGGAGATCGTAAATAGTATTTAATTTGCTACAGCAAATCACTATAGAAAATAGTAATTGTCATTTGGCCTGGCAAATTCGGGCCGGTTTTCCGGTTTGACCGAAAACCAACCAAATTAAAACCAATTTCGGTGACCGAATGACCGAATTCAAAGGTTCGGTTTCGGGCATGATTCTGAGTTTTGGGCTTATTTCGGTCATCGGCCAAATCGGTCAATTTCGGTTATTGACCGATTTAACCAATTTGGCCGAATTGATGGGAACTCCGATTCTCCTCCGTCGATTCCCAACCCTTCCTCTATTCCCCTTCTTCTTCTTCTTCCATATCCATCTCTACATCTCTCTTTCTTCTTCTTCAATCCCAATCTTGTTATCTTCTTCCATCTTCAAAGTTCAAACCCAGTTCTGAACCCTAGCTAATCTCTTTCTTCCCTTCTTCCTCTTCCCTAGCTAATTTCCACCCCGTATCATACATCTCTACCTCACCTGCGATTCTGTTCTTCTTCTTCTTCTTCGATTCTATTCTTCTTCTCATACCCCTTCTTCTTCCCAAAGTCCCTTCTCCCTTCTTCTTCCCAGATCCTCCTCCTCCCTTCTCAGAAGTCTCCTTCTCCTTCGACATTCTTCTTCTTCTTCTTTTATTTTTCTTCTTCTTCAGATCTTCTCTCCTTTTCAGATCCTCATTCGAATCCCTTCTCTGAAGCTTCTCATCCGACGATCTTCTTCTTCGACTCTTCGATTCATCATATCTTTTTCTCCTTCTTCTTTTCTTTTTCGATTCTTTGATTCTTTAGATTTCTTCTTCTTCTTCAGATCTGATTTCCTTCCCCGATATCCTTCTTCTTCTTCAGACGGCGATGACGATGCCGACTTCCAAGCCGACGATTCCTCCGCTGAAGTCACCGTCGGTCAATCAACCGGTTTTTCCGATTGACTGTGACCGATTTGAATTTGAATTTGATTTGACCAAATTAAAATCGGTCCGGTCATGGTTCTCATTTTTCAGCCAAATCGAAAACAGTGACTGACCAAATCGGTTCGGTTTTGACCAAAACGACCGATTCCCAGGCCTAATTGTCATTGCTAACATCAACTATTTGCTACTGCATTTTCAGTTTTCACGTTGTTGTAATTTTGCAATAGCTAAAAATAATTTGTACTTTATGCAAAAATATTACATGTCAGTAAGATTGATTAACATGAAACTTTAGTTATAAAAATATGGAAAACGTTATAAATATATAAGTTGTTCAGTGAATGATTAAATATTGTTTTTTTGTAACATGTAGTCATGCACGCAGAATATTTATGTCGGCCAGTCCACGACGAGAGGGACAGAAAAGTCGATTCAGATGTGGCGGCTTGTGTTTGTTTTGTTGAAAATCCATACAACAAGGATTGGATATTTTGTTTGAAAAATTATGCTTATAATATATATATATATATATATATAATACTAATAATTAAAGCAAATATCATTTTTTTTCAGTTGACACGTCAGCGTTTTGGGGATTTTAGAGTTTCTCCTTCATTCTAGGAATGAGGGTATTTTGGATAAAAATCGGTTTTGGCAAACAAAATTTTTTGATTCTTTTCTCACGAACAAGGATCGAACTCTCAACCTCATGTTTAAGAGACAAAGTGAACAACCAACAATGTCACACACCGAATGATTGGAGTAGTTTACTATTTAATCAAAGAAAAGTTGCAGTGTTTTCAACGTAACAACAAGAAAGCATAATTATAATGCTTTTATTTATTATATTCCAACAATTGATAACAAATTTATAATTTTTTACCAACATATGAATTAAATTATTATATATTAAAAAGTAGAAAAAATTCAACCACACTTCTAAGTAATCTAAATAAAAATAAAAATAAAATATTTTTCGGTAAAATATTAACACAAAAAATCGGCCAATGGGCTGTCTACAGTTATTTTTTAATTCTTTGGCAGGTATACCTTTAATTTTTTTAAATATCTTTAGTTTTTTAAATTTCAAATTATATTTTCTATTACTTATCAACAATGACGTGGTAAAATTGCCAAAAAAATACACCGCTGACGTTAGTAGGACTGCTCCGACGTATTAAAGTAATGAGTTCACTTTGTAAAGAATTTAAAATTTAGGAGGTACGAAGACACTCGACTGAGTTTGGAAGGGATAGGAAGCCCCGTGGCCAACTCGAAGGGGTTGTGTCCAGACGTACTAAATATTTAATGTTTTAAATATTTATCTTATGTTGAAGTCGGCCAACAGGCCGCGACTAATCTAGTATATATATATATATATATATCTTAATGACTTTTCAAACGCATGTTTAATTTAAAATAAATAGAAAATATATAGTAATTACCAGCAGGAGCATTCTTGTAGGTGGAGAGGATAGAGTCCAAATAGGCCAAGGATTTGTCGTCGTTGAGATGAAGTAATGCAGCCGCCGTAGTAGAAGGTGAATTGAACAAAGATCCATTCCTTCTTTGGTGCTTGCATAACATTTCATCCCATTTCCATAATCCTCCTCCACTATATTTGGTCATGGTCAACCCTTCCGCCGCATATGCCAACTCCCCCAACTCACTACTGCTTTCCCAACCAACATTCAAAATTATTTCTCCTCAAAAACGGCATATTTCATCTTTATGAATAATTTATTATTTTTAGTATAGTTTTATATATGGGGGCTTTTGATTCATGCATGCATTGCTGACCTGTGAATAAGTAGGTCCCGAGTTCGTAGCATTTGTTGGAAGGAAGATGGTTTGATAGGGAGGTTGAGTCCCAAGGATGTGGCAGACTCCATCATCCCAGCAAATGTAATATCGAACCCAATTGGGGTACGTTGGTTTTTGTCATTGGCTGCCCATGCGTTTGCTCCTATGAAATCCATTCCTCGGTGAATGAGTTGGTCACCAACACCCCACCTACGAAGAGCGAGTACAGAGGCAAGAGTCGAAGAGAGTGAGTCCTTAACAAGGAGGGGATCACTTGGATGAGATGCCCATGAGCCATCAGTCATCTGATTCTCCATTACCCATCTCAAGCTTTGCGGGTAACGAGGATCTGTTCCGCTACCCACCATGGAAACCCATGCTGTGTCGTATGGTGAAACAGAAATCTCCACTTCCTTCCTCAACAGCAACTCCTTCATCTTCCTTACTCGCTTTTCTTCCTGCCCCCTCTGCATGCATCCATCCATTTACATTAGTACATATTCCTACGTATTAATGGATGTTCCCATCAAACGCTTACATGTTGTTGGAGATTTAAGTGCGAGTTTCTTCCAGCTTGAATCTTGGTACGCAGGACATCCGCCTCGGCTGCTGCTGATGATCAGATTAAAAACAACATTAGTATTGTGACTAAAATTACTACTACAGTAACAGTACCATGGAAGAAACGGATAAGTAATGAAAAGGAAATACCGGCGGGAAGATTGATGGGTCGGGCCGGCTGGGAAATTGCATTGATGAGTGCCATTAGATTTTCTAGGAACCGTTTTCTTGCCTGTGAATGAAAGATTGAACAAAATAAAAGAAGAACAAGTGATGAATATGAAGAATAGGAGGAGGATGGAGAATTAATTGTGGCTATGTTGGTTTTGGATGCTTAATTAGAGCTAGAGCCAGCTGCATTTATATACATATATAGAGAGTCAGTCAGTGGAGTTGGAGACTAGCTGAGCAAGAAATTAGAGAGGCATTTAACACGTAGACGACGGTAAACGAACGGAGGTGAATAGCCGACATCCATATGTGGGGTCCACCGCCTTTGTATTACTTTTTCCATTCTTAAACAATTCTTATTCCAAATATTCCATTATTGGTGGCTGCTACACAACAAGGTTTCTCATTTTTCAAACATTTGTGTTATTTTATTTCCACTCTCTCGTCAACATATTTGGGATATTGTTCTTTTAATTGTTTTAAGCAAGATTGGCGGCTGGGTTCGGGGAAAGACTATGAAGACCAAATTGAATCAGGCAATTAGGCTAATAGCTAGACGCCGCGAAACCACATGCATGCATGCGTGTCCAATACTTATTGTTTATTCATTATACTACTTGATGGGCCCTTGAGTTGTATCCGCCCTCGCACATGATGAGGGCGGTCCATTACTCCAAGGCGTTCGAAACAGTTCCATAGTATCGCATCGAGGCTCTTACGGTCTCAAGACCATACTGGGGGCAATTGATGGGCCCGAGTTGAATCCGCCCTCGAACATGGCCAGGGCGGTCCGTCGCTCCAGGGCGGTCCTCTGTCCGCCTCAGCCAAGGGATCACCTGTCATGTCTACAGGAGGCCACCGCCCATTACTGTTGACGGTGACCCGCTGCGGCCCACTCAGAGCAGGACACGTGGACCCTGCCAGACCAATGGGACCTATAAATAACAGGGTCCCCCATTCAGAAGAAAGGACAACAGACTTAGGACCATACGCCTGATACTACAAGCTTTCACGCTGTACGCTAAAGGCTATCGATTCCGCCCACACAAAAGGGCTCTCGCCCGGTACTTCCCTGTAACCCATTCTCCCTACATTATCCACATACTTGCCACCTTACACATACTAACCCCTTGCACGTCCACCCTGCAAGGTACCATCCGCCGAGACACTCCGAGGACGGATTCATCGCCTAACCTCCAAAGAACCACAGTATTGATCCACCGGTCCAACTGGGCGGATCAATTGGCGCGCCAGGAAGGGGCAGCTAAACGTTTTGTTCCCAAAAGACAAACAGCATGCAGAATTTGGAGGAAAATCCCACGAGTGGTGTCCCCACGGAAACGCTCGTCACCCCGGCCAAACAAGTCGTATCAGCGGGTGTCCCCCGAGACCCTCGTCCTTCCGTAGACCCACCCTTGGGAACGGCTACACAAACACCTCATCCAATCCGCCCTCTAGGCCTTGGATTGCTCCGAGGGGAGTCCCACATCCCCCCTCCGTTGGAAGATAGAACGGCGGCTGATCCCGCTGCGGGGGACCTAGCGGCACAGGTAGCCGATCTACAAAGACAGAACGCTGAAATGGCAATGATGAGGAAGTTCCTGGTGGCCAAGGCAACCCCCGGAAATCACACCGAGGGTTCATCCGGCGGACTGGCAACCGGCATGGCGGACTCGGACGAAATGTACCGACTGTTCCTCCCTCGCCACCAGTCAGGCCCAAGGCAACTCGCCATGCGGCAGCCTCTTGACAAGAGTCTCCTCAGCTTTCCTCCCCTAGGAGGAACTTGACCCCTGTGCCAAGTTCGGGTTTCCCAAGGCGGAACCCAGCATTTCGTTGAATTCAGTTTTCCCCAGGGCGGAATCTAATTCATCATCGTTCGGGTTCCCCAAGGCGGAACCCAGCATTTCCTCCAAATCCGGGTTCCCCAGGGCGGAATCTAGCTCATCAGCGTTCGGGTTCCCTAAGGCGGAACCCAACTCTTCGTTGAATTCAGTTTTCCCCAGGGCAGAATCTAATTCATCATCGTTCGGGTTCCCCAAGGCGGAACCCAGCATTTCCTCCAAATCCGGGTTCCCCAGGGCGGAATCTATTTCATCAGCGTTCGGGTTCCCCAAGGCGGAACCCAACTCTTCGTTGAATTCAGTTTTCCCCAGGGCGGAATCTAATTCATCATCATTCGGGTTCCCACGGCGGAACCCAACATTTCCTCCAAGTTCGGATTCCCCAGGGTGGAACCCAACACTTCGTTGTCCAGTTTTCCCTAAGGAGAAATCTACCTCAGCAATCATGCGAATTTCACACAAACAAAAAAAGAAGAGAGAAGAAAAAGGGGATGACAACTGGATAACAATGGCATTTCATTTCTCATCCTGACATGGCGGATTGGCACGTTTGATACAAAGGGCAAGAAGCCGTAAGGAAGAGCAAATTTACAAGACATGAAACTACGAACGCCCGCCCGACGACCCTGCCTTGTCCGCCCGCAACCTGTCAGCACGAGCTTTCTTCCTCAGTTCCTTGTGGCGAAGGCTCACCTCAGAAAAGGCCTCGGACAACAGCTCCTTGCGGCGGTCCGAAGGAATCACCTGGGAGTCAGCCGATTCCTCTTTGAACTCCTGCGCCATCAGCCGCCGAGACGCCGAACGGAACATCTGCTCCTGATTCCAGGAACAGTCTACATTCCCCCGTCGGAGTTCGTGGCGAACAGCAGCAAGGGTGTTGTCCAAAGCACCTTGCACCCGATCGCCAAGCTCCTCCGCAGTTTTCTCGGCGACGGCCTTCTCCACATCCGCCTTCAGCGCCTGAAGGGTCTCCTCGGCTTCTTTCAAAGCATGGTCGCGGCTTTCCACGTCCTTGGTTTTGGCCTCCAGGTCCTCGGCCATGACCGCCTTGACGGTTTCCAAGCGGACCACTTCCTCTTTCAAGGCGTCCCTATCAGCTTCCGCCTCCGTCAAGGCGTTCTCCGCCTTGAATCGTTTCTCCTGCTCCGCCTGTAAGTCCAACATATGTTCAGTAGCTTGGTTAGCGTGCGCAACACGGAGCAAGTCCAATTGATAAGAGGTAGTTACCAGAAGCCGGGCCGCCTCCTCTTCCATTTCCTTTTTGGCCCTGGAGTATTTGGCCTTCCATTGTTGAGAGGCGGCCCGGGCCTCCCTCAACTCAGCCTCCATCTCCTCCACACCTTGCGGCCGCTCTGCCCTGTGCGCCTGATCGGCTGACAGCAGGGCCCCGGCGGTACCTAAGAGCTGCAACAGAATAAAATCCGGGCGGATCAGATTGGGAAACGGAACGAGTACGCAACGCCAGTCTTCCGACTAAATTTGAGCTTACCCTGGCCCCAATCGCCATCTGCTCCATCGCCAAGCGGCGAACCCCGTCCTCGGTACGGGGGTGGTCGATATCCCAGTCGGCCGCCAGTTGAAGGGCGGCCTGGGTAAGAACCTCGCTGCCGCTAAGTGTTGGCTGCATGATAGGGAGGCGGGCAGCGCTGAACTCCCCTGACGGGGTCTCCGACCTGGTCCTGCCGCCGGTTTTCGCCTTGCCAGAGTCCTTCCTCATAACCGACTTTCGGCGTTTTGAACGCTCCAGGTTCTGTGCGGGAGGACTCTGCTTAGAGCGTTTCCTCTCAAAGCGTTCCTTTTCCGCTTTCTCTTGGTCAGGGCGCGTCTGGTCCGCGTCCTTCTGCTGCTGATGTTGCTCAGCTCCCGAACCTTCGGGTTGAGGCTGAGTGTGGCCAACCGCCCTCCGGGACTTAGCGTTCAGCAACGCAGCGAAGATGGAACTCTCTGCAAGAACAGCAAGACAAGGAAACAGGTTAGGCACCAACATCACAATCAACATGTGAAATAGCGGTGCCCTACAATGGACGCATCGCCCTCAGTTGTTGTTTGCTCACCACCGCCAACTAGCCAGTGCTTCAGAGCGTTTAGGCCCCGCTTCTTCAGGTTGTAGTTCCAGGTATTCGCCCAGTCTACAATGCTGGCGTCATTCCCCTGAAGACGGTGAAGTCGGTTGAACTCTTCAATTGCGCCATACGACCAAGTAGGTCGAAGGCGCTCCGCCCAGGAGGCATCCTCCGGCGATTCAGCTCTCATAAAAAAGAAGCTGTGAAACCACACAGAGGACGCCTTGATGACGCCGTAGACTCCGCTCCCAGAGTACGCTCTCCTCTTTGAGAACGTAATGCCATTCTGCCCAATTTTGGCGGAGTATAGCTGGCGGAATACTCTGGCGCTTGGAGCAACATGCCTTTTGATGCATGACACCTTGAAGGCGGTCATGACCGCCCAGGCATGAGGTTGGAGCGCTCCCAAGGACGCTCCCAAAAGATCAAGAACATCCACCTCCCAGGAATCCAGGGGGAAGCGGAGGCCGTACCGAAGCGCCTCAACCCACACTCCCACCCATCCAGGTGGACAATTCCCGATTGAGCAGACTCGAGCGGGGGCGGCGTATAAGAAACGCTGAGGCATGTCGCACTCATTCAGCATTCTCGCCAAGGCGCTCGTCTTGACGAAGGGGAAGTACCCCGGCCCATGCACCTCTCGGCAATCCGCAGGCGCACTGTCCCACATCTGCTCCCAGGACAAGAGCTTGTAGCCGTACTTGTCCATGGCTTCGGTCTCCAGCTCAAAACCCCAGGCCTCCTTGGTGAACCCGACCTGCCACGAGGCGAACCGCCGACAGACATTTGAGTTGGGTCCTTGGAACCTGGCCTCTGCCTGCCGGCGGAGCTGCTCCGCCGATGGAGTCGGCAGCGTTTCGTCATCCTCCGAAAACACGTACTCGGCGGTGAAGTCCGCGTACGGATTAAAGATGAGGTCGGAGTCCTCCGGATAGGGCATCTGCCCTTTCTGTTTGGGATCGGCGGCGTCTGATCCCTCGTCATCGACTTCTTCCTTGGAAGGCTCAGGAGTCAGAGGAGGACTCGGTTGCACGGATGGGGCTGACGACGTTTCGGCGGATGAATCCGCCCCTGATCCTCTCCTCCCTTCATCATAGCCTCCTACAACAGAAGTATAAGGGGCGCAAATCAGAAGAGGAGGAGGAATGAACGCCAAAGGGCGGGCAGATACAGGAGCAGTTTTCGTCCTCGCCTCTCGAGAGGGGCGCGCGGTAGACCGCCGTCGTCCCCGCGTGCCCCTCAACAGACTCTCTAAAAGGTCATAATCTAAGGACGACGACGACCCACTAGACGACATCTCACTCGCCCAAGGAGAAAGTAGAAAGGGCGGGGTACGCAACACAGAAATGCGAAAGAACAAAAATAAATAATGGGCGGATAAAAAAAATCTGAATGCAAGAAGTTTCAAAGGAACATACTTGCTTCGGCGGAAGAGGACGACTCAACATCAGAAGGCATCTTCGGTGGGTGTTTTGGAAGATGGCGGACAGAGTCAAAGTAATAAGGGAAAGGCGAACTCGGCTGACAAGACAGACACGCTCAAAGAAGTTGGCAAGAAGAAAGGGCGGATGCTCTCAAAAACTAGTTTTCAGTCTAAAGTGCCAAATCGGAGGGGGGGAACCCCATATTTATACTAGTGACGTGGGTAAGCGAACCATCGCCCAGTATAAAGTTGCCATGTGTCCCCCAAACAATGGGCTAGTACGCTTCGAGTGGGCTACTAACCTACTGCTCGGGGGACGCGAAACGTCGCCAAATACAATGGGGCCACGTATCCCCCCAGTAGAGCGCGTGCAAGCTCACCTCGAAAGAAGGGCCCCGCCCGTTTAAATCACCGTCAACAGTTTCAATCTAGAAGGGGCGGATCTCTCGTCTCGGGGCGTTCGAAGCAGTTCTATAGTATCGCCTCGAGCCCCTTACAGCCTCGAGACCATACTGGGGGCAATTGATGGGCCCTTGAGTTGTATCCGCCCTCGCACATGATGAGGGCGGTCCATTACTCCAAGGCGTTCGAAACAGTTCCATAGTATCGCCTCGAGGCTCTTATGGTCTCAAGACCATACTGGGGGCAATTGATGGGCCCGAGTTGAATCCGCCCTCGAACATGGCCAGGGCGGTCCGTCGCTCCAGGGCGGTCCTCTGTCCGCCTCAGCCAAGGGATCACCTGTCATGTCTACAGGAGGCCACCGCCCATTACTGTTGACGGTGACCCGCTGCGGCCCACTCAGAGCAGGACACGTGGACCCTGCCAGACCAATGGGACCTATAAATAACAGGGTCCCCCATTCAGAAGAAAGGACAACAGACTTAGGACCATACGCCTGATACTACAAGCTTTCACACTGTACGCTAAAGGCTATCGATTCCGCCCACACAAAAGGGCTCTCGCCCGGTACTTCCCTGTAACCCATTCTCCCTACATTATCCACATACTTGCCACCTTACACATACTAACCCCTTGCACGTCCACCCTGCAAGGTACCATCCGCCGAGACACTCCGAGGACGGATTCATCGCCTAACCTCCAAAGAACCACAGTATTGATCAACCGGTCCAACTGGGCGGATCACTACTCCAAGGGGATATTACTTTCAACTTAAAAATCGGTTTATGTAATTATAGGGTTTTGTACAAGGATTAAAATATCATACTGTACCACTAGGTTCAACTGGTTAAACAGTGAGACCCAAAATACAAGCCACCCATCAGGAGCATCCCCTAATGCTACCCGACCAAAAAACCCCAGGGAACAAACCAGAACTGTTGTATACACAAAGCCACAACATTGCACCCCAGAGTCCAAACAACAAACCTGGGGTTGTACACAAAAACGAAAAAGTACCCAAAAAACCCCCCCTCACACCCCCCGCCCCCCAAAAAAAACCAATCACCTATACCGGTTATACACCCCTACATATATCTACCCTCGTTTCACATGAGCTCAATCGGGGTCGAAATCTTGATGCCACAACGACATCCACTTCCTGACATCATCACGGGAGTTGCGACCTACATTCTTAACCCATCTACCAACAAGCGATGTGATTCTCCACACCACCTGATCCCTGCTTCTGCTCCTATATCTGAAAATCCTAGCATTCCTCTCTCCCCATAAGCACCAAAAACCGCATGCAACAAACCTCCTTTGAATTCACCAAACTCACCCATAGAGTTCCTAGCTTGCTAATTTTAGATGAAACATCATAGTGACACGACCCAAACATGACAAGCTTGGAACTGAGAGTGTTCCACACCTGTACCAAAAAGGAACAAGAAATGAACAAATGTGACACCGACTCAAGGTCGGTTCTGCATAACACACAACAACTTGGTCCAATAAATCCTCTTTTCTTAATATTTTCAAAGGTCGATATGCTTTTGTGAAATACCTGCCATAAGAATCTAACAACCTTCATCTATCCAAACCGTCTCCGTCGGGAACTCCTCCACTCCTACAGTCATCTGGTCGGTCATAACTCTGAAGAAAGAGCTTACAGAAAATTCCCCCGCAAGAGTGTACCACCATACGGGGGATGGGTGTCCCTGAGAAATCCAACTTGTTTGAACCTCATCCAAAAACTCCATCATCCTCACTCGTTCTGCCTGCATCTCCTCTCAAATCTATGCGCAGCGGTAGATGCCACTCATACCTGTCAGAAACCACTACACACTCGAACAACAAAGCATCCAATTCAAAAGCAACGACAACAATCCTAGGAAATTGACTAGCCAAACACTCACCGGTACCCATATATCAAACCAAAAAGACACCACCCACCCCCCAAGATCGATGTACCCGTGTTCACAAAACCTAGGAAGAATTCTGACAATATCCCTCCAAATATACCACCTAGCATTCTGAAATTACCACCTAGGCTTCCACGCAGAACGACCAATACCACACTTCTCCACAATCAGCCTCCGCCACTAGGAATTATGTTCAGTTGCGTACCTCCACCCCACTTGCCAAGAAGTGCCAAATTCAGTCTCCTAAGATTAAGAAAACCTAACCCTCCTATCTACTTTGAGGCTTTAACAATCTCCATCTAACTAGATGAGGTCTTCTATCCTCAGAGCAACCCTCCCGCAAGAATCTATTCTGAAGTCTTTCAATATCCTTAAGGACCACCATCAGAGCTTTAAAGAGAGATAGGTAGTAGATCGGGAGCTGGGAAAGCACGCTTTTCAGATGCGTCATTCTCCCTCCAAAGGAAAGCATCCTTGCTTTCCAAGACTCCAGCCTCCGTCTAACCTTTGTCAAAACCGGTTCCCACACTTATTTTGAAGCGCATCTCATCTCGTGCGGAAACCCCAAGTAGCTATTTGGGAACCTGCCCAAAGAACACCCCAAAATGTTTCCATCGCCCACCTCCCCCATTGTATACATTACTGATTTATGCACAATAACCTTTAACCCTGAAACCGCCTAAAAAATAAGGATTACCAAAATTTGCTGAACCTGGTCCACACTCGCATCGCAGAAAAACACTACATCATTCGCGTAAAGCACATGGTGAACTGCCCCTCTCCTACCCGTGTCATTCATTAAGAAGCCTTCAAACATATTTGCTTCTCTATCTCTCTCAAAAAATCTGGATAGAACCTCCATAACCATATAATGAACAGAAAAGGGGACAACGAGTCTCCTTGTCTTAACCCTCTGGTGCTGAAAAAATACCCTTTTGCCTCTCCATTTAAGAGGACCGAGAACATAGCCGACGAAATGCAAGTTGACATCCATCTCAACAACTAACCAGGGAAGCCCATGCATCTCATGACCCCCCCCCCCAACATGAACTCCCAGCTTACATGATCATACGCTTTCTCTATGTCAAGCTTAATCACCAAACCCGCTCTGTCGGATCTTCACCTTGAATGAATAACCTCATTGACAATTAAGGAGGCATCCATGATCAGACGATTTTCAATAAAGGCACATAGGTTAACCGAAATACAACTCTAAATAACCTTCCTAAGACGCCCTGCCAATGTTTTCGACAGTATCTTATAGAAGAAATTCACTGAGCTGATTGGTCTTAAATCCCTGATGTCCTCGATCATGTCTTTCTTAGGAATAAGGCAAAGGAAGGTGCTGTTTAATGATCGGGGAAGGGTTTCAGGCCTCACAAAATCCTCCATTGCCTTCAAAATATTGTCCTTAACGTTAAAGAAACTCACAGGGAAACCGTCTGGACTCGGGGCTTTGTCCCCATCACAACTCCTAGTCACCCCCTAGTATACTCGTTCTCCCAGTCAGTTAACACAAGGGCACTACAAGAAAATTGATGATTGGTCACGGATTATTAGTCACATTTTGTGAACCGTGACTAATTAGTCACTATTTATTAAAATCGTGACTAATTTGGTCATGGTTTTTAAAGAACCGTGACCAATTAGTCACGATGTTAATGAACCGTGACAAATTAGTCACAGTTCATAAGAAACCGTGACTAAATTGGTCACAGTTTTAAGAAACCATGACCAAAATAGTCACGGTTCATAAGAAACCATGACTAAATTGGTCACGGTTTTAAGAACCGTGACCAAATTAGTCACGGTTCATAAGAAACCGTGACTAATTAGGTCACAGTTTTAAGAAACCGTGACTAATTAGGTCACGATTTTAAGAAACCGTGACCAAATTAGGAGCTGTGACTAATATTTTCACCCAACAAACATGGATTGCCACGTTGGCAATCCGTGTGCTTCCTCCCCTTCCAATCACTTTCTTCTTCCCACCCTCCAACTTCTTCTTCTTCTTTCTTCTTCCCACTTCCCACTATCCAACCTTCTTCTCTAAAACATCATGCCTCCACCGCGGCGAGCCCTCTGCCGCTTGTTTCTCCCATCCGCCGTCGAGCATCGAGGTCTCATTCTCTCTGAAAATTAGATCTGAAACCGAATCTCCTTCTCCCTGAAAACCAAATCTGATACCAGATCTATCCTTCCTCGGCATAAGGACGCCACCGTCCCGGAGAATTACCTTCACACCTTTCTCCTCGCCGGAATTGAACTCCCACGATCCATCTTGCCTCGACGTCGCCCACGGAGACCAGAATTGCGTCCTGGAGACCTTTGAGCGCCCAGACGATTAGGGTGCGGTGAGCCCAGGTGGAGATGAGGAGTTTCCGACAAGCGGGCAGCGGTGGTGGAGTCGGCGGCGGCGGCATTTTAGTTGATGGAGAAGATGACCAAAAATGAGAAGATGACTGAGAAGAATGACTGAACCCTATAACCTACAAAAAATAAGTGAGCAAAACGGAAAATTGGTAACAATGAAAATTTAAAATAAGTACCTACAAATATTTAAATGACAAAGTGGGCAAATGAAAGTTTCTTCACAACACTTTGGTCACTGGATTAATATTACAATCACAGAAAGTTAAGTGACCAAATGGGTAAAATATTGGTCACGGTTTACATATAAATCGTGACTAATATCGGTCACGGTTTACATATAAACCGTGACCAATATATTAGTCACGGTTTCTTCAAAAATCGTGACAGAATTTGGTCGATCCGTGACTAATGGTGTAAAAAACTGTGACTAATTTACCTTTTTCTTGTAGTGGGGCTCTGTCTAAACGGGATATAGCAGTGTTTCCTGAAGGTTCGAAAAAGTGTAAGTGGCTCCACTCATAGGAAGATCCAGCAAACTCCAATCCTCAATGAACATGTGGAACATATTCATCTCCCTTACCGCCAGCCGACCACTCCAAACCTCCTCCACATCCCGAACCAAGTTGAAATCCCCTAAAATAACAACTGGAAACCTCCACCACACCAAGAAGTCCTCTAACTCTTTAATAAATTCATTGTTATGTTCAACAAGAATCGGCCCATAAACATTGCATAACATCCATTCAAACCCATCAAGAACATTCTTCAAAATCGACATAAGACAAAACTGCTTGACATAATATTTTGAGCCTGAACCACTCCTTCATCCCAAGCTGTCAAAATCCCACCTCTAAATCCTTTCGCACACTTCACCTCCCAGCCGAGATTTCTCCTCCCTATAATGCTAACCACCACTTCCCTATCCCATTGAGCAAAAAACAATTCCTGAATACACCAAATATTTGCACGAGCCTCCACAATCCTTTTCCTAAGTCGGAACTACTTAGAAACATCCCCTACTCCCCTAATGTTCCACGACAACACCCTAAGATTCATCTACATTATGTGTGGGGAAAACATACCTTGGCCTACGAGCTGAATCCGTAGGCTCTGCCTCCGAAAGACTCCACCCTATCCTTTTCAACTCGAGCTCCTTTTTTTACTTTTGAACTCCGCTTGATCGTCTCCGAAGAACTTCCAAATTTGTCTCTTCCACTCTCCTCAATGCCTCATCTATGGATCCATCCACACTTAAACCGAACAATTTGGCCAAATTTTATCCTTTTTGAGAAATTGCTTCCCAATCATCTTCCAATTTGTTCCTCACCACTCCCAGAAGCTCTCGCTTCCCTGCAAAGCTGTATCTCCTTATCCATTTCTTCACGTTGGGCCTTTCTTTCAAAATACTCACCCTAAAAAGAAATGAAGGTAGGAGATTTGTCCCCTGAAAATCACTCTCATCCCCCAACCTCAGAACTTCTCCCGATACCTTCACCATTTCCACTAGGCTAGGAGATAAAATAGAAAGAGGCCCATAAAAAAGATAGGGGTCACTAACCTCCATCTCAGCACCACTTACCAGCCCCCATTTAAAATCCAGCCCAAAAGCCAGGTTTCCCAAACGCATGTCTGCCACTATTTTATTAAAAGATTCTTCTAATGACTCAGGCTCCACCCCAAAGCCTATAGGCCCCTTCTCTTTTTCCTTCCCATGCTCCTCATTTCTAGGATCAGAATTAGTGGGCTTTAAACTCGGCCCACCCATGCTTCATCTCTCTCCCTCCAACCCTAGTTGCCGCCTCCCCTTTACTGCAACTACCAAGCACACCAAAAACTCTCTCCTCCGCCGGAGAAGGGAACCTCGAAACCACCATAGCCACTTCATTTTTTTTTCCACTAGATCGCCAAAACTCAGTTCCGCCAACACCTTAATCTCAAACACCACCTCCTTGGTCTTGATTGCAAGCGACTTTGACACATTCGGCCGCTACTTTCACCTTCAGCCTTACCGCCGAGAAACCTGTGTCTTGGCCTTCAATAAAACCTCTGCATGAGTATCTGATCTCTCTAAACACCGAACCCCATCAAACCGGGATCCCAAACGCCAAGACCCATCAAACCCCTTGCAGCTCCATCAGATTTAATTGACCCGCCATTGGAAACCATTTTCTAACCTCAACCTTAGCACCTCAGAAATACCAATCTTCCCTACTCACCACTTTATCGAACGCCTTCTCTGAACCACAATCAACCAACCACGATCCTTCTTCCAACATGTTCGCCCCCCCCAACCATTTAGCCATCCACCTCCAAAACTCTCCCCACGCCATAAAGGCATTCTCATTCAAAAGGAAGTTAATGACCACCCAGCTCATCAGACTGTTGACCCTTTCCTCTACTTCTAACTCGTCAACCCCACCCAAAGTCTTTCCTCCTACATCCTTCTCAGCCCTCACGACAACCTATTTATATCCACGACCTCGACTCAACACTGCTGCAAAAGATCTATCAGCCTCAAAGCTCGAGACTTTCCTTCCATCTACCCCACATCCAATACTCTTAATTGCTTTCAAACATAAGCTCCAGCCCACTGTGCCTTCATCAGATGGAATGACAATGAAAAACCTCTTCCCATTTGATGAGCCACCTGTACCGTGGACACGGCTGGAGCTGCCCTTGACCCGGAGCCAGGTGAAATCCTTCAAGGATAGGATCAATGCATACATGGAGTCTTGGAGCACGGTGAGGCATGAAGAGGACACAGAGAGGTTCTGGAAGGGAGGTTATGCATTGATGGAAATGAAGGATTTAACCTCCAAGGCCCAAGCCCTAATGATGATGCCAAGCTGGGACACGGAGCTGAACCGAGCTAGATTGATTTTGGGCCAAGACATTGTGATGTTGGGCACTGATGCTGGTCCGGGCCAGGTACGGACATCGGAATTTGATGCCGGTCCGAGACAGACGTGGACATCAGGCCGTAGGATGCTAATGCTGGGTGTTGATGCCGATCGAGCCAGATGCGGACACAAACACTAGTGTCAGACGCATCCAGAAGTGCATCACAAAATCTGCACGTGACCAGGAAATTTGATTGCTATAAGGATTCCCATCCGGATGAGGAAACCCTGCTGCCACACGAAGAACCTCGTGTTTCTAAGTACTTTTATGAGTAAGAACCATGGAGGAAATGCAAATCCGTGCCATATTAGAAATGGGTCACCTAATCCGTGTTGGCCACGATCACGGTCACCTATCAGGGTTTCTCCGGTTTTAGAGTTTTTCTATTTTTAGATAGTTTGTGCCTTTTTAGTCGGATTTTCTTTCTTTTAGTAGATTGTTTAGGAATATTTTAAGGTTCTAGAATTAGAATAGAAGTATGATTCAGAGAGCCTGTTCCCGAATCCTCAACCATAAATAATGGCCACTGGCCACGATGTAGAACAACTCAGATTACACTAAATTGAATTTCAAAACTTATGTTCTTTGTTTCCTTCAAGCTTTTGCTCGTTGTTGCTTAGCTTAATGTTTGGTTTATCGAGACTCAAGGTACATACCCTTGACTGCGTGGCACCGTTCGACCTGTACATTTTGGGTTCCTAACTCATTATAACAAGTGGGTCCAAGTACTGTCCACCCCTGGTTTCTAAGGTTTGACTTGTTTGTTTTGCTACTAAGCTTATTGGTATATGGTCGCTGCCCATGGCTGCAGATGGTTCATATCAGCTAGTATCAGAGTCTGGATCAAGACTAGGACCACTCTATCCTTTATCTTTGTGTTTATAAAAAATTTTGAAAACCCCTAAAGTGTCATATTGTTTTACTGATTTCATCTATCTTTCTGTTTTCAGTTTTCAATCGTTGTAAGGTGGAAAAAGGTTGGTGGCCACAAAAGGATACCAAAGAAAAATACAAAAATACAAAAGAAAAGAAAAATATACAAAAAAGAGGTCAAAAACAGAAAAGTCGACCCAAACAAAACAAGGCCACCATCTCCAAAGTTTGTTATAGGTTGATCTTAAGAATAGGGGTTTAGTATAGCTTTCGTTGTGTTCGAAATTCTTTGAACCAAAACCCTAAAATCTTACTGTTTGCTATTTGCTTGACAAACAAGTCGTAGAAAGGATTTTACTTGTGCCCTTGAGTAAACCCTAGGTTATAGGTTTAATTGTGTCACACGTCTTGATATATCTGAACTTGGTAGCTTCGAAGAAACTTGCAACTACTTGAACTGAGCTTGAACTTTCTTCTGATTTTCAAAACCCTAATTTGAGTGCTTACTTAAAATTAAACACGAGTAGTAAAATCAGAGTGAGTGAGTTTAGTTCATATTCTAGGTTGAGAGATTTGTGATGCCTTGTTCTTTGAGTACTAATCATGGAAGATGAGAGAGTTGTGGCTGTGGAGGCACAATTGGCAGCACTCACCCAAACCATCACTAATTTCATGGAGCAACAAAGAGCTGAACCGAATAGAGCTGGCCCTAATGGAGAAAACCACCAACGGCCCCGGAGGATTATCCATGAGATCAATGGTGATGTGAGCAGCCTCAAGCTCACCGTACCTAAGTTTGCTTGGAAGGTTAATACGGATGAGTACATTGATTTGGAGAAAAGCATGGACGATTTCTTGGACTGCCATAACTATTCCGAAAGGAAAAAGGTAACCGTTGTAACATCCCCGCCCAACCGAATGATTTGGAACTCGATTTTGTATGATTGAGACATTGGAAATAATGTTCTTGAGGCCTCACTGAATTCCTGGACGTTCATAATTGAGTCGGGTTGAAGTTACAAGCGAGTATGTTGAAAATTTGTCGAAGTTGGCAGATTAAAACACACGGCCATGTGTCTATAACACACATCCTGTGTCTTCTAACACACGTCGTATGTCTTAGGCCTGATTATAAAAGACGGGCTTTTGACGGAATTCTTCAGTTTCTCTCTCTCTTTCCTCCCGAAAAAACCCTTTGACGAACCAAAAACACCCAAACTTCAAACCTTGATTCCAGGAGCTACAGAGGTCCGACTGGCAATCCGTTTTCTCCTATGCGTTCCTGGAGATGAGAGGAAGAGATCACATATCTTAGTTCTGGATATTTTAGAGTTAGGTGCTGTCAGTGGCAGAAAGAAGAAGCTGCGCTTTTGGAGTTATGGAGCTTGGTTGTTAGGTTTCTAGAAGTTGTTTAGAGCCTCGTCTTCTTGTCAGGTGAGGGTTTAGCGTACAATAGTTCTGGTCGATGTGAGGAATTATAATATGACCTACATGAAATTAGGGATTGCATGAAATTGGAAGAGAGTAAAAGATGATAACTATCCTGTGATTGATTGTTGGTTGATTGTTGATGATTGTCGATTGAGGAATTGATTGTTGATTGATGTCTGTTTAATGTAATGCTTGCTGATGGGATTGGGATAAATGATTAATATGCATGATTACGGATCAGAATTAGAAGTGAGTGTTAGGAACGACGGGTTTGGGTGATCTTGTGAATTTATATACATTCTCTGTTGTTGTCAGTTGTGGTTGCAGGAGGGTGGTCCTGCCAATGTGGGGTCACCCTATTAATGATAAATAGGTGGATGAATCTATCGATGTGGGGTCGTCCTATGAAGGATGAACAAGAGGGTAACCCTAATAATCACAACATGGCTATCCCTGTACTTGTAGGTGGGGGTGGTCGGTGAGCTAGCCGTTTACCCTTTTTTGTGGTTTTGATGCTTGAACCTAGGTGTAATTGATTGAAGTGGAAAACCGGGATTTAGTGATTTGAGTGAAATTGATGCTATGTGTTGAATTGGGTGAATTGTGGTGCAGATTAATATAATGGAATTGGTAACAGAATTGGGTAATGGAATTGGTAAATGGAATTCGACCCTCCTGCACTTACAGTTATGTGCTGTAATCATGTCATGGGCCCCTTGGTCACCTATATAGTTGTCCTCTACCTCTGTCAACCACTCAAGCAAGTGAGTTGTAATGATGTGACAGCTTCCTGATGTGATTTGATCCTCCACCACTCTAGAGAGAGCATCAGCCACCTTGTTAAACTTCCCTTGTCTATACTTGAATGAGAAATACAACCCTAGTAACTTTACCAACCCCTTCTTCTGTATGTGAGTGTGTATTTTCTGGTCCCGAAGATGTTTGAGGCTTTTATGGTTAGTTACTATGGTGAACTTCCTTCCTTCCAAATAATGCCTCCATCGATTAACAACCATTATTACAGCCAAGTACTCATTGTCATAAGTTGACAGAGCCTGATTTCTGGGGATGAGGGCTTGCCCGAGGTAGGCTATTGGCTTACCACCTTGAGAGAATACAACCCCCACTCCTATACCTGAGGCATCAGTTTCTAAGGTGAATGGAAGTGAGAAGTTGGGCAGAGCTAACACAGGTGCCTCCACCATGGCAACCTTCAGCTTCTCAAAGGCTTCTATGACCTGCTCATTACACTAGAATCTGTCTTTCTTCAAAAGCATGGTCAAGGGTTTACTGATGAGGCCATAGCTTTGAATAAACTTTCTATAGTACCATGTCAACCCTAAGAACCCTCTCACGGACCTTATGTTGTGTGGTTGAGGCCACTGTACCATGGCACTGATCTTGCTCTTATCAATTGATACTCCCTCATTTGTCACTATGTGCCCCAAGTACTCTATGCTTTGTTGTCCAAAGCTGCATTTGGACTTCTTAGCATATAGTTTCTGATCCCTCGGCAGCTGGAGTGTCATGGTGAGGTGTTTTTATGCTGGATTGGGGAAGCACTGTATATCAATATGTCATCAAAGAACACCAACACAAACCTTCTGAGGTAGGGAGCTAACACAGAATTCATCAGGGATTGAAAGGTGGTTAGAGAGTTTGTACACCAAAATGCATCACTCTAAATTCAAAGTGGCCATGGTGAGTTTTAAAAGCTGTCTTTGGCTGATCCTGAGTCCTCGTTTGAATCTGGTGATAACCATCCCTGAGATCTAGCTTTATGAAGTGTGTGGAACAATGTAGCTCATATAACAGGTCATCAATCATTGGGATTGGAAACTTATCTTTGATGATGATGGATTTGAGCTATCTGTAATCCACACAAAACCTCCAAGTTCCATATTTTTTCTTGACCAACAAAACATGAGAGACAAAAGGGTTGTGGCTTGGCTGCACTATCGCAGTAGTTAACATTTCTGCCACCAATCTCTTAGTTTCATCCTTTTGGGTTGGAGAGTACCTGTATGGCCTGAGGTTCACTGGTTCATGTCCTGGTAGTAGAAGAATGGCATGGTTACAATCCCTGGAAGGAGGCATTGATGATGGAGTAGAAAATACATCTGAGAATTCCTCTAAGATGGGCCTGCAGAAAACCTGCTGCTGCTAGTTGAGTGTTGATAGCAGACAGGTAACCTACCATTGCGTAAAGGTGGGAGTGGGATACACACCTGAGGAAATCTTGTCCATTCATCAACTTGCAATGACCAGCCTCTAGAATGCCCCGTAATACTAAGGGTTTGCTCTCCCAATTGAAAGACAAATTGAGGTTGTTGAAATCCATTTCCACAGGGCTCATAGTTCTCAACCAGTTACAGCCTAGAACAAGGTCATTCTCTTTCAATGGCAACACCCTGGCATTAAAAGAAAATTTCTAACCTTGCATAAACCAGGTGAACTCAGGGCATGTGTGAGTACTGAGCAATGATTCACCATTTGCAACCTTAAATTTCATTGGAACTGCAGGTTTAGTTTTGCACCCCCAGCTCTTGGCACATTTGCTGCTCATGAAGGTGTGGCTACTTCCTAAATCAATAAGAATGAGTAGTTGTACCTTTCCCATTCTGCCTCTCAACTTAATGGCAGATCCTGTAGAAGGGTTTCCCGTCTGTAGGAGTACTTCTTCCATCTCAATTTGTTGCTCCTCTGGCTCCTCAGTCTCCTCTAGGGTGTTTTCTAAGAGCTGGTTACCTTCTCCTAGACCCTCTTCCTCTTCTCCTTGCATGACCTGCAACCTCTTCTTGGTGCACACATGACCATAGAAGTACTTGCCACCACACTTATAGCATATACCTAATGTAAGGTTTTGAGATGGGAAGGGTTTACTTGCAGCCATTGGACTCTTTTTCGCTGGTTCAGGTGCCCAACGAGGTTGGTTTCTGAACTTCTTCTTTGTAGCCTCAATGCTCACTTCCTCCATTCTAGCCTGAAGAAAAGCTGTAGTGAGATCTTGTGGTTTTATCATGAGAAACTGGTGAATGCCCGGTCGTTGGTCGAGATTCAACCAAATAAAAACTACTAATGCTAAGAAAAAGCGTATAGCAGATCATATTCCAGGGGTTTCCTCTACTTCCTTACTCAAAGGTGTTGGCAGTTTTAATCCAAGGTCAAACACAAGTTGTGCGTGGTGTGAGTTCCACGACTTCTATACTACGACGCAAGAAAAAGAAGAATTGAAAATTAAAATGAAGAAAGATTGAAGATTGATTAATTGACTAGAAAGATGACAGACAAGCTTAGACTTCGAATTCCCCTTAGATCACCAAGGCAACAGCAGTCACAGACCAGCAATTTTCAATTCTAGTTCATTCATTTCATAGACACCATCATAACTCCTGACCCTTAGGTTTAAGACTGGCGAACGTTCGCTCTATCCGATCTAGCTACCACGATTAATTAGCCGCCCGGGTACGGTCGCCTCTCGCAATGACTTAACTTAACTGGTGCAAATTCTAATGATTGATGAGTTACTCTAGTAATGGATCAACCCTAATCGGTTCCTACGAAAGGCACACTCCAATTATGAGGTCGACTGTTCGATTTGGTGTTTTAAAGTAAGGTGAGCGTTCGCTTCTATCCTTAGCTTAACAAGAATCTGATCTAGGTGGCCAAACCAGACAAGAAACACAGAAAACGAAGAACAAACCAAACATGAACGATGAAACTGAATGAATTTCGAATCTAATCACCGCCGATTCGTGACCGCTTTAAGCCCTGGGTCACTTAGGGTTCATCTAATCTAAGCTACACGAGTTTATCTACTCATATTCAATACAGAAGAATTGAAGACAGACAAGAAATACATCTCAGATAGGAAGACAGAGAAGAACTGCAAAACCTAATTTCGATGCTTCATGGCAGCTCCAATCTGCTGGATTTCAAACTCCTAGCACTGGCTCTCCGAGATGGATGGATGGCGTCACGATCCGTTCCTGCTCCTCGAACCCTATCTACTCGTCCTATTTCTCTCTCTGTTGTCGTTTGTGTGTGTGTTTCCGTTGTAAAAAGAGTCATTCCCTCATATTAGCCGCCGAGTTCTCTATTTATATCAACCCGATATTTTTCTGATTTCAACTGGGATTTTCGCCGAAAATAATAGGGTGATTTCGGCGAAAACTTCTTCATACTCGGGGCAGTGAATTCCTTCTTACATTTTCGGCGAACTCTCAAGGGTATTTTTGCCGAAGACTTCCTCTCAATCGGCCAGTGATTTCTTCTTCCATTTTCGGCGAAAACCAAAGAGTAGTTTCGCCGAAAATATATGTATAAACCGGGCAGCAATTTGGTTTGAACTTAATTGGTTCCTTTGAACGATTCCGGTTCAGTTCCTCGATGTTCCAATGCCTTAGACACGTCCTTGGTTACTTTATTCGATGGCAAAAACCTGTGCTAACGTAAAAACACTAGAAAACCATCAAATAGACCCGAAACGGGCCAAGGTAACACAAATGGCACGAGATAGGGCAATCGATTGAATATCCGTTATTCTACCCTAAAAACCATGTCTTACACAAAGAAATGTCGCTTAAATGAGGTTGATAATCACGTCAAATCGAGTGTCATCAAATACCCCACACTTAAACTCTTGCTTGTCCTCAAGCAAACTGAATAGAAACACGCTCAAATTCATAAATGACACGAGATGAAACTGAGCTTCAATTCTAACAATTTGATTTAGACTGCTCCACGTAGAAAGAGTGACCTACACATGCAAGAATATCAACCAAACAAGTTTCCGATCATACTGATTTCTGCACACTTCCAGTAGTGGTTTTAACACAAATTGTTTCTCAGCAAAACAATTAATCATGATTAACCGACTACGATAACACCAGTTCTAATCAAAACGACTTTAAGCTCTAGCCATGATGTGAACGCGGAGGCATGAAAAATGATGTGGCTATCGACTCGACTTCATCCGCTTCTAGATCTGTACGTTACACGTTCTAGCTAGGACCGATTTAAACAACAATTTCTTTCAAGATTCAAACTTTCTTTAATTTATTTACTGCATACTAGTGCTCGATACCAAACACTTCACTTAGGTGTTGGACCTGCCTAGCTCATAGTATTCGTGCCTTTTGCTAGTGCTCAACCCGAATACTTCACTTAGGTGTCGGGCTTGCCTAGCTTTATTTTCAGCACTTTAAAGAACTTAGCATTGATTTGATTCACTCAATCACTTGATTTCACCATTTAGCCACTTAATCCTAGCTAGTTATAACTTTTTACACAAGATTTCGAATTGGATTTCCGTCTAATCTCAAGCCACAATCACAGGTGATCAAATATGGAGTGAAAACATGGAAGAAGCTAGCATTTATCATCTTAGAACGGTGTTATCGAGCTTTGTTGTTAACAAGTTAATTGATTCAATTAATTCCAGTTCCAACTACAGAAGTGATTTATGATCTGTTCTGACCTAGACCCATTTAATATCAGTTCTGACACGTTGGTTACAGGTTCTAAGTGGAACAGTCTAGACGTCATTGTTCAAAATTGAAGTCAATTTAACATCCAAAGTCAAGAATTGAGCAATTCGATGCTAGAGAACTGGACAGGAATCACGAGGCACACACAAAGGTATAGGCAATCAAGATCATGCATGGTTATCTAACACCCTACCCCACACTTGAACTATTCTGTGTCCTCACAGGACTAACTAGAGTAGAGTTATACGAAGAACCTGGAAGGTGATGGTCGGTGTAGTGGATGAACACGGAGAGTCCGGAGCGGAGCAGAGCTACTCAAAATCCTACAAAACACAAACAACAAAAAGATCAAAAGGACACCGAGACAAGTGTCCTGGATCCACACAGAATAAAATTGGGTCGAGACCCGAAAAGAAGAAAGAAAAGAAAGGAAAAAGATAGAAGCAACCTTATCACTGTTCCGCAGGAGGAGGTGGAGGTGCAGTGGGAATGGAGGATATGGCGAACCGCTGCTCCATCTGCTGTCGCCATGCGAGCTCGTCCTTGTGTCTGGCTGACTGGTCAGCCATGAATTGCTGTAGAGTGGACCAACGCTCGTTCTGAGTCTCCTCATGTGCTACTCGGTCCTTCTGCCATTGCAACGAACCAGCCGAGTAGTCTAGCTGCCATTTCTCAATACGCGCCAGCCTTTCATTCATCTCCGCGGTGATTTGCACTCGCGACGGTGGGCGCTCAACTGGCTGGTTCGTGCGATGAGGGAGCGATGTGCAATGCTCAATAGTCTCTGAAAGGTCGATTCGCCGTGCTAATGCAAGTTCAGCGCCTATACGCTCAATCGGGATGCGAGGAATATCGAGGCCCCATTTATCACCGAGCTGGAGGTTTCGGATGTGAAGGGGGCGAAAAGAAGAGGGGTGGGGCCGCTTAAATAGTCGAAGGGGAAGCACATGAATTTCGGCGAAAATGTTAGACATGATAGGCAGGAGAAATTGAACCAGGATTTTCGGCGAAAAGAAGGGATGATTTTCGGCGAAAATTATAGTGAAAATGGAGGCAAAATTTTCGGCGAAGGGCATGGTGGTTTTCGATTCGAAAACGCTGAACAGGAGATTCAAGTTGAGTTTGAAAACACATTTTCGGTGAAAACAGTTACACAGTTTCGCCAAAACTTTATTTGAAAATGGCGGCCGGTTTATTTTTTTTTTTCAAAAGGGGTGTTAAAACAAAACGACTCAAAACGGGAAATAACTGACTCCAGCCGTGGGTTGCCTCCCACGAAGCGCTCTTGTTTAACGTCCGTGAGCCAGACGATACCTGGATTCGTGTCAGGATTCCAAAACGAGGTAGTGCACGTCTATGGAGGATACGGCTAACCCTTGCAGATACTTTTTAAGCCTATGCCCGTTGACCACAAACGGCTCTTGATCGTGCAATTTAATGTAGACGCTGCCTAAGGGTGTCTGTCGGACCACGGTATAAGGGCCAGACCATCAAGATTTCAACTTACCCGGAAAGAGCTTTAATCGAGAATTATATAAGAGCACTTCCTCTCCCGGGTAGAACTGCTTGATCGTCTTCAACTGAGAGTCATGAATTCTCTTCGTGCGTTCTTTGTATAGCTTTGTGCTCTCATAAGCGTGGAGACGGTGCTTCTCAAGCTCAGCGATCTGGTCATGGCGGTTATTACCTGCTACTGCATAGCTCATATTCAACTCTTTGTTAGCCCAGAATGCCTTGTGCTCAAGCTCAACTGGTAAATGACATGACTTGCCATAGACCAGCTGATACGGTGAGGTACCGATGGGAGTCTTGTAGGCAGTTCGATATGCCCATAAGGCATTATTGAGCTTAGATGACCAGTCCTTGTGAGATCGGCCAACTATTCTATCAAGAATCCGCTTGAGCTCATGATTCGTCACTTCCGCTTGACCATTTGCTTGAGGATGATAAGCCGTGGACATTCGGTGGGTGACGCCAAAGCGTTTGCAAACCCGGTCGAATTGTCCGTGGAAGTGGGTTCCCCTATCGCTTATGATGAAGCGCGGTGAACCAAAACGCGTGAAAAGACGAGTAAGGAACCGACCCACCACTCTAGAATCATTAGTGGGTAAAGCTTCAGCCTCGGCCCACTTAGAAACATAATCAACGGCTACAAGAATGTACTTGTTTCCGTTGGAGGGTGTGAACGGACCCATAAAATCAATCCCCCAAACATCAAAAATTTCAACGGTTAAAGAAACAATTTGGGGCATCTCATTACGGTTGGAAATGTTACCTGATCGCTGGCATGCATCACAACGTCGAGCATAAACATCGCAATCACTAAAAATTGAGGGCCAATAGAAACCTGTTTCGAGTACCTCTCTTGCCGTGCGGTTGCCTCTGAAGTGTCCTCCGAACTGTCCTTCGTGGCACTTACGCATGATGTCTGCAGCTTCAGTGTAAGAGACACATCTCCGGATCATCCCGTCAAGACTGATGCGGTATAAGAAAGGCTCATCCCAGAAGTATGACTTGGCTTCTTTAAAGAGCTTTTTGCGTGCATTGAAATCCAGTTCAGGAGGTACAATGCCGTGTGAGAGATAGTTAGCCAGAGTTGCATACCAAGGCTCATCTGAATTGGCGACATTACTCAGATCTTGAGCATGAGGAATTGCCCAGGGCTCAATAGCTATGCTGTTAACCTGTTCAAATGTCTCAACACGCAACAGCTCGTCAGGGAACGAATCATTGATAGGGGTAGTAGACTTACCTGTTTGTGATTCCTTGAGGCGCGAAAGATGATCTGCTGCTAAGTTCTCTGCTCCTTTCTTGTCTTTAATTTCTATGTCGAACTCTTGGAGGAGAAGGATCCACCGGATGAGACGTGGCTTTGAATCCTGCTTGGCTAATAAGTGGCGCAGAGCACCATGATCTGTGTAGACAATGGTATGTGAAAGAACTAGATACTGTCTAAACTTATCAAAGGAGAAAGCGATAGCAAGAAGCTCTTTCTCTGTAGTAGTGTAGTTCCTCTGAGCATCATTTAGTGTCTTGCTTGCGAAGTAGATAGGATGAAATCTCTTTTCCTTCCTCTGACCCAGAACCGCGCCAACAGCGAAATCACTAGCATCGCACATGATCTCGAATGGAAGATTCCAATCTGGTGCTGTAAGAATCGGTGCGGTGGTCAGTTGAGTCTTCAAGGTCTCGAAAGCTTCAAGACAAGCTTTATCAAAGACGAAGGGAACATCTTTCTCAAGCAGCTTCGTCATCGGAAGAGTAATCTTGGAGAAATCTTGGATGAATCTCCGGTAGAATCCAGCATGGCCGAGAAAACTTCGCACTGTCTTAACTGAGGTCGGCGGTGGTAGGCTGGCAATAGTCTCAAGCTTAGCACGATCGACTTCTATACCTGTCTTAGATATTCTATGGCCAAGAACAATACCTTCTGTAACCATGAAGTGACATTTCTCCCAGCTAAGAGCTAGGTTGGTTCCTGACAACGAGCTAACACCTTATCCAGATTAGCCAAACACTTTGAAAATGAATCTCCATAGACGGAGAAGTCATCCATGAACACCTCTACCACATTCTCTACCAGATCTCCAAATATTGCAAGCATGCATCTCTGAAAAGTAGCGGGAGCATTACATAGACCAAAAGGAATACGACGATAAGCAAACATACCGAACGGGCATGTGAAGGTCGTCTTCTCTTGATCAGCAAGCTCGATGGGGATCTGAAAGTAACCGGACATCCCGTCTAAGAAGCAGTAGTATTCATGACCAGCCAATCGTTCAAGCATCTGATCGATGAATGGCAGTGGAAAGTGATCCTTCTTGGTGGCATCATTTAGTCGTCGATAATCGATGCAGACTCTCCATCCTGTAACTGTTCGGGTGGGAATGAGTTCACCCTTTGGATTAGGGATGACTGTGATTGCTCCTTTCTTTGGGACGACTTGAGTCGGGCTGACCCAAGGACTGTCGGCAATAGGATAGATGATACCGGCATCTAGAAGCTTGAGCACTTCTTTCTTTACAACTTCCTGCATCATAGGGTTAAGTCGGCGTTGGGGTTGTCTGACTGGTTTGAATTCTTCATCAACAACTATCCGATGTTTGCAGAAGGTTTCAGAGATGCCTCTGATGTCCGCCAACTGCCAGGCAATAGCTCGGACATGCTTCTTGAGTAATCTGATCAATTGCTCTTTCTGCTCGGGAGATAGATTCGCATTGATGATGGCAGGTAACTGGCAGTCCTTTCCCAGAAATGCGTATTCTAAGTGGTCTGGCAGCTCCTTCAGAGTGAGTTCTGGCAGATTCTCATATGAAGTAGTAATCCGACTCGATGCTGGCTCGATATGGGTAGGCGCAGTGATGGGCGTGAATGTCGCCTTTTGTTCATCTAGCTCATCTTGCCATAAGCACTGCTCTGGGTCGTCTAACGCATTATCAATCTCTGAAATCAAACACAACTCTAGCGGATCACTAGATAAAGCATTAGTAAAGGAGTCAGCCGAGGCCGACTCTAAGGGATCAACAGCATAGCATTTATCATCTTGAGCAATAGAATATCTCATGCTATCTTTAATGCAGAATGCAACACTCTCTTGACCTACGCTTAAAGTTAACAGGCCTTGTTTGCAGTTTATATTCACACCAGCAGTAGCTAAGAAAGGTCGACCTAGGATGAGTGTTCCGTCTAACTCACGAGTATCTAAAACAACAAAATCTGCCAGTATAGTAAACGGACCACAGCAAACAGTTACATCTTCTATTATACCTCTAGGTCGTTTGACAGACCTATCGGCTAAAACGAGATGCAGAGTAATCGGTTTTAATTGCCCTAGATTCAGCTTTTCATAAAGATAGACAGGCATAACATTAATAGAAGCACCAGAATCAACCAGGCTGCGATCAATTTGAATGCCATTAATAATGCACGGTAATGTAAAAGAACCGGGATCAGGACACTTAGCTGGGGGTGGTGGCGGCTGTCACATGGGAGATGGTGCACCTAGAATAGACGCGCATTCATTAGTGAGCGTGATAGTGTACACCTCGCCACTTTTCACTTTCTTCACTAGGTCTTTAAAGAACTTCCCAAGTGGTGGTATAATCTCCACAGCGTCTGTCACTGGTATCTTGATTTCTGCAGTCTTAAGAACATTGTACCATTTCTTATACTGAGTGTCGTGATCCTTGGCTTTGCTCCTTGCAACTTTTGGAAAAGGAATCCTAGGTACATATGGCGCCAGGACAGGTTCAGGGGCTGTCTTGGGTGGCGGAGGAGGAGCAGGTGCTTCTTCTTCCTCTTCTGTGATATCTTCTATCTCTGGCATATCCAGGACAGCATTAGTATCTGGTATTATGTCAGGTTCCGGAGCTTTTGGATCAGTTGTTTGCTTGCCGCTCCTAGTAGTAATAGCTTGAGCGTGTTCACTCCTTGTATCAGAATCTACTTGAAATGCTTCTGGATTAAGGAGAGGATTGCTAGTAAAAAGTTTCGCCATATTGAGTACTGCATCTTCTATCCTCTGGGTTTGAGCCCTTGTTCCTTGATGAAGTGTGGCTTGAGCTTTTAACTAAATGTCATGGTCGTCAAGTCGGCTCATGATCTGATCAAACTTCCTCTCATAGTCCATATCTCTATTGTAGTACGGCTTAGCCTGAAACTGGTGTTGTCCTCCAATGAATCCCGGGGGTCTATAATAAGGGTCTACCAACCTGTTGCTCTGCTTCCATGGCACGTAGTTTCTGTAACCGGCATAGCCTTTCTGATTATTAGCGAAGCCCTGATCGATGAAGTTGATCTCTTCTGTAGACCAGACTTCTGTTGTACCAAAATTGAGGCAACTTCCGCCGTTATGAGCACATGATCCACACCATCCGCAGTCAACCGAAAAGACGGTAGCTGACGGAGAGTCGAGAGGGATACTAGCTGCTTGCAGATGCTTCTGAACTTCTGCCTTGATCTGTTCTGCAACATTTATCTGACTCTGGCTCTGACTCTTGGTTTCTTCTATGTGCCTCTCCCAGTTTCTAGATTTCGAAGCACAGTCAGCAAAATGCAGAAGAGCATCCTGAGGAGTGAGAGCGGTGCAATCTCCGCCAGCTAGGGTGTTGACCCAGTTTGCAGATTCTTTGCGCATACCTCGAGTAAAGAATTCAGCCAGCTGTCTCTGTTCATACCCATGGTGAGGGCAGTCAAAGAGAAGAGACTGAAATTCGTTCCAAGTGTCATACAGGCTTGCATCCTCTCTCTAAGTGAACCTGGAGATACGGTCTTTATAAGTAGTTGTTCTTGCAGGAGGAAAGTATTCCTCAACAAAATCTTGAGCTAATGCCTCCCATTCAGTATAATGACATGGCGGTTTGCTGCTAAGCCATTGTTTAGCTGCACCTCTGAGAGAAAATGGGAAAGCTCGGAGATATAGCACATTCTTATTGAGATTCCCAGACTTGGAGGTGTCGCAGACAGCCAGAAAGGTGGTTATGTGTGTGTAAGGGTTATCTTCTGGTCTTCCCTCAAATTGTATGTCCCTAAAATTAGCTCCAGGAGAGGAATTGAATCTCATAGTCAGGATCATTGTCATTAGAGGGCACGGTGATGGGTGATCGAAGATTAGATGCACGCGGCTTACTATAGTCCGCAACACTTTTAAGAGTAACCATTGTGGTAAAGGAAGATGGAACAGATGTGATCTGCTTCTGTACCTGCTATGATCTGCACGAGACAAAAACAAACACAACCGGTGTAGAATCGATGTGTAATGGAAAGTGAAAGATGAAAAGGTAGAAGATTAAAAATGCCAACTCTTCTTTCAACGAAGTAGAAGAGTCCCCGGCAACGGCGCCAATTTGGTGAACGCCCGGTCGTTGGTCGGGATTCAACCAAATAAAAACTACTAATGCTAAGAAAAAGCGTATAGCAGATCGTATTCCAGGGGTTTCCTCTACTTCCTTACTCAAAGGTGTTGGCAGTTTTAATCCAAGGTCAAACACAAGTTGTGCGTGGTGTGAGTTCCACGACTTCTATACTACGACGCAAGAAAAAGAAGAATTGAAAATTAAAATGAAGAAAGATTGAAGATTGATTAATTGACTAGAAAGATGACAGACAAGCATAGACTTCGAATTCCCCTTAGATCACCAAGGCAACAGCAGTCACAGACCATCAATTTTCGATTCTAGTTCATTCATTTCATAGACACCATCATAACTCCTGACCCTTAGGTTTAAGACTGGCGAACGTTCGCTCTATCCGATTTAGCTACCACGATTAATTAGCCGCCCGGGTACGGTCGCCTCTCGCAACGACTTAACTTAACTGGTGCAAATTTTAATGATTGATGAGTTACTCTAGTAATGGATCAACCCTAATCGGTTCCTACGAAAGGCACACTCCAATTATGAGGTCGACTGTTCGATTTGGTGTTTTAAAGTAAGGCGAGCGTTCGCTTCTATCCTTAGCTTAACAAGAATCTGATCTAGGTGGCCAAACCAGACAAGAAACACAGAAAACGAAGAACAAACCAAACATGAACGATGAAACTGAATGAATTTCGAATCTAATCACCGTCGATCCGTGACCGCTTTAAGCCCTGGGTCACTTAGGGTTCATCTAATCTAAGCTACACGAGTTTATCTACTCATATTCAATACAGAAGAATTGAAGATAGACAAGAAATACATCTCAATAGGAAGACAGAGAAGAACTGCAAAACCTAATTTCGATGCTTCATGGCAGCTCCAATCTGCTGGATTTCAAACTCCTAGCACTGGCTCTCCGAGATGGATGGATGGCGTCACGATCCGTTCCTGCTCCTCGAACCCTATCTACTCGTCCTATTTCTCTCTCTGTTGTCGTTTGTGTGTGTGTTCCGTTGTAAAAAGAGTCATTCCCTCATATTAGCCGCCGAGTTCTCTATTTATATCAACCCGATATTTTTCTGATTTCAACTGGGATTTTCGCCAAAAATAATAGGGTGATTTCGGCGAAAACTTCTTCATACTCGGGGCAGTGAATTCCTTCTTACATTTTCGGCGAACTCTCAAGGGTATTTTTGCCGAAGACTTCCTCTCAATCGGCCAGTGATTTCTTCTTCCATTTTCGGCGAAAACCAAAGAGTAGTTTCACCGAAAATATATGTATAAACCGGGCAGCAATTTGGTTTGAACTTAATTGGCTCCTTTGAACGATTCCGGTTCAGTTCCTCGATGTTCCAATGCTTTAGACACGTCCTTGGTTACTTTATTCGATGGAAAAAACCTGTGCTAACGTAAAAACACTAGAAAACCATCAAATAGACCCGAAACGGGCAAAGGTAACACAAATGGCACGAGATAGGGCAATCGATTGAATATCCGTTATTCTACCCTAAAAACCATGTCTTACGCAAAGAAATGTCGCTTAAATGAGGCTGATAATCACGTCAAATCGAGTGTCATCAGAAACACATGTTGTATCTCCTCATCCAAGCCACTTATGAAACTCTGGATGAAGTAGGGTTTAGGCTCAGCATCCTTGAACGCAGGTCCCAAACTTCTCTTGGTAGTCTAGTACCGTGTGAGTTTGCTTCAGTTTGTTGAAAGACCCTATCACATTGACATTAGAGGGGTCTCTAAACCTCCTAACCAGCTCTACAGAGAACTCCTCCCAAACAGGTTGAGGTCTACCTGTTATCCACCCCTGGTACCATACATCCGCCTTGTCCTCCAGATACAAAGAGGCTAGCTCCACCTGGTGGTTATTAGGTATGACGTCTATAGCAAAAGAGTTTAGAGTATTTCCTTACTCAGGAGTCGGGTTCTGAGCCTGAAAAGTAGGGAAAGTCAAACCAAGGGTAGTGGTTTTGAAGTTGGTTCCTCTGGTTTGGATTGTTCAGCAAGGGTGGTGGTTGTTGGTTAGCTTGGCCTTTTATGATTCTATGGCACATGGCTTGTATCTGGTTGAACCCCTCATTGGTATTGGCCTCCGTCGTGGTATGTCGTTCGTGGATTTTGGTTAAGGTGGCGTTAATGGTGGTGACCACCGCCTCCAAGTCAGCCAAACGTTGTTGGTTTGAAACCATTCGGAGCACTGCTCTGATACCAGTTGTAATGGTCATTGATCGGAGCTCTGACGAGTTAATCGGACAGAGGAGAAAGAGGGGGGAGAAGTAGACAGAAAGGGGAGGAAAGTTTAGAGGAAATTGGAGAGGGAATCAATTCAGTTTTTTCATTAATGAGCAACAACAGGTGATGACTGTTGCTTTTACAGAGCCGACTTCATTAATAGACAAAGGAAAAATGAAACAGAGTTTCTGACCGTTGGCACAGTGTTAACAGTCACTGCAAAATTACAAAATGGTCAGTTCGTACCGACTAACTATTTAATCACTAAAATAGTAAATAATGCTAATTAAGTCCTGGTCATGACAAAGTCGAGGAGCTTTTGGCGGCTCATGGAATTGCGGAGGGGAGAAGGAATCGAGGTCAGAGGAAAGCTTCAGACGACGGCGCGGTGGCGGGAGCAATCAGAGGCTTCGGCGTTCGGAAGGATGGGTTCCATGAATCATGGAGATGGTGTCGGTTGCCAGCAACGGTGGTCGGAGCTCGTCGACGGTCGTGGAGATGATAAGAGAAGGAGTGGGGACTGTTGTGCAAGATTTGAGAAAGATTAGTGGTTGATCCATTCCATCTGAAAAGATAGGTAAACTTTCTGCTATTTTTGTTAATCTGTGGTCCCTTTTGGAAGTTTGGCACTAAGGGGCCGTTTGGAAGATCAAGTGTTGGTGATTCAGAGATTCGAGCATAACTTCTTCATTAGAGCTTTGATTGATGAACCTTCAGGACAGGTGGAATCAGGACGAAGAGAAGGATCATGTCATACAGGAATATGAGGTGTCACATCAGTTCAGGTGAGGGTTTTAGGGTTTATAGTTACTTCAAGCTCGAGAATTTATTCGGTTAAGGTTCATGGCGCTGTTTTGGTGCTTGGTTGTTTGTATGTCCTTGTGACTGGTATTCGAGTCTAGCCACTAGTTGGCTAGATGGGATAAGTTAAAGGGTAACTAATAGTTAATTCATGTATCAGTTTTGGCTAAGGCCAAAGGCCGGGATAGGAGATAGTTGGGAATTACTGCCCCACCATTAATAGGCTAGTACAGGATTTCAGTGCTTGTGGCCCATCCTTGGATTGCGCAATCTCCTAGGTAGTATAAAAGGTAAAGATTCTGGTGGTTAACAACCATCAATGGAGGTACTTAGAGATCAGGATTTGCTAGAACGATAAGCTAGGGGCTGCTGGCACTTCTAATGGATAACTTAAGGGTGGTGATCTCTTACCTTGTCATGGTAAGGATTCACGGGATTGTCTTTATGACGGGATTTACGTTTTATCAAGGGTGGAGCTTGCGGGTTAAACACTCAGTGATTAGCACTCACCCTCCTCTTTCTACTATCTGTTTGTGGTTTCTAGATGGGTTTACAGGTCTGTGGAGCTAGAGCTGGAGAGCGAGATGGCAGGGGTTCTTGGGGTTATTCACTGGTTTCCTTGTATTTAAACCTAGTTTGTACAAGCATATCGTAATGACACTTATATGATGTTGATTGCACCAGTTGGCTTTGTAATGGTTTAATCGATGTATTTTTGTCCGTTTAGTTAATTGCTTCCATTCTCTTGATTTATCTTGTGTAATTATATGAGTCGAGTCAGTAATCCCTGGGTCGAGTAATGCATGGGTTGAACCAGTGGTTCAACCGGGTCTACTACGGTGAGATGTTACATAATCTCTTTATTATTCTTGTTGATGATCTTATCCTTCTCCCTGCTTATCACATCCACAGGCTCCTGCACCTCGAGCTTCTCATAAAATCTACAGGGCTTAACCTACAAATAAGTTTATAAATGAGTAGGGGGCTAAATATTAGAACGCACAAATGAGAAATACATATCATTTTTACCTCCGACTCGAGTGGACACCCAATGTAGCATTTCAGATTGTATACAATGGATATGGATGCCCTTAACCCAAACTTGCAGTACACTTCATCTCCCTCATACACGAAAACAAGTCCTCCTGCCTCTTGAACTTGTGTGTTATCTTGTTAATAGATGAAACTAAACAACCACCATAATTAGTAAAAAAACAACAAATCGGTAAGAAAATGGGTTAATCTTTTCCCCTTACTACCTGGGTGCAAATCCTTAGATCTTCTTAACTACCAGGCATTCTTTCAAATATCACTCCTACCATGGAATTTGGAGTCTTGCCTTGTGTTTGGAGTTACGTGTTGGATGTTATGGAGGACTCTCAATGACGTGTGTTTGGTAGCAAGTTCGCAACTAAAAAATCTCTGTCATGGCACATCTAGGCTTTGTTGGCCATACTTGGAGTTTTGGAGATGTCATAATGGAGGTGAATATAGGGATCGACACCTTCACACAGACCCACCATCCAAAATGGAGGTGAATATATACATACACTTGGAGTTTTGGAGATGTCATAATGGAGGTGAATATAGGGATAGACAACTTCACACAGACCCACCATCCAAAATGGAGGTGAATATATATCTTATGTATGTCGACACCTTTTGTGTGGCTTACTGTAACACCCCACCCTAGAGAACTCCGATCGAACCACTGGTTCCATCCATGCAATTACTACTCAAGATGTTACTGACTCTAGTTCACCAATCACATACATGCCATAGACTTAAAGGATTCCATACATAAACCCATTAATCATAATATAACCAAACCAATACTCATAAAACCTTGATAACCAATAATCACAAGAAAAATATCAACAACTCAAACCAGACAATCCAATGGAACCATTACATCACATGAATCGATATCAATACTCATAAATTTATGCCATACAATTGAACTCTTACGAAAAGTAGCCTTACAATATATGATGAAAACCGTTAGATAACTCAAAGCGGATCAACCTACTCCATCTCCAGCTCCTGCTCCAATGCCATGTGGTCAACCCAGAAGAACACCAAAAGAAGAAAAGAAGAGAGAACATAGGGTCAGTGCTAACCACTTAGTGCCTAACCCAAAAACAAGAAAACCCGTTGAACTATAATAACCAGTAACCAGTAACCAATAATTAGTAAACAATTACAAGTAACAATTATCAATACATAGTAACCAATAACCAAATAATCAATAAGCAGTAACCAATACAATTCTTCATAGAAAGAACATGACTCAACCAAGTTAACTGTTAGAAGTGCTAGCAGCCCCTACAACGAATAGTCCAACATACCCCAATAAATGGTCACCAATGACCCCAATACCAGGACAAATAAACCTAGGAGATTGCGCAATCCGGGGTGGGCCACCAACAATGAAATCCTACTCTAGTCTATTGAGGCAGTAATCCTCATAACTAAACAACCAAGGACTTTGGTCTTAGTCATATCCATAACCTATAAGTCAGTTCAAACAAACAACCATGAAGTCTAAGCACTATAGTGGCTAGAACCAATACCAATAACTGATAATTCACTAAACTCAAGATGCCAATACCAAATACTTAATCGAACCAACTAGCTTAGCCAATAAACGTAAATGCTCAAACGAAGACCAAAGCTATAACCCCCCACCTCTGAAATAATGTGACACCTATGAATTATATATGACATGATTCATCTCATCATCGTGATTCCACCAGTTTTGACGGTGCATCGTTTGGACTTCAACTGAGTAAGATATGACCAAAACACTGATTTGCAACCATTTGAAACTTCTAGTGACCACTCTGCTGATTTCCCGAACTTCACAGTGGCAGTCCTATAATTTCGTCATTTAAGCATTTCGGCCCAACATATTTTTTTGTCAACAAAATTAACTCAGTCCTCATCTTCCACCGTTACATTGTTAGGGACTGAAAAACACTTTCACTCAAAACTTCCATACAGTCTTCTTACTTCCAGAATACACAATTTTGCTACTTAACTTTGGGATGCTGACCAAATTGAATTTTTTTTTTATATGACGGAGAAGTCTCACAATGTGTTACCCTTCGGACATCCTCACCCAAGGTTAAAATTCGGTCCCACGTCAGGGACAGACCCCATGCAAGACGTTTTTTCACCATGATAACTGATGGTCGCCTGCTACTAGTCCTTCCGACCCTTGCTGAAAGCCCACATGCCAAGAAATGGCCTAAGCCTACTCATTTGAAATGGTTTCTATCACACGTTAGCTCTCAACAAGGAAATTCATTGGATTTACTTGTGGTGGAAGTCGAACTCTGAGAGCATATACCGAAGTCAACATCAAACCACAATGCTAGAAAGTGCTAGGTGAACTGAAAGTTTGAAATGGTGGAATTATGGATTTTTTATTCAAACACAAAATTTGATTAAGGAATGGATCCCTAAACGCAGCGTTTCAAGGAAGTTTTTGTTCATCTCTGGAATGTTCCAGGTCGGCCTCGAGCTCCTTAACAAACAACGTCCGACCCATTGTGACCGGAGCCTCTTCGTTCCTGGCACGAGTATTTAATTCAGGACAAAGAACCGCTCATTCGGCACTCGTATCTCTCGTCTACACTTTCAATCGTAGCCGAATTTTGTTTAGCATTCAGGATGAGGTAATAACTTCTCGCCTTTCCTGCTTTGTTAACCGCTTACTTTTCAGTCAGTCGTTGATTGCTTCTAAGTTCTAACTGTGTCAGTTGTACGTTCACTGATTCTATGTAACAACCCGTATACGAAAAGTTTCCTGGACTGATACATAATGTGGTTGATGGGAATTCTGGGTTTAGGTAGTCGTTTGAAGGGTTTTTGGGTATATGCGTTGTTAAGTTCTGGTATGCTCAGTCCTGAGGGTGGGATATCTTCATGATCGTGTTGCTTCAGAAGTTCTGTGTTTTAGCTTTTCGCAGTCAAATCACATGGCTTATGACAAATAGCTTGATAGGGTCTTTCTTTTTGGTTGATGGGGAGAGTTGCTCTGAAGCAGTTAGCAGGCAACCCGGGGACCCTGTAGCCGATTAGGCTTCATAGGCTGCTGTTGTACTATTGGCTGATTAGGGTTTATGGCTGGTTTAAGATGGTTTATCTCGATGCAATAATATAGTGAGTTAGTTATTATAGAAATAATTAGGCAAATGCTCTGCCCCGCTCCTTTCATTCGCTAGGTTTGGTAAGTGATAGCTTGATAGGGTTGGAGATGTTAGGGCAGTGTTAAAGCTGAAGTTAATTAATATGATATTATTAGTCTTCATTTCTAATCCACTCTGCTGAGAATTCAACTCTCGTTACTATTATTACATGTAGGGAGTCGTTCAATAGCCGATGTAGTTACAGAGATGATCAATCTGTATCCATCTGACTTACATTTGTAACGTGTGTACAATTAAACAACAAAAGAATAGAATACAATTGTTCCCCGAAAGTATGCAGTAGCAGATTTACGCAAGCTGTGAAGGAAAAATGAGGTTCCTTTTATGAATCAAGTATCTAATTGACTTCAATGTATTGCATCTTTTGATTTTCTTTTTTGATAGGTTTGCTGAATGGCTTTCTGTTTTAGCCGCTGGCGATTGGATTTGTAATATTTCCTTATTTCGTGTGCTTTCTAACTCAACTGGATACTGACTTGATAAAATTTTCTCTGTCTGCAATCTATGTTCCTGACATGATGTAGGTGGATGTGAAACAGTTTTTATTGAGAGCATTATAATCTTATTAATTCTCTTTCTCATTTTAATATTCTCACTCGTTGCAGCCGGCACCCAATTTTAAAGTGGGCACAGAGAAGTGATAGAATCTTTATCACTGTAGAGTTACCAGATGCTAAAGATGTAAAGCTCAAGCTAGAACCTGAAGGAAGATTCGCATTTTCAGCCATTAAGGATGGAGCTGCTTATGATGTAGATCTCGAGCTGTTTGACAAAGTCAATGTTGAGGTACACAGATATAGTGGTCTGGCAGCAGGTATGGTATAGCTTGTGAAGAACGGGAACTAATGGTGATTATTTTTAACAGGAGAGCAAGTACAACATCGGTGTGAGAAGCATTGTATATGTCATAAAGAAAGCTGAGAATAAGTGGTGGACCAGGTTGATTAAGCAAGAAGGAAAGGCTCCTGTTTTCCTGAAAGTTGATTGGGATAAATGGGTTGACGAAGATGAGGAAAATGGTATGTTCCATAGACAATGCATCTCAAGGCCTTTATCCTGGTTTTGTTCTTTTTCATCGTATTGATGCACGGTTATTTCATATGAACAGGGGAAGGAGGTGTCGATGCGATGAACTTTGATGACATGGATTTCTCGGTAAGTTGGAAGTTTATAAGGACGGTGAAAAACAATTAGGTTATCTTTCAATTTCTGCTACATATTACTCATGGAGATGGAGAGGTTTTGTTCCAGCACATGCTTTGTCCAGTTGACTCGAGAGTTACTTGACTTACAAGTCTAGGTTAGGATTGTTAGAATTACTGCTTTTAGCAGGTAAATCAGATAATAGAGCAAGTGGATAATTGTTTATTGTAGACACGAGTACTAGTATACCTTTTTTGAGTTTGAGTTGCAATGAGGGATCGTCTCTTCATTGCTGATTTCAATCGTCACTCACTTGCAGAAGCTTGGCATGGGTGGTGGAGGAGATTTCAGCATGCCAGAAGGAGATATACCTGATGGTTAGAATCTATCACTCACCGTCTTTTATATTGTTACGTCTTTCATTTTGGTAGTTTGTTCTAACCGCGTAGCTTTGCTATTGTTGTGAGAGCAGATTTTAAAGATGACGAGGATGATGGCGATGATGAAGTAAATAAACCAGAAGCGAAAGAAGCAGAAGGAACAAGCAAACCAGCTTCCGAGGAAGGCAAGGCTTGATTTCGTTAGTTGAGGTTTGCATTCGGTTGCGCGATTGAGATGTAGTTGCTTAGTTTAGTGTCGATGTAGTTGAGTGAAAAAGATCCATCTAGAAGATGGATGATCTTGGTGTAGCAGTCAGGGAAAGGACAATATACAGCTAGCAGGCTTTCGTAGTCAAATAACAATCTTGGGTGTTTCTGGGTTTTACTGATTCAATAACGTGAGAATCTGCAGTCTTTTATTTTCTAACAAACCAACAAAATACAAGGAAGAAACGAAGAGAATTAAGTCCGTCGCATGGGTTTAGCTGATAATATTCTATAGTCTTTTAGTTATTTCCACGGTAGCATTGTTGGCAGTTAGTTGAGCATTGTCGAACCAAAATTCATCCAGCAGATCAGCATCTTTTCTTTTTTTGTTTTCATCTTTCAGCAATCTTGTATAAGTTTGGCGAGCATGGGATGGCACAAACTCACAAATGCCCACGTCTTTCCTCTCTTAATTCATTTCGCCCACTTCCAAATAAAGCTTGCATAATTCATTCCTAGTTGTAGATAATTTGCACATTGTCTAAGTGAAAAGGTAGGATGAAACTGGAAGGGGAAGAGGCTACCATGGCAAGAAACCCTCATGTAATACTGCTGCCATGCCCTGCACAAGGACACATTAACCCGGCCATCCAGTTCTCCAAGCTCCTTGTCTCTAAAGGACTCAAAGTGACACTAGTTATCTCCACCCAGATCGAGTTGACCGTATCCCAGCTCAGCTCAATACAGGTGGTGCTCCTCTCTTCATCCAATCCTGAAGAGGATGAAGAAGAAGAAGAAGATGATGATGAAAAAGAAGGTGATGTTGATCTGTTGAAAACTTACAGGAAGAGAGTTAAGAAGCAACTTCCTGGAGTTGTTTCAGGACTTCGGGAGGAAGGTGAACATGTGGCCTGCTTGATCTACGACTCGATTATGCCATGGGGCTTAGGTATAGCGAGGAAGCTGAAGATGGGTGGAGCTGCTTTCTTCACACAGTCATGCGCTGTGGATGCCATTTTCTGTAGTCATCATGAAGGGAGGCTTGAGATTCCAGTTGTACAAGATAGAGATATTTGTGTGGAGGGTGTTGGGCAAATGCTCGAGCTACATGACTTGCCTTCTTTCTTCTATGAACCGGAGACCCTACTGGGTTCTTTGGACATGTTGTCTAGACAGTTCTCTACTGTCAAGGATGCCGATTGGGTTTTCTGCAACACATTCAGCGGCTTGGAAGGACAGGTAAGTTCATCATTGATTTCTTACTCACTTTCTATTATCCACTCTAGCATCATGGATCCTGCCCTGCTAATTTCTTACTCACTTGTATTATCACTCATACACTCACTCCTCAGTCCCCAGTAACACAGACTACAAGTTTTGACGAAATCAAACTTGTCACATGATGATAATTCTAATTCAGTTGTAAATCATTGAAATGATATGACGTTAATAATTTACAATTAATGTTGATATGACGTTCAAAAGATAACTTAAAAAATAAGAGGAGCACAATTACAAGACTCAACCTTTCAGAAGCGCTCTTTTCTTCATAGCATTTTATTTTATAATGTAACAAGTTACTTACAAAGTTTCGTTTGGTTTGTATTATATATCACAAACGTGAAGGCATTGGAATATATGGAAAGCCGATTCAAATTCAAGGCAGTAGGGCCAACTATTCCATCAATCTACTTATCAGCTGGAAACACCCAAACAGAGGACTATGGGATGAGCATGTTCAAAACCAAACCAGAAGAAGCTCATTACATCATAGATTGGTTAGATTCCAAAGAAGCAGGCTCAGTTGTGTATGTATCATTCGGAAGCCTAGCCATGTTGTCACTTAAGCAAACTGAAGAAATAGCAGCTGCCCTGAAGATGATAAATCACCCTTTCCTATGGGTGGTTAGACAATCTGAAAAACACAAAATTCCTGACAACTTCGTGGATGAAACATCTGACAGAGGGATGGTAGTGACGTGGTGCAGGCAGCTGGAAGTGCTGGCACACAAGTCAACTGGTTGTTTCGTGACACACTGCGGGTGGAACTCAACGATGGAGGGGTTGAGCTTGGGAGTTCCGATGGTGGGGATGCCGCAAATGGGAGATCAGATGACTAATGCTAAGTTCATATGTGATGTGTGGAAGGTTGGTGTGAAGGTAAAGAGGGATGAGGAAGAGAAGGTTGTGAAGAAAGGAGAGATATGGTGGTGTATTAGTGAAGTGATGGATCATCATAATCGTGAAGGTATTATTGGGAATGTGGAGAAATGGAAGAATCTTGCTTGGGCTGCTGTTGCTCATGGTGGGACTTCCGACAACAACATTCATGACTTCGTAGCTCAACTCATATCCGAAAACTTCGATTGATTGATGTTTATTCTGAATGTGGAAAAAATAAACTCACAGCGGAAGAAATAGTTCCATCAGAATTAGCCTTTGTCTTTCCTGTTAGAAAAACAAAATTAATATATATAAGTGGGCCATAATATAAAGTTCTAGTCAAACTTTTTCGGTTTATATCCAATTTAGCCACTAAAATAAACAGATTTGACACAATAATTAAGGTTTTACCTATTTCGTGTCACTAAAATAGAAGTGACTAGATTTGGCATAAACTGAAAAGGTTTGACTAAATTTGTGTATTTGGCCTAATATAAATATAATTACTACACATGAAAATTCTTCTATAATTCTGCAGCTATTAGTAACAAGATCTGCAGCTGGTTTCTCACAGGTAAGATTCTCAGCCTTCTTCCCTGGCATCGTCTCTTTGTCTACAGCCTGCAACTCTGTCTCCTAATTCCTCTTTTGGGTGCCGACAGAATCTCTTGCTCTGTCTCCGAGCTACGGTTGTTCAAGTCATATTAGGGTTTCTTCTTCTTCTTATTTGTTATAGTTGTTTGGATTGTAGTTTGATTGATTGGCTGGTTATTGAGTTGCTTGGTGAATTTGAAATCCGACAGTGTTTTAAACTATACACATTGCCATTACTTTGGAGTCTGAATTGATGAACATATAAAGCCATTGATTGAGCTTAACTACTCTCTTTGTAGCTTGAAGAGCTCATTCCACTTTTGGGTTCCGAGTCAGTCCAATTTGTCAAGATAAATCAGAGTCACCATCAGCCGACCAGTACCCAGGTTTGCATTTGGGGCTAAGAAATACTTTGTGCTTCTGCTATAATGGGATAGGACAAGTTCACAGCTACTTTGGAATTGAAAGAAGCAAGCGGATTCGGATGGGACGATGCTAGGGGCTGCATCGTAGCAGATGAGGCTGTTTATGCTGACTGGGTGAAAGTAAGAATAATTACTTTCAATTGCTAAGTATAAGTTTCTGCAGTTTATTGTTTCCTTTATATGTTAATTTAACATGGGGTGCGTTCGCCTTCTGTAGAGCCACCCGAAGGCCAGTGGATTAAACAACAAACCACTGCCTTACTTTGACGAGTTATGCAAGGTTTTCGGCGTCGACCACGCAATTGGAGCTGATGCCGTACAAGCAGCAGATGCTGCTAGCATTTTGGAGCCGAATGCAATTGGTTCAGAGTTCATGTCTGATTACAATATGTCGAACGCGGACTCGTACAACTTCCACGAAGAAATCATGGAGGAGATAAGGAATGCTGGCATTGACCTTCAAGCAACCGGGCTGAAGGAGGTGGAGGCAGCTGCTTCTTCCAAAGGGCGGGTTGGGAAAGGCAAGGAGAGAGCAACTTCTTCTGGCATGAAGCGTTCCAGAAACCAGCTACTCGAGGATGAACGTGCTATGATGGTTGAGAGTATTGCTAGTGCAACAGAGAACATTGCTCGGATAGCCACCAATTACTGCATGAAGGTGACTTGGCAGTTAAGAGGCAATCTCTGTATTATGAGCTGAATAAGCTGACCTCGCTAACTGTCATGGAGCGTACGAAGGCGTTGAGGCACCTCAACCGTGATGACGGTGATGCTGCAACCTACTTCCAGTTTCCCACCGATGAAGAGAGGTTGGACTTCGTCCGATCTTTTCTGGGGTAGGTATCTGTGTGGCACATTGGGTGTGTTTGAGGCCTGTACTATATATATGTAATATCCAGTATCATTAGAATATTGGTGCCGCAACCTTCAGGTTGCTCTTTTGTTAACAGGCCTCATTTTGTACGGTTGTGTATGGTGTAGTAGTAGATGTCGAGTAGGAGAACAAGGATGATGTTGGAGTTGTCATGTACAACTGGTTGCTGACTACGTATTTGCATTGTTATATATAAAATATGCAGCTTTCATTTCTGATAACTCAGTTCGAAATATGCAGCTTGAAATATGTAGAGGTAAGATACATGATCAAGTAGACTAATAAGTCACATGTGTTGGCAGCATATAACATCGAACACTACTACGACCTACAAATTAACTGAGGATCTAAATAACTTCTCAAGGCGAGCAACTCGTTCGCATAATTTGTCTGAGTCATCTAGTGACTGATGTTCCGCTCTGGGGGCTTCATTGGTGGTCTCCAAATTGCGTAGTTTATCCTCCAAGGCCGCGACTCTAATCTGCAGCATAGCATTTTTCTCCTTCAAATTGGTGTTCTCGGCATGCAGCTGCTGAATTGTGGTCCTCTCTGATGTCTCGCCATCTTTGTAGCTTCCGGAGAAGTATCCGTCGGGACACCACTCAAAAAATCCACACCCTTGCTCGCCCTTTAGTAATAGAAATGACAATTATATGCACCATTTTCTAACAGATGTAGGTTGCAAGATTTATGTATTCGCAGATGTATGTACCTATTTTGACCAATTGCAGCAGCTATAGAAAGGCCGATTTGGATTCGCCGAGGTCTTCGACATCTTCACGACGACCATGACTCCACAATGGCAAAGGGGCTTCATTTTCTGAGCTTCATTCGGAGATAGGCTGTCATTTTTTGGTTCCCATAATTTCTTCATATCTGCAGACTTTTGCTTCTGAGAATGGAAAGAGTAAAGTGAAGAAGGGAATGGTCTCTTATTTAGACAAATGATAAGGGGCCTTATTGTCATTTTACCCCCAACACTATTACAGATTCCTTCCCCCAAAAGTGAGTTTCCCCATTTTGCTTTTTGTCCAAACAATGAATACTGACAACCCCTAAAAGTCTAATTTTCACCCATTCCCTTCAAAACTCCAGAGCAATTCCCCTGCTCACAAAACCCTGAACCAAACGACCCCGAAGTTTTCTTCCTGCGATTGATCGGAGTTGAATCTCTGTTCTGAATCTCAAAGTTTACTATTCTAGAGATTGGGGGATTTTCCAATCTGCGACAATTAAGCTCGCTTCGGCGATGCTAAAAAAGGATCTTAATCCTTGATTTTTTCTAGAGGAAGTTCTCTTCCTGCGATTCGTGAAGTTCGTAGCCTGGTTCTTTTGATGGCAATTCCTGAATGACTCCTCTGTTTCACTTCGATGTACTGGAACCCGTTGAATTTTTAAGCAACTGAAACTGGCCTTGGGAGTTTTCACTGCTGCAAGTTGGATTATGATTCAAGTAAGTTTTCTATCTCTCGGCGTCTTGATTTCCTCTTCGAAATATATTCTGAATTAAATTTTAATACTAGTAGAAGTTGGTTGGAAGGTTTGGTCGCCTCTGTCCTCCACTTCCATGCATGCGTGGTGAACAATTGAACTAATTCTGTATTAGTTCTTGTTCAAAGCTCTGCTTCCTGGTGGTGATAGTGCATCTGTGACTTTTCTCATTATGAAACTCCTTGTTGTGATGGACTTCTGCTTCCCCCTAGCTTTGTTCTGGTTGTATTTGGTTCTGTAATTGATTTTTCAGCGAATGTTTGAAAGCTCCGGCGGTCCCCTCATTCAATTCAAGGACTGAATTCAAGGCTAATTTTCCAAAATTTGGATTTAAAAAAATTTGCTTAATTAATGTAATTCCGAGGATTCCGATTCTCTCTTTGTCAAGGGGATTTATTTACGACTGTGAGTAACGGATTATTGATGGGCTGTTGTTTCTTAGTGGTAACTCATAATCCCTCTGCTGAGTTATTGTTCTTTATTCTGAATTCATTGATGACTGTTTCGCTAGCTAGATCAATTACCGGCTGGCAACTTTAATTTGGATAATCGCAAATTGATAGACCTTTGATTGGGTAACGGACAACTACTTTTTTTTTTGGTCGAGCACTCCCACGGAAGAGAGGACCAAGAACGCCTAGACTAAAAAGAAAGGGGGGAGGGAAGGGTTGGGGTTGGGGGTGGGGTTGGTATGGGTTGAGCAAATGGGCAAATGGGAGGTCAAATCGGTAGAGGGTTGAAATAACAAACTCGGGATATACAGACTGAAGCCGACATAGAAAATACGGACCCTGCCACACTGCCACACCGAAAAGAATGCGTTCTCCACTAATCGGAGCTCCCTTGGGTCCTCCCAGAAGATGCGATCAATGAGACTGAGTTCAGAGCGTTCCCTCACATCCCTTAAATCATCGGCCGAAAAATGAATTGCGGGTGCCCCATCATCAACCAGCTCAGCCATGATGCAAATCAAGACGAAAAGCAAGCAGGCACACAAGTAAAAACAAGAAGACAAAAAGATTGAAGTTTGGAGCTGTGAAAAGTAAGCAGAGTGGTTCGGCTCAAAAAATACACAAGAGATCAACAAAGTGTAATTCAGTTTACAAACAACCTCAACAGAAAAAAAGTCGTGATCAAACACAATCACTACTTCCCAACAAATACGGCACCAACAATATAAATCCCAACAACCGAATAGACAAACCGAACTGATCAGGAGAGAGCTAACCGAGAACCCATGAAACGAACCGGGCCAACCCAAAATCTGCTCCGAGTAGCAGACCCCATCGAGCAGACCGATTCGAGAGTGAGAAGGTAGTTTCTTGCCGACGATGTTGTCGACCGGAGGGATCAAAATCCAATCGACCTTGTAGGAAACAAAGAACCAAAGTCCTTTGCAAATCCGGAGGTAGGGAAACCAAAAGAACCCCTCAAGAGGGCCCCAAAATTGAAATCTGAGTGAGTTGCCGAACCTGCAAGCTTTCCGTCGCAAAACAAGCAAAAACCCATAAAACACAATGGTGAAATACACCCCAAGGGTGGCGTCAGGTCTCAAAAGAACCTGTATTACAGCCCACGAAAAGATCGTGACTGGCGTAGGGGACCTTCCGCTTGACCCTAAAGGCCATCGTGGCAGGAGTGAAGCCTCAGGCCCGAGAACGTGGCAAACGAGAGAGTGCAAGTGAGGAAAACATTACCAGAGGACAGTTCCGATTACGGACGGCCGATCGGAGGAGTGTAGCGGTTACCGGCCAAGAGAATCGCCCATCATATGCTTTTTTCCAGGTTGGTGACTCAACGGACGACTACTTTACAACTAGCTTTCCAGAATTAAAGTGCAAATTGTTAGTATGTGGGAAATAAGGTAACTGGATTATTCCTTTACATATCAGGGATAAATTGCATGTTGTTAAGATTTAAAGATATGTTTCTAATTTCTTATTTGATTTTGGACATGAGTTAAAGTAGTTATTAATTTAGTGATTTATTTTAATTTGCCGTTTTTATTCATGAAAAATTGAAATACAATTGTCTTTGTTTTTTATATATTTATTTTATAGCTATTTGCGCAACATAAGGTTTATTAAAGAAAAGAATACATAATCTTGGAAAGATTTTTTTTTGAAAACGAGCAGAAATTTCATTGAATAAACCCCGGAGGGACAATTACAGAAACCGGATTGCTAAGGGGCTCACATAGTAACGAGTTTCTCCAATCAGAGGGTAAAGAGCCATTACGAGCAGACTTAGCAACCCAGTCAGCAACAAGATTGGATCTACGAGGTACAAAGGAAATAGAAATTGAAGTATCCGCGGACAAAATCTCCGAAATATTTCCCAAGTATTCGAAACATTCCCATGGCCATCTATTCTTTGGGCCGGAGATACTCTTCACCAGCATTAGGCAGTCGGAAAAGATAGAGCATCGTAAGGGGGATGTAGAGGCGTAGATAACTGCTTGAAGGATAGCACGAGCTTCTGCAACCATCGGGTTTGAGAATGAAACAGGCCAGAGCGTCCGTCGCAGACTTGTCCAGCAGAATTGAAAACAACAATTCCGTAAGCCACCTTCTGTGTGCCTGAAAAGAAAGAAGTATCATAGTACACCTTGAGTGGTGTATTTGTTGGCGGTGGAGAAGGCTGGTGTCGGGGATGATCGCTCTGGTTGGTCAAATGGGGGGAGGTGGGACCTCTTGAAGAATTAGAGGGGGAATCACGCCAGGAGATGATATCAGTGGAAGCGCGATTGATTGTTAACGGGGGAAACGATCTAACATTCCTGAAGATGAATTCGTTCCTTGCTTTCCAAATGTTCCAGACGATCGCAACCCACTTCCTAAGGGTTTCGTGGTCGCCAGATTCCTTAAACGTAAGCAGATAGGAAACAAAAGAGGGATTAGTGCTCGCACCGGAATTGAGGCCTGAGAGAATCCACGCGTTTTTCGCATGCAGACAATTGAAAAGACAGTGAGTGAGAGATTCTTCCTGAGATCCACAAAGCTGGCAGTTCGTACTGACTGAGCAACCTTTTTTGAAAGGTTAAGCTTTGTGGCTAGGATGTCGTGGGCACATCTCCATAGAAAGTGGATGATCTTCGGAGGTAAAGAGAGGTTCCATAGCCATTTCCACTGTTCCGTTGTGAGCCTCCTAAGGTGTCGAGGGATAAGCTGACGGTTATCATTTTCTTCGTGGGTAGCGTGGTACGCCGACTTGACCGAGAAGGACCCATCCTTAGTAAATTTCCATTTCCACTCGTCCTGAAGACCACGTGAACCAATCAGGATTTTTTTGATTGCCTCCTGTTGTTCCTCGTTACAATAGAGCTGGAGGTTGTACAGATTCCATCTCCTTGGGTTTTCGAAGATCCACTCAGCGACTTCCTCGAAAGGGCCCACTCCGGCACGCAATCGAAAAGAGGGGAGGTGAGTAATCCAGGGGTCTCCAGACAGCATGGTGGTCTCCCCGTCTCCAATGATACGGAGGGTACCAAGATCAAGAGTGTCTCTGGCATCACAAAGACTTGCCCAGATCCATGACGGACGAGAACCTTTATGTGCCTTTAGGAACGAAGTTTTGGGGAAGTATCTGTCTTTTAGAGTACGGACCCAGAGAGGGTCAGAGAGAGTGAGGAGTCTCCAGGCTTGCTTAGTAAGAAGGGCCAGGTTGAAAGTACCGAAATCTCTAAAACCCAGACCACCTTCCAGCTTGCTCGTACAAAGGATATCGGCATGACGCCAGTGAATGGATCGCTTGTTAAAATCCCCTGCCCAAAAGAAGTTTCAGAGCATGGAGTTCATTTTATTGGTCAAATTTTTGGGAAGGAGGAAAAGGCTCATGATGTACGTGGGGATTGCTTGGATGACTGCTTTAATGAGGGTTTCTTTCCCGACATGAGAGAGAGTGGAGGTCTTCCAAGCTTGCGCCACTTTATTCATCCGGTCAATCAGGAACGTGAAGGTTTCTTTTCGAGTCAGGCCCCAATCCATAGGAACACCCAAGTATTTTGAGGGAGCCTCTGAAGATCCAATGAGGGCACGAACCTCGTTCTTAAGGGCCTCGTTGACATTGTTGCTAAAGTAGATAAAAGACTTTCCAGGGTTGATTTCTTTACCCGTGATGGTGCCATACTTGTTGATAGTAGACATGATATTATTCACCTCGGTGATTGTCGCTTTACCAAATACTATCGTATCGTCCGCAAACAGGCAATGGGTGAGAAGTGGGCCATTCTTTGATATTCTAATACCGTGGAGCTCTCTTCGATGGACACTTCGGTCAATAAGGTAGGAGAAGGCGTTTGTCATGAGAATGAAAAGGAATGGGGAGAGAGGGTCGCCCTGTCGGATACCTCGGATAACTCTGTGGGGTGACCATTGAACATGACCGAGAACCGAACTGTTTGAACACAATTTTTAACCCATGAGAACCATCTAGGCGAGAACCCATAAGTGCAAAAGAGTAAATTGAGGCATTCCCAATCGACCAGGTCATATGCTTTACGCATGTCAAGTTTGATGCACAGCTCCTCCTTCTTATTACTACGTGTTTTGAACGAGTGGATGGCTTCATGGACAATGATAACATTATCTTGGATCATCCTGTCTCCGGTGAAGGTAGCTTGGGTGTCAGGAATGAGAATAGAAATCCAGGTTTTAAGACGGTTGGCCATGATTTTGGAGATGACTTTATAACGGAAGTTACAACAGCTGATGGGTCGGAATTGGTTCATCGAGGTAGGGTTTGGAACTTTGGGGATGAGAATGATATGGGTGTCGTTCCAGTTCAGGGGAATAAGGCAGGTTCTGAAGAACTCTTTGACCTCTTTACAAACAAGAGGGCCGAAGAGATCCCAGTACCGACGATAGAAGTGGCGGGGAAGCCATCCGAACTTGGGGATTGCTTTGCGCCCAAGCTGAAAATTGCCACTCGAATTTCCTCGTCCGAGACATCTCTTTCCAGGTCCTCGTTCATCTGGTTTGTAACAATTTTTGGGATATGAGCGATGTCATTGAGGATGTGATTACTCGAACGTTTGGTGAGTAGATCTTTGAAGAAGGAGGTGGCAAGCAGCTTAAGGTCATCTTCTCCCGTAATCCACATACCGTTTGTATCTTGAAGTTTCGCGATTCTGTTTCGTTGCCGTCTGTGGATTATCGATGTATGAAAAAAGTTGGTATTTCGATCCCCTTCCTTGAGCCACCTGATATTTGCGCGTTGGCTCCAGAGAATCTATTCATTGGTCCATAAATTATCAAGTTCCATCTGTAAGACTTTTTCCTCTGCGGTAATATCTTCTGTTCTGGTAACTAGGAGAAGGGCTTCCAGGTCAGTCTTAATATCCTGTATTCTTTTTTGTTGGTCAGAGAAACGATTTCTGGACCATCTTTTTAGGTCACCTGCACACTTAGAGAGAAAACCATCGCAGTTCCGGGTTTCCAAGGAGAGATGGTTCCTTTTGATAATATCATCGCATCCAGGATCCGATAACCACCGTGCATCGAAACAAAAAGGGCTGCTTTGGAAGTTTCTTCTACCGTGGTGGACGAGGCGGATAGGCCGATGATCCGAGCGATTCTGATTTCGTGAAAGAGAAGGGCTCTGTCGAAACTAATCCTCCAAGATGGGTTAGCGAGTGCCCTATCAAGGCTTTCTTTAATATGATAATCACCCTCTTGGCAATTAAACCAAGTGAGTTGATCACCCTTATAACCTAGATCGATCAGGTTATTAGTGGCGATGAAGTCTCTAAACGCATTGATGGCCGAGTTGGACGGGTAATTTCCTCCTGATTTTTCGTGATTGTTGCATATGGCGTTAAAGTCGCCGATGACGAGCCAAGGCTCTGTGCTACCATTTTGCAAATTGCTAATTTTCGACCGATTTGGATTCTATCACTTAAAGAACAAGGAGAGTAAACAAAAGTGCACTTATATTCAAGATCAAGGTTAACCACCGCATGAATATAGTTCTTCGTGGAAGATAAAATACGGATATTAATACTATGAGCCCACCACAGTGCTAGGCCTCCCAATAGGCCATTGGGTTCAACATAGAAGCTATTGGAAAGATTCAAGCTAAGATGTTTCTGCTCCAGATAGGGTTTATTTTGCTTAGTCTCCATTAGATAAACTATGGAGGGGCGAAACTTACGGTTCATCTCTCGAAGATGATTGACTGTCCGGTGTTGCCCCGCACCGCGACAATTCCAGCAAAGAAGTGTCATTCCTGGCATATTGGCCTCTGTGCCACCGCTTGATTATCCGGGGGGATTTCTGTGTCCACTCCTGGGCTCTGTCGAGCGTCTTGTTGTCCTTCGGCTTCAGTGTTAGTAAGAGTAATTGGGGCTCGTCCTTGTCTTCCCTTTCTGGCCGATTGCTGTCTACCTCCTCTCATCCCTGTCTTCTTCCGCGTGGTTATGGATTTAGAGGAGGATTCCTCCGTTCTGGGGTAGGTAAAGATAGGGCTGCTATCGTTGGATTTCCTCTTCTTTGGCATCCTTGGTCGAAGACGGAGCGTGAGGTTTGACCCACTCTCCAAGCTTTCATTGTAAACGTTTTCAAAGGAAAACGATTGGATGTTCTCAGACGGGTTCAGATGAAGAGGGATTGGTGATAGGTTAGAGGCCATTTGATTTATTTGGCTGGGGGTAGCGAACTCATCAATGGGAGACCAGAGAGGATGGAGGTGGAAGTTAGGTGACCAGGAGTTTGTTGGGTTTTGATTTGGGGACCAGCTAGCATTTTGGACCTGCGCCAGGGTGAGATGGGGGTGATTGGGATTAACTGGAGGGAGGTTGTTGAGCAGGGAAGGAGTCTGGTTGAAGATGGGGATACCGAAGTTTGGGTTGGGGTTTGAATTTGTCGGCGTGTTGGTAGTGTGGGCATTAGGGATTGGGGCGAAGTTATCTATCATGAGGTTGTTGAGGGTTTGTTCGGCTGTTATAGTGTTATTGAGTTGGTTATTGAGGTAGGGGTCAGCGTTGAGGATGTTTGAGAGGTTTGGGTTAGGGTTCATGGGAAAGGTACGGGCAGGTATGTAAGGGCTCATGGGAGAGGTAATGTATTGGGTATTCATGGGATTGGTGATTTGGAAGCCCGGTGGGTAGATAAGGCCGGATCTATTAGTGGATGGGGTTGAGTTAAAGGCTGGGGGATTGTTTGGGTTAGGAGTGTGTCCGCTAAAGTTGTTTGCATTGTGCTCGTTGGTGAAATACGCAGGAAATCCATGGGTTGTATTTGGGCTTGGGTCTGAGTTAAGGTCCAAGGTCAGGTTACATGGATAGAGAGGTGAGTTAGGGATGCGGCTGAGGTTATGTTGGGTTTCGGGGAAGATGTCGTTGTAGGTTGGGGTGAACAACATGGGGTTGTCGGGGCTAAGAAAACCAGTAGAAGACAAGGATAAGTTACCGTTGCTTATGCGTACGGATTGAGCCGTTGGGGCTAGACTGAGGCTGTCCCTCGCCGCGATCCTCCTCTGCGATCCTATGCTGACCTGGATAGCCTGAGAGTTAACGGAGGTATTCCTGTAGTTGCCGGAGTACGACCTAGAGTTGCCGGAATTCCTCCGGTTGGTCGGAGTCGGCGACTGCGGGTCAAAACGGCGGAGTCTTCCCGACGACCCAAAGTTCTCAGATCCAACTTCTTGGTTTGATTCCGACTCCTCCGAATCCGAATTATTGTTAGAGTCGGAGTCAATCCCAACTTTGATTGATGGTCTGAATCTCCCGGAAGGTATTCCGTCGCCTCTTGCCAGCATCACTTCTCTCCTCGTTCTGCAAGTTTCTAAGGTATGACCTATTTTCCCGCAGAAAATACAATACTCTTGTATTTTTTCGTATTTGATTCTGATCTCATGAACTTCCTCGTCACCTTCTTCGATTTCGTCGGAGACATCAATGGCCGATCTCAGGGGCTCGATGATGTTAACAATGGCGAAGACCCTTATGTCACTCCTCCATGTTTCGGGGTTGATACCGTTTCTGTCGATGTCACAGATGCTAGCAAAGGAGTTAACAATTTCCATCAAAAATTCCGTTAAGTGATGACTCACCAATATGATTCATCCATAATTAATGACAGTACATTGCCACATCATTAATGACAATACATTTTAAGTACAAAAGGCAATAAAAATATTAATTTTAAATTTATAAATTAAAAAGTATATATTTAATTTTTTATGGATTTTTAATTTTAATTTTTTTCAATTAAATAAATATTTTGTATTAAAAAATTTCAAATTTATTTTTAGAAAAATTGTATATTTATTTTAGAAAAAAATTTTATTCCATTTTTAATATTAAAATCCATAAACGAAATATTTTTTTTAAAAAATAGTTTATATTTTTTTATTTATAAATTTAATTTAATTCATTTTATAATTTTTTTTTTAAGTTCAATTGAGATGGATGAAAGTCGTTGATGTGGCAATGTACAGTCATTAATTGTGGATGAGTCATATTGGTGAGTCATCACTTAACAGAAATTTGGATGGAAGGAGCTGTTTGTTAGGTTGGCATAGTAGGAGGGGGTAAATTAATCATTTCATAGTATAGGGGGCTGTTTGTTAACTTGGCAAAGTAGGGGGGCAAAACACCATTTTCCCTTTCCTTTATTTCTTGTTCCGCTTTATAGCATGGTGGGACTCCTATCAGATGGAGCCTAAGAGGAATGGTGCTGAAATCGGCCTTCTCTGGCTGTCCTTTTCCACTCCACATTCTAAGGCTTAGGAGTGAGCCAGAGATGACAAGCGGCTGCTGGTTCCAAGCTATGGAGCGTTGCTGGGAGGAGTTGAAGGTGATAACAAAGAATCTTGGTTTGGTAGGGACTGGGGATACTGTGAAGTGGCCATGAGATTCCCAGGCCTTCCTTGCGTAGCCTATCACTCCTCCTAGATAGATGATGTTAGAGCCAATGCATTTAGCTATCATATTGTAGGTGGGTTTGTCCTTTGGACGGTTGGATGGGCGCATCTTGATTTGGAGTTTATTGTTACGGAGGTTAAGGTTCTCGGCTTGGGTCATGAGATCGTTCATCTCCATGGAGCTGACGGAGTGGTGAATGGAATCCGTGGTGAGGGTCTGCGGCGAGCAAAAAACAGAGGATGGGTACAGGGGATTTAGGATAAGGATGCTTAGGTTGAAGGTGAGATTTTTTTGATTGATGTCCTCTCCTTCAAATAACCCTAGCCCTAACCACACTTCATTAATTTTGATATAATGAGACAAGACCCCTGGAGATATCGGAGATCTTGAGATCATAATTTTTGTATCCATTTTGTATCTCTTAAACCAGGTTTTGATCCTACCTTTTCTCTTACTTGATATGGCCAGGCAGGGAGGTAGTAATGGTAATGGGGGAGCAAGCCGAGTAATTAATATGGAATTCGCCGGCAGTAAGTGTTGAGTACTCACAGTCTCAGGTGCTGCGCTAGAATATCTCTTCCTGTCAGAGAAGGGGGAGAAGAGCGCGATGTTGTGAACAGGGTAGGAGTTAATATGGTAGCTGGAGGTAATGATTATCTCTAAGGGATGTATTAATTGATCTGTGGTGGAATGCATAATTTTGGCGGTGGAAAGGTGTAAGTCCCAAAGGGAGAAATCAAGCTCCCAGAGGGAGGAGTCCAGGGGATGTTGAGAGCATCCGGGGAAGAGAGAGAAATTCATCGAATAACCAGGGGATATAAGATTGTCTTGTCCTTTATCTCGGACTTTTCTACACTTATTAACATGAGCAACAATAACGAAATTCTTCGGGTTGAATCAACTTTTGACCTATTGGTTAGATAAATGATTTGTGGATAAATCTCCACCCTCTCCCTCCTCCCTCCCCTCCCCGTTGTTTTCCTTTTTTTTAATTTTTTACTTTTTTTATCTCCTAGGTTGGCTCACGGTCTACGATATCTCTTCGGGAGATATCCTGAAAAAAAAAGAATTTAATATATCTGTAATTTTATTAAGAAACCAAATTAAAATGAAATTAATATTTAGCCATAGTGATTATTACTATCAATTTCTTAATTAATTTCTAAAATTTTGAATATTTTTTAGTTATAATTAGTGTGGTATATACGAAGAGAAAAATGAATTTTTAATTTAACATCCTTTAATTTTTATATAATTAAGGGAATATAGCACTTTGCCCCACTCAATTTTTCCAACTTAACAAATAGCCCCCTATACTATATATAAATTGCTCGTTTTACCCCCTCTTACTTTGACCACTTTGCCTTTTGGGTCCTTCCGTTCCAACTTTGCTATTCGTAACGTTAATTGATGAGCATTCAGTACACCACATTAGCTCCATTAGCCATGTATTAGCTTACTAAGCATTTTTTATTCAGGAATATACATATATATATATATGGTTAGATAGGATGAAATCGATAAATAAAATGTGGTTTTAAAATCATTTGTATTTCACCATACTCTTCGTGATCCCTCCGCAAATTACCTCCCTAACTAACTCTTGATCTCCTACCTCTGATATCTCTCACTATTGGTGTGTGGATGTGTCCAGATTTAATGGTAAGAAGGCGAAAGTTGAAACGGAAGGACCAAAACGGTAAAGTAGTCAAAGTAGGAGGGGGTAAAATGAGCGATTTATAGTAAAGGGGGTATTTGTGAAGTTGGCAAAGTAGAGGGAGGAAAGTGCTATTTTCCCTATAATTAATGTTTATATAAATACACTACTTCCTTAATAGGTTTGGAATTTAATTTGTTTATTTTTAATAAAAACCATAAATTTTGACAAATCTAACACAAAGTTTTTGACAAATCTAAACCATAACTTTTTACAAATCTAATTCAAAGTTTTTAACAAATCTAACACATAAGTTTTTACACTTCTAACCCATAATTTTTTACAAATCTAACCCAAAATTTTTTAAATATCTAGCACAATTTTTCTTATAAATCTAACCCATCATTTTTTACAAACCTAGCCCAATTTTTTTGACAAATCTATGCCAAAAATTATTACAAATCTAGCCCAAAAATTGTCACCAATCTAGCCCAAAATTTGTGACAAATCTACCTCAGAAGTTGTGACAAATCTAGCCCATGATTTGTGACAAACCTAGCCTATAATTTGTGACAAATCTAGCCCATAATTTGTGACAGATCTAGCCCATATATAATTTGTGACAAATTTAGGCAATGAATTGTGACAAATCTGGCCCAAAATTTGTGCCAAATCCGGCCCTGAATTTGTGTCAAATCTAGCCTAGAAGTTGTGCCAAAATACAACCTCCACTAAGCGCTCTAAATGGACAAAATGTCACGTTTGAGGTACAGCTGTCAAGCCACATGCATGCGATTACATATAATGACTTCAAGGTTTCTAAAATTTGGGGACTTCTGCTCCACGTACTCAGTTGCTCGACCAACTGCCATAACCAATAGTGACAAAGATAATTTATAAAATAAACTCTTTTAAATAAATAATTAAACTATATGATAGGTACTTCGCTACTCAATTCTATTTGTGATCAAATTAACTCGAATGTGAATCATAAAAAATTATGCCATATTATGACATGATTTGACGAACTCGCCCAAAAAGCCCAATACAACTAATTCTTAACTTCAACTAACTAAATTCAACAACATGTGATGTCATGACCCGATAAACCCACTACACATTTAACATGTGATCTTATTGACTCTTAATTTGATTAAACTTACAACTCAATGGACCTCACCCTTCTAACTCGAATACTATATAAATTAAAATATGTTTCTTTCACAAATTCATTCGTATGGAAGTTGATCATCTAGATCAATCTGGCACGACCTAGCTTACTCGTGACATTAATTGAATAAAAATCAACAACTCATAACTCAGTATATTTGCACAATAATTTACCAAAACATGTGACTCAATAGGTGCATACTCGACTAACTTATCTAATGATCAAGATTTTTCATATGGACTACTTCTAATTCTATGTATGAAATTAACCATTAATTATTTCAATTATGTTATTTGTATAGATTGTAACCATTTTAACCACCTAATGTTTTTATGAATGATTTACAATTTGTAAGTTTTAACTATTAATTTGATTTAGGTATAAACTTTTCAAAATTAAACCAATAGGGAATTATAATTTGAAATTTAGAGTAATGAAAAAATTATAATACCATAAATTTTCCATTGAGAATAAATATTTAATTCTTATTACAACATGTATTTATGAAGAATGAAATTTATTAAACAAAAAATTACATAAAATTAGTAGATTATTTTATATGAATCTATAAGTATATATTTTTACCAAAAAATTGTATAAGTATATATACACATTAAATATGGATTTAAGTAGAGGTATTTAATATGAAAGCATTTAATAGGATGAGATAAAATAATTATATTTTGATTCAAAAATTGTTTTTTTTTATCAAGTTTCAAAAATTGTTGATGATGTGTAAAATTGTGAGAAGAGTTTTAGCTTATGTGGCAAACTCAAACTCAAGAATACTCATAGTATATTTTATGATTACATATACTTCAGGTACCAAATTGTAATAAAAAATTATATATATACTAAACCCTAATGAACTAAATAGTAAATACCATATAGCCGCCGCCAAATATGAATTTTCTCTTTCTTATTTTTTCTTTCCTCTCAATCCCTCTTCTCCAAAGCCAATATAATCCATAGAGCTCTCTTCATTTATTCATTGTTTCTTTCTTCCTTCCTTCTATTTTCTTTTGATTTCAATTCCACAAATCATTCATTTGTGAGGGAAGCTGTGATGTCTCAGTTTAGAGTTTCATCAACTATCAAGATACGAATCAGAGAGAGGCAGACGCTTGGCTGCCGACTGGAGAAGAAGAAGACGATGAACGAAGATCTCCTTTGTTGCATAGGAGACGGTGATTGTTTGGAGAAGACTAAAGAGAAGTTCTTTTGGAATGAGAGAGAGGCAGAGAGTTGTTTTTCAGTTTTCATGATTTGGGGATTTCAGACTGAATTTTTTTTTGTTCGTAGAAGGAAAATAACGTCTTGTGTATTACACTATCCGATCGGTCGGGTCGACCCACAATTTTTGCTGAATTGAACCGCCCATGAATTAAGGACTGACCGGACTGGATTTGGTGTCAGTTCCCAATTTTACCGGCCGGTCCGACCGGTCATGACAACGCTGGTATTTTTTAAACTGATAACTAGTTAACAGGTTTTTTTCGTTGATAACTAGTTAACGAATTATCTTATAATCAAATTATAATTAGATTTTTTGTTAACATGTTATCTAACTAGTTATGTTATTTGTATCTAGTTAACTAGTTATCAGTTTTTAAGTGATAACTTGTTATCAAAATTAGTTAACAAGTCATTATGATGTTAACTAGTTAACGAATTATCATAATTAGTTAACTAGATTTTTTGTTAATAGGTTATCTAGTTCTTAACCAGCTAACTGGTTAACATCATGATTTTGATAACTAGTTAACAAGATTTTTATGTGATAACTAGTTATCAAAATTAGTTAACTTGTTACCCTCTTGAGTTAACTAATTAACATTGTGATCATATAACTAGTTAACGGGTTATTAGCCGATAAATAGTGAACATGTTATTTAACAACTAGATTAAATAGTTTCCATATTAAATTGTCACCAACATCAAAATAACCAAGTGCATGAGTTTGTAACTTCAATAATTTTTTCAATAATTAGGTGATTTGAAGTAACTTTTTCAATGATTAGTTGATTTGAAGTAACTGGCTAATTCTTGACCAAAAGAAAAGAAGTAATAATTGCTACCCACACCCATCAAACGTTTAAATATCGGATTAGGAGTGGTGACAAATGTTTGATTATGTCTAATAGACATAATCCATAAGGACCCTTAGATCTCCTTATTACACATCCAATGGTGGATGAATTTTATGAATAAAATAATGATCTCCCATTATTAATTACCCCAAAATAAATGTATTTATTACCCAAAATTCCATATCATAACTTACCTTTACTAATTTATTACCTTTTATAACCATTGCACAAAAAAAGAAACTGCAACCTTTCACTCCCGATTCTTCTCTTCCGTCAAGTCGCTTTCTGCTGTTAGTCGCCGATTGAAGGAATACTCTCCGTCGACGAAACCGCCTACTGAATCCATTCATTCAGGTAAGCACTACCAAACGCCATCCCCACTAGCGATTCATCAGTACTTCGTTTGATGTTTGATTCTGTTTTCTTTGTCAGGTGCATCCGCCGTCGGTTCGTGAATCTCGAAGAACCCATACCCAGGTTCGGATTTCTAGCTTTGCATGTGCAATCAGACCGACTTTTGGTATCGATTGTGTGTTTTGGAATTAGGTTTTGAAACCAACATTCATCGCGGTTTTATGTTTTTGTGTGGATGATTGGGAAACGTTTTGATACTATTATTAGGTTAATAATAGTATCCCAATTGATTCGTGGTTGTTTAGTCTGATTGCGTTCTAATTGTCTTGAATCAGCATTGTGGTTACGTTTGAGTTTAGGAATTAGGTTTTAGGTTTTGTGTGGATGATTGTGAAACGTTCCGATACTATTATTAGGTTAATACTAGTGATAAGCAAGATTTAACTCACAATTACCAAGGTCGTATTCCACAAGGTCCTCTCATAAGCTAATACTCACAAAATTCATGAACGGTCTAAACATTTGAATTGAGGTTTGGGTTTGAATGAGAACAAATCAAAAGCATAAACAAACAAGGCAAAACTAACAAGTAAAATTGAGGAACAAACAAGAGAGAAAGGAGTTTAGACTAGCAAGGGGTTTCTTCAAGCTCAAGGTTCATGAAAGCTGGATTGAATCTCAAGCAACGATGTGTAAACTAATGACCATGCATTTCACTCGAGTAGAATCAACGAACTCTCGCACAATTGACTCTCTACTCCTAGACGAAATGAACCATGCTTTCGCTATGTGAACAAAGGAAATGAAGTGCTTTAACTAGAGCAATGAAATGCTTGAAACTTGAATTCTATGCTAACATTCATCTAACACAAGGTAAATGATGCAAGACACTCTCATGTCAATCATATAGCACTAGTCTAGCAATCAAAAGGGTCTTTCAACCTTCAAATGAAAGAAAACTAAATGCACACCAAGTGTTTGATAAAATGACAACAAGGAAAAACAAGCTCAAAATGGTTGCAATTGTATAATCCAATCTCTCAAATCATCCAATTACAATCCAAGCACCTTAGATCAACATCAATCAATCATTTTCATGTATTGAAAGACATAAACAATACCAAAAGAACAAATCAAGCTCTAATGGCTACAAAGCACAAGGTCTAGGATCATCTTCTTACACAAATGGCTAAGAGAACTCAATCCATACAATCAATCACCTATCCTAGCTTGATCCATCCCCCACTAAACTAAACCTAAGCTTAGCCTAGCATAACCATGGAAGAAACCTGAAATTGAGTAGAGGAGACCATCCTTGCTTCCATGGAGGATCTTCCTACTTGGCTCTTCAAGCTCCAATCCAAGCTATGGAGGACTTCACATAGATCCTTGATCTTCAAGTTGATCAACAAGGGAGGAAGGATGGTGTTTGGTTGAGAGAGAGGAGATGATCGGCGATTGGCAATTGGGAAGGAGAGAGTGACGGACGTGTCGTAAAATTAAGAATGAAATTATTTCCTCAATTTTCACCTCTTTCTTCTTTATATAGTACGCTGGAAATAGCTGGAATTTTCGGCGAAAACTGAAGAAGTTTTCGCCGAAAATCTCTTTGTAAAACACCGAGCGGCTGACATTTCTTCATAGGTTTTCGGCGAAAACTCAGATAGTTTTCGCTGAAAACTTCTTCAAAAATTGGATGTCCGCCTTCTGCAATTCTTCTGCTTGAAAATGTTAAGGGTTTTCGGCGAGAACTTAGAGTTCTCGCCGAAAACTTCTTCAGTTGAAGGGTGCATTTTTCTCGATTTTGCAACGGCCATATCTCCTCCATCCTAGCTCCGATTGACCTCCCGTTTGATCCTACGTGCTCCTTGTCACCAGTACTTCAATGACAAGACCTGAAAATGCAAAGAAAACAATTCCAATAGACATAGAATTGGCCTCAAAGTGGCAACCGGGCAACAAAAGGGCACTTTGCAATAAACATCCATAAAAGCATATAAATCATAGCAAAATGAGATCAAACATGGGAGATCCCTAGGCTAATCGAGGACTTAAAATGCACTAAATATGATGACATCAAATTCCCCTACGACTAAGCTTTTCTTGCCCTCAAGCAAATGAATTAGAAAACATCCAAGTTCACAAATGACAAGATCGGTCCATTGAGATTCGAGCAATAACAATTTCGCTTAAACTGTTCCACGAACAAACTCAACCTACACATGCAAAAATATCAACCAAACAAGTCTAGACCTCACTAATTTCTGCACACTTCAAGTAGTGGTTAATTGGGATACAGAAAAACCGACCAGACAACACCAACTCTAATTAAAAGGACTTGAACTCGGGAAATGGAACGGATAAGGCGGGGGTAGGAGGATTTTTGAGAGTGATGAGTGATCATGATGTGGCTATCGACTCGACTTCATCCGCTTCTAGATCCGCACTTTTCAAACTCTGGCTAGGATCAAAGACCACATTCGAGAACTCTCTTTTTTTCCTTTTCTTTCCAGCTTCATTTTTTTTTCTTTTTTTTTCTACTGCGTACTAGTGCTCGATCCAACACTTCACTTAGGTGTTGAATCTGCCTAGCTCACAAATTTTGCCTTTGCTAGTGCTCAACCCGACACTTCACTTAGGTGCCAAGCTTGCCTAGCTTCTCTTTTCTTTTGAGCATTTTCTTTTGAACATTCTCTTCGCAAACTAGCCACTTGATCCTTAGCCCCTTACAACTTCAACACAATATTTCGAATTGGATTCCGTCTAATCTCAAGCCACAATCACGAGGGATCAAAAAGTTCAAAAAGTTGAAGAAAAACATGGAAAAGGGGTGAAAATTCTGATTGCCTTCATCATCTTAGACCGGTGTTATCGAGCGGTACAAAAACACGTATCAAACCAATCAACCAACATACAAGAGTGATAAAATCTCTGTTCTGGCCTAGACTCATTTGATATTAGCGCTAACATGCTGGTTATAGGTTCTAAGTAGAACAGTCTAAACGTCATTGTGAAAGCTTGAAGTCAATTAAACACCAAAAGCCAAGAACCAAATGATTCTACAATAGAGGAATTTGACATTCAATCAGGATCATGCAAATAAACCAAGCAAAACATTACATCTCTACCACAAATAATCACACCAAACCTCAAACTCCCCCCTACGACTAACATGAGCATTCTCCTCAATGATCAAGAGAGAGAGAGTAAGGTGGAACGAAGTTACCGCACAAATAATCACACCAAACCTCAAACTCCCCCTACGACTAACATGAGCATTGTCCTCAATGATCAAGAGAGAGAGAGTAAGGTGGAACGAAGTTACCGCATTGGTAGAGAGGAGCATAGGACATAATAGCAGTAGAAGAGTCCCACAATGCTCATTGTGAAGAGTGATCCTCCTAAGTGCTTGCCAACATCTTCTTCAACGAACTAAAACAACACAAAAACATAAAAGCGAAAAGGTAAGGATAACATGGGTTGCCTCCCATGAAGTGCTTCTTTAACGTCTCTAGCTAGACGAAACCAAGAGCACTTAAGGCATAACCAAGGATAAAACCTCTACCGCACCAATAGTATCATTAATCACATAATGTTTAAGTCGATGGCCATTCAACTTAAAAGGTTCGGCTTGAGAGGGAGAAATTACCTCGACGGTGCCATAAGGAAATACTTGAGTTACCGTGAATGGTCCGGACCAACGAGATCTCAACTTCCCGGGAAAGAGTTTGAGCCGAGAGTTGTATAGGAGGACTTGGTCACCAACTCTGAAATCCTTGCCCGGCTTCAATCGGGAGTCATGAATGAGCTTCGTCCTCTCCTTGTATAGCTTGGCACTCTCATATGCATGATGGCGATACTCTTCGAGCTCATGTACCTGAAACTTACGCTCTTCTCCTGCGAGACTCATATCAAGGTTTAGAAATTTCAACGCTCAAAGAGATCGGTGCTCAAGCTCTACCGGCAAATGGCAAGCTTTACCATAGACCATCCTATAGGGAGTAGTGCCTATAGGGGTCTTGTAAGCCGTGCGTAGGCCCATAGAGCATCATCAAGCTTCGTCGACCAATCTTTTCGTGATTGGTCGACCATTTTCTCCAAAATTCTCTTAAGTTCCCTATTAGTTATCTCGGCTTGGCCACTAGTTTGAGGGTGATACGAGGTAGACATCCGATGAGTGACACCGAACCGTCGGCACACCCTATCGAATTGTCCTTGAAAATGAGTACCTCGATCACTAATAATAGCACGAGGGGCACCAAAATGGGTGAACAACTTAACAAGAAACTTCCCTACAACTCGGGCATCATTGGTAGGCAAAGCTTGTGCCTCCGCCCATTTAGACACATAATCAACCGCAACTAATATATACTTGTTACCATGCGAAGGAGGGAACGGTCCCATGAAATCAATACCCCAAATATCGAATATCTCTACTACTAACGAAACATTTTGAGGCATTTCATCACGGGAAGAAATGTTACCTGAACGTTGACAAGCATCGCAAGACTTGACATAGTCTTGACAATCTAGAAAGATCGAGGGCCAAAAGAATCCGACTCAAGTACCTTGTGAGCCGTGCGATTTGCCCCATGATGTCCACCCGTAGGACCGGAGTGGCAATGAAGTGTGATGTCCTTCGCTTCTCCATGGTTAACACATCTTCTAATCATCCCATCGGAGCCAACTCGAAACACAAAAGGATTGTCCCAATAGTAATGCTTCAAATCCGCAAAGAACTTCCTTTTGTCTTGAGTGGAGAGGCCCTCCTTCAAGTATCCACTAGCAAGATAGTTAGCTAAATCCGCGAACCAAGGTTCCTTGAACTCCAAAGTTGCTAACGCGAATAATAGCTCATCGGGGAAGTTGTCATTGATTTCTTCATTACCGTTGTGTACCATTTCAGCTTCTTTCAAACGAGACAAGTGATCAGCGGCTACATTCTCGGATCCCTTCTTATCTCGAATTTCAATGTCAAACTCTTGCAACAAAAGAACCCATCGAATCAATCTTGGTTTAGCATCGGTCTTAGATAGAAGGTACCTCAAAGCTTGGTGGTCCGTGAAGACAATAGTGTGAGAAAGCACCAAGTAGGACCTAAACTTATCAAAGGCAAACACTATGGCCAAGAGCTCCTTCTCCGTAGTTGTATAGTTCCTTTGAGCTTCATTCAGAGTCTTACTTGCATAGTATATTGGATGGAATCTCTTGTCAATTCGTTGGCCTAGAACTGCTCCAATAGCATAATCACTAGCATCGCACATCAACTCAAATGACTTTGACCAATCCGGAGCAATGAGTATAGGAGCATTTGTGAGTTTACCCTTTAGGAGTTCAAAGGCTCGCATGCATTCGTCATCAAATCGAAATTCCACATCCTGCTCGAGAAGCCGAGTCATAGGAGTAGTTATCTTGGAGAAGTCTTTAATGAAGCGCCTATAGAAACCGGCATGCCCCAAGAAACTTCTCACGGCCTTCACGGAAGAAGGTGGAGGAAGTTGAGAGATGGTCTCTAGCTTTGCCTTATCAACCTCAATGCCTTTTTGAGAGATCTTGTGACCAAGAACAATCCCCTCATTGACCATGAAATGGCACTTCTCCCAACTTATCGCGAGATTGGTCTCTTCACAACGATGCAACACCTTCTCAAGGTTCCTCAAACAAAGATCAAATGAGTCCCCAAAGACTGAGAAATCATCCATGAACACTTCCATGATATCTTCCACAAAATCATCAAAGATGGCAAGCATACATCGTTGGAAGGTAGCGGGAGCATTGCACAATCCAAATGGAATTCGGCGATAAGCAAACGTACCAAAAGGGCATGTGAATGTGGTCTTCTCGATGTCCTCCGGAGCAATCGGTATTTGGAAGTATCCGGACATGCCATCCAAGAAGCAATAGTACTCGTGACCGGAGAGACGCTCGAGCATTTGATCCATGAAAGGTAAATGATCCTTTCTAGTGGCCTCATTGAGTCGACGATAATCTATGCAAACACGCCACCCGGTGATCGTCCTTGTCGGGATGAGCTCATTCTTGTCATTAGCTACCACCATGATCCCTCCTTTCTTGGGAACAACTTGCACGGGGCTAACCCAAGGACTATCCGAGATAGGAAAGATAATCCCCGCATCCATAAGCTTAATAACCTCTTTCTTCACAACCTCTTTCATGTTAGGATTCAATCTTCTTTGAGGTTGCACAACCGGCTTGAAATCTTCCTCCATGAGGATCCGATGTGAGCAAAATGTGGGACTTATACCTCGAATATCCGAGATGCTCCACGCAATAGCTCTCGTGTACTTCTTGAGGAGCTCCACTAGACGTCCTTTTGCTCTGGTAGAAGCTTAGAATTGATGATGACCGGTAGCTTAGAATTTGGTATGAGAAAAGCATACTCCAAATGTGCGGTAAGAGGCTTGAGCTCAAGAGTAGGTGGTTCTTCATAAGAGGTCTTCACCCTTTCCACCTTCGGAAGAGCAACAAAAACCGTTTCACTCTCCAACTTGTCTCTCCCTTCATCAAGGTAAGCCACATGAGCTTTTAACTCTGGGGTGTCTAAATGTTCCTGCACATTCATTCTAAGGAAAAAATCCAAAGAATCTCGACACTCAAAGTTAGAAATACTACACACACTAGCCGAAGCAATAGTATCACACGAGTACTCTAAATCATCTTGTGCGTGAGCAAACTTCATGCCATCGGCTATGCAAAATGTGACACTCTCTTGTCCTACTCTCAATGTCAATTTCCCATTATGCACATCAATTAAAGCACGAGAAGTAGCAAGAAATGGTCTACCAAATATCAACGAGACATCCACATCATCGGTATCAAAGACCACAAAATCAACTAGGAACACAAAAGGGCCTACTTTAACTAGCACATCATCAACAATCCCACTAGGACTCTTGGTCGACTTGTCCGCAAGTTGAATGTACATACGAGTAGGACGAAGATTAGACAACCCTAGTTTCTCAAATATGCAATAAGGCTTGACATTGATACTAGCACCTAGATCCGCAAGACCATTAGCCAAAGAGGTATTACCTATAGCACAAGGGATAGTAAAAGTACCTGGATCCTTAAGCTTTTCCGGTGGACTCTTGAAGAGAACGGCGGAGCATTCCTCATTGAGGTGGACTAGAGATGTCTCTGGTAGCTTCCTCTTGTTAGTGTAGAGTTCCTTCATGAACTTAGCATATTGAGGCATCATAGTCATAGCTTCAGGAAACGGAAGAGAGAATTGCATTTGACTAAGCCGCTCCACAAACTTCTTAAAAACCTTCTCAAGGCCATCCTTCTTCACTCGAGAGGGGTATGGAAGCTTAGGCTTGTATGGAGGTACAATCGGTGCGGGAGGAGAGATCGGTGGTGTACTCGATGTAGCCTTACTAGGTTCCTTGGCAACCTTAGTACTCATATTACCCGTAGGAGGTTTGACTTCAACCTCAACTTCATCCAAAGGATCCTTGATATCATCATCATCAACCATTATATTAGGAGCTTGTACCTTTTGGGAATCAATTGGAGAAGAGGTTGCATCTTGCAAAGGTTTTCCACATCTCAAGGTCACTACCTTGCAATGCTCCGGGCCTTTGGGGTTGACCTCGGTATTGGAAGGTAAAGTGCCCGAGGATCGCTCCGAGAGTGTCTTAGCAATATGACCCATTTGATTCTCCAAATTTGCAATTGAAGCCTGCTGATTTTTGATAAGTTGAATCATTGCCGCGTTGGTATCCTCTTGAGATATTGAAGAACCGCCCTCTTTGTTGTGAGGTGGTTTGTTGAATTCGGGTGGTCCACACCTCTATGATTGTATATTCCCGGTGGGATAGGACCTTGGGGACCTTGATTTGGATGCCCACTTTGATTCCATTGATTTCCCCCTTGGTTCCCTTGACCTTGGTAACCTCCTTGAGTCCATTGACTACCTTGGTTTTGGTTACTTCCTTGAGTCCATTGGTTGCCTTGAAACCCTCTATAACCTTGGAATCCTCCTTGATTTCCTTGGTTGTAACCTTTGTTATAACCACTACCTTGATTCCCTTGGCCTTGGTACCCTTGGTTAGACTTGTTGTACCCACCACCTTGGTTCCAAGGTCGGTTGTAGTTACCCCCTTGATAGTTACCTTGGGGGTTGAAATTACCATGGAATCCTTGACCTTGTGCGAAGCTTACCTCCTCATTGTGGTCGCCTCGACCAAGCTCAGGAGTGGCGGAAGGGCAAGCACTGACATCGTGGCCTTGACCCCCCACAACATTCATGATGACACTCGATTTGACATGATTATCAGCCTCATTTAAGCGACATTTCCTTGCTTAAGACATGGTTTTTAGGGTAGAATAGTGAATATTCAATCGATTGCCCTATCTCGTGCCATTTGTGTTACCTTGGCCCGTTTCGGGTCTATTTGATGGTTTTCTAGTGTTTTTATGTTAGCACAGGTTTTTGCCGTCAAATAAAGTAGCCAAGGACGTGTCTAAGGCGTTGGAACCTCGAGGAATTGCACCGGAATCGATCCAAGGAGCCAATCAAGTCGAAACAATTCCTGCCTCGGTTTACAAAGTAATTTTCGCCGAAAATACCTCAGCATTTTCGGCGAAAATATCAGTACAAATCGGCGATGCTCATCAACAAAAGTTTTCGGCAAAAATTTTAAGTTTTTGACTGAAAACTATGGGACCAAAATTCACAGGAGAAATCAGCCGGCGGACCATCCATTTACAAAGGAATTTTCGCCAAAAATTCTTCAGTATTTTCGGCGAAAATATCAGTTAAAATCCGGCTGTATTAGGGTTAAGTATAAATACTTAACCGGCGGCCCAAAATAAAAGGGAGACATTTGATACTTTTCATACCTCATAATACATCAGAATTTAGAGAATCCTCTGAAGTTCTGGAGCAGAGAGTTTAGAGTTTGAAGAGCCGGAAAGAGATCGTGACGCCATCCCTTCCATCCGAAGACTCGGAGCTAGGATTGCAGTTTACCGAAGATCGAAGTCTGCCGGAGTCGTCTTAATTAGGTTTTTCAGATTCTTTTCTGTTCTTCCTCTGGATGATGAACTCTTTCTTTGCTTTTGATTCTTTTGTGATAAACATGAGTAGCTAAACTCTTAGAGCTTAGACTAGATGAACCCTAAGTGACCCAGGGCTTTAAAGCGGTCACGGATCGGCGGTGATTAGATTCAAAGTTCAATCAGTTTCTCTTTCATGTTTGGTTTGTTCTTCATTGTGCATGTTTCTTGTCCGGATTGATCACCTAGATTATATTCTTTGATGTGACTTTAATCGGTGCATTTTAAGCTTATGAATGACCTATGAAATACCCGTGTTTATTCGTGAAATGACATGACTTTTATGCTTTTAGTGAATTTTTGTGCAAAGTGTCATTTTGTTGTCCGGTTGCCACCTTGGAGCCAAATTCGTGGACTATTGGAGTTGCCTCTGTACATTTTCAGGTTATGGCATCTGATGGGCCCTTGAGTTGTATCCGCCCTCGCACATGATGAGGACGGTCCATCACTCCAAGGCGTTCGAAGCGGTTCCATAGTATACCCTCGAGCCTCTTACGGCCTCAAGATCATACTGGGGGCAATTGATGGGCCCGAGTTGAATCCGCCCTCGAACATGGTCAGGGCGGATTCTACACTCTAGGGCGGTCCTCTGTCCGCCTCAGCCAAAGGACACCTGCCATATCTACAGTAGGCCACCGCCCATTACTGTTGATGGTGACTCGCTGCGGCCCACTCAGAGCAGGACACGTGGACCCTGCCAGACCAATGGGACCTATAAATAACAGGGTCCCCCATTCAGAAGAAGGGGGACAGACCTGGGACCATACGCCTGATACTACAAGCTTTCGCGCTGTACGCTAAAGGCTATCGGTTCCGCCCACACAAAAGGCTCTCGCCCGGTACTTCTCTGTAACCCATTCTCCCTACATTATCCACATACTTGCCACCTTACATATACTAACCCCTTGCACGTCCGCCCTGCAAGGTACCATCCGCCGAGACACTCCGAGGACGGATTCATTGCCTAAACCTCCAAAGAACCACAATATTGATCCACCGGTCCAACTGGGCGGATCAATTGGCGCGCGAGATAGGGGAGCAGCTAAACGTTTTGTTCCCAAAAGACAAACAGCATGCAAAATTTGGAGGAAAATCCCACGAGTGGTGTCCCCACGGAAACGCTCGTCACCCCGGCCAAACAAGTCGTATCGGCGGGTGTCCCCCGAGACCCTCGTCCTTCCATAGACCCACCCTTGGGAACGGCTACACAAACTCTGCCTCAGTCTTCTCCATGATCCCGATTTGTCCGCCCGGGACTTCCCAGCCCGAGCCTTCTTCTTCAGCTCCTTATGCCGGAGATTCACCTCGGAGTACGCCTCGGACAACAGCTCCTTGCGACGGTCCGAGGAGAGCACTTGAGAGTCAGCGGACTCCTCCTTAAACTCCTGCACCATCAACCTTCGAGACGCAGAGCGAAACATCTGTTCCTGATTCCAGGAGTAGTCGGTGTTCCCCCGTCGGAGTTCATGGCGGACGGCAGTAAGGGTGTTGTCAAGAGCGCCCTGCACCCGGTCGCCTAACTCTGCCTCAGTCTTCTCGGTGACCGTCTTCTCAATGTCCGCCTTCAGCGCCTGAAGGGTCTCCTCCGTTTCTCTCAAAACAAGGTCGCGGCTTTCCAAGTCTTTTGTCTTGGCCCCAGGTCCTCGGCCATGACCGCCTTGTCGGTCTCTAAGAGGACCACTTGCTCATTCAGGGCGTCCTTATCCGCCTCCGCCTGGGACAGGGCCGCCTCCACCTTGTAGCGTTTCTGCTGCTCCGCCTGTAAGTCCAACATGTGTTCAGTGGCTTGGTTAGCGTGCGCAACACGGACCAAATCCAATTCATAAGAGGTAGTTACCAGAAGCGGGCCGCCTCCTCGTCCATTTCCTTCTTCGCTTTGGAATACTTAGCCTTCCATTGCTGAGTGGCGGCCCGAGCTTCCCGCAGCTGATTCTCCAGCTCCTCAGCACCTTGGGGCTGCTCGGCCCTAAGCGCCTTATCCGCTGAAAGCAGCGTGCCGGCGGTTCCCAAAAGCTGCAAACACAGGCAATCCAAAGATTACTTACAAAAAAGAGTGGGGGCAGGACAAAACTAGTGTATGACATCGCAAAGAGATCTTACCCTGGCTCCAATCGCCATTTGCTCCATCGCCATACGGCGAACCCCATCCTCTGACCGGGGGTGGTCGATATCCCAGTCGGCTGCCAGTTGGAGGGCGGCCCGTGTAGAATCTCGTTGCCACTTAGGGTTGGCTGCATCGCCGGAAGGCGGGCGGTGCTGTACTCCCCAGAAGAAGCATGGGTTTTCGAAGAGCTTTCCGACCGTTTCCTCTTCCCGGAATCTTTCCTCATGGGGAGCTTGCGGCGCTTTGCCTTTTCCACGTTCTGCGATGGCGGACTCCCGGCCGGCTCGGTTCGTTTCTTCTCCAGGCGATCATCGTCCGCCTGCTCTTTTTCCGGGTGGGCGGTTCGTGCGCTTTTCGTTCTCTGCTGCTGATCCGCCGCCGGAGTTTCAGGTTGAGGCTGAGTATCAGCGGACGCTCCCCGTGTCTTGGCGTTCAGCAACGCCGCGAAGATGGAGCTCTCTGCACCAAGTCGATATCAAAACAAGCAAACATATTAGGCGGTTGGGAAAGAATAAGAATGGATATATATAAGGGCGCCCAACCACAGAAGCATCGCTCTAAAAAAATTGTCCGCTCACCACCGCCGCCTAGCCAGGCCTTCAGGACGCTCCGGCCCCTCTTCTTCAGGTTGTAATTCCAGGTGTTCACCCAGTTCACAATGGCAGCATCATTCTCCTGAAGGCGGCCGGGTTTATTGAACTCCTCGATGGCCCCATACGACCATGTAGGTCGAAGGCGCTCCGCCCAGAACGCATCCTCCGGCGAATCAGCTTTAATAAAGAAAAAGCTGTGCCACCATACGAAGTCCGCCTTGATGGCACCATAAACCCCGCTCCCTGAGTACGCTATCCTCTTTGAGAAAGAAAATGCCATTTTGGTTAATCTTGGCTCTGTAGAGATGGCGAATACTCGGGCGCTGGGAGGGGACATGCCCCCTTCACACATGACACCTGAAACGCTGCCATGATTGCCCAGGCGTGGGGTTGGAGAGCTCCCAAGGACGCTCCTAACAGATCCAGGACATCCAGCTCCCAGGGATCCAGAGGGAAACGAAGACCGTACATAAGCGCCTCCACCCAAACGCCCACCCATCCGGTGCGGCAGTTTCCGATTGAGCAAAGTCGGGCAGGGGCAGCGTACGAGAAGGTTGAGGCATGTCACAATCGTTCAAAACCTCACCAGGGCGTTCGTCTTGACATAAGGAAAGTATCCCGGCCCAAACACTACCCGGCAGTCTACGGGCGACCCCTCCCACATCTGCTCCCAGGTTCTGATCTTGTACCCGTACTTCTCCACAGCCCCGTTGTCAAGATCAAAACCCCAAGACTCCTTGGTGAATCCGGTTTGCCACGACGCGAACCGGCGAACGCTGTTCGAATTGGAATTCTTGAACCTGGCTTCTGCCTGACGGCGGAGCTGCTCCGCCGAAGGAGAAGGCAGCGGATCAGCATCCTCAGTGAAGGTGTACTCCATGTCAAAATCGGCGTACGGGTTGAAGACTAAATCAGAATCCTCCGGATAAGGCATCTGTCCTTTGAGTTTGGGATCCGCTGCATCCGACCCTTCCTCATCAAACTTTTCTTCCCTGAAGGGCTCGGGGGACAGAGGTGGACTCGATTGCCGAGACGGAGATGACGATGACGAAGCCTCAGACGACGCATCCGCCCCCGATCCTCTCCTCCCTTCATCATAACCTCCTACAACAGAAGGACAAGGGGCACAAATCAGAAGAGGAGGAGGAACGAACACCAGGGGGCGAACGGATACCGGAGCCGTGCTTGTCCGTCCTCTTGGGACGGGCGGGCGGCAGAGCGTCGACGTTCCCGCATGTCTCTCAACACTCTCTCTAAATGGTCATAATCCACGGAGGATGATGACCCACTAGACGACATCTCACACGCCAAAGAAGGAAATAGAAAGGGCGAGGCACGCAACGCAAGCAAAAATGTGAAAGAAAAAAAAAAATGGGCGGATAAAATTGAATGCAAGAATTTTCAAAGAAACCTACTGCTTCGGCGGAGGAAGACGACTCAGAGTCAGAAGGCATCTTCGGTAAATGTTTTTGGAAGACGGCGGACAAGGGCAAAGAGTTGTAAGGATAAGCGGACAAGGAGGACAAGGCGACAAGCTCAAGAAATTGGTAAGGAAGGGCGAAGCTCTCAAATCGGGGGTGCAGGGCAAAAGCCTGAGGGGGGAAAAGGGGGTTCCCCCCTTAAAAAAAACCAAATTTTTTGCCAGGGAAAAACCATCGCCCCCAAAAAACCAAGAATAAAATGAACATTTTTTGGGTTTTAAGCAAACGGATTGAACCAAAAAGGGGGAAAGGGTTCAAAAAAAGTCCTCAAATTTTTTGGGGGTTTTTGGGTCCACCCTTTTTTTTTCACTCCCGCCAGTTTCAATTTTTTTGGGACTTTTTGGGAATTTATTTTTGAAAAAGGAGGGATTTAAAACGGGCCAAGTCGGGTATGAGGTAATTTGGGGTTTTTTTAAACCCAATTTAAAAATTTTGCTTAAGGGGTTTCATTGTGTTTTGAGGAAAAAATGTTTGGATTGCAAAGTTTTAAAGGTTGGGGTTTGAGACCCTAAGAGTTTAGATACTTTTTTAAATTTTAAAAGTTTCCCGGATTTTACGAACCTTGTCTGGACCCAAAATTATTTGGGTTTTTTGGGGAATTCAAGGAAAGGCTTAAGGATTTTGGGGTTTCCTTGGGGCAAAGGTCAAAAAGGGGGGGCCCTTGGGGCATTTAAAAATTAATATCCTTTTTCAAAAGCTTAACAACCAATTTAGGATTGATGGGAATGCACGGGTCCATCTTTAAAAGAACGGGTTTTTTGATCAAAACTACTTTTTGCTTTGTTTTTTAAATTTAGAACTTGCCTTTTGGGCTAAAAAGGGAACCCCTTTTGTTTTTTTTTGCCAAATTTTTTTTTCACCTTTGAGTATTGCATTCCTCCGGGTTTTTTGTAATTTTTGCCTCCTTTTAAATTTCCGTATAAAAAATTAGTTTGGTCATGGGGGCCCCGAGTCCCCTTTTTAAACCCTTTAAAAAATTTTGGCCCCTTTGAGGGATTCTTTCCTTTGAAACACAGGGGGGAAAATCTTTTTTCCTTCCTTTTTTTTTTTTTGTTTTTTATTTTGTTTTTTTTGACCCCCCTTTGTCTATCCTGTGTTTGTTGGCTTTTTTGCAAATTTGTTGTATGGGCTTTCCCCTTTGTCTTAGAGCCAAAGGAAAACAAGTGCTCCACCTCCATTCCTACCCCCTAAGTTGAAGGAAAAGGGAGCAAAACCCCATGTTAATACAGGAAAGAAACCTTTGGGAAATTCACCCAATGTTGCCCAAAAAAAGGGCAAAACCCCCCCGGGGCCAGCTCCCCTTTTTAAGGGGTAGTTTTTCATTGTTGGTCCGAAAGTAGACTTAAACCAACCCAAATTTGTAAATGGAAAAAAGGGGGAGGGGTTTTTCTGGCTTGTTTTAAAGCCTCGGGGACCCCCAAGGTTTTGGGGTTTTTTAAAAATTTTAAAATAAAATTTTTTGGATTTGGCCTGATTTTTTTCCTGGGTCGGAAGCGTTGAACCAATGGCTTTTAAAGTGGGTGGGTTTTTCCTTGAAAATTTTTTATTAGGTGAAATCCGGCCCACCCCTTAAACCACGGGGGCCTTCCAGAAAAATTAATTTCAACCATTTTCCTGCCCCATACCTTCACCTGAGCGGGGCACATTTGGGGTTTTCCCCCTTTTTTTAAAAAATGGTGTGCCGGATGTTTTGGGACCCCCCTTTGGGGTTTAACCTTCCGAATCCCCCCCCCGGATTTCTCCACAACCCCAACCAAAAAAATCCCCCCCACAAAACTCCGTCCGTTTTTGGCAAAGGGCCATTTTAAAAACCCCCCCAAGCCCCGGGGCCCACCAAAAAAATTTCCCAAGCCCCCCATTCCAAAAGAGCCAGGCTTCACAAGAACAATCTTGTTGCCCAACTCCCCAACCCTCGGGGGAACCACCGGCTCAATTGGGGAAATTTTGGGGGCGGCCACTTTATCTGCCCCCCCCCCCAAAATTCCCAAGGGCCCCCGGGGGTTTTTTCCCCCGGGCCCGGCCCCTGGGTTTTTCGCCCCCCAAAACTTCTCTTCCGCCGGGCAAAAATCCCTTTTCCAACCCCCAAGGGTGGTGTGGTTTTTTGGGAAACCAAGGCTCATGGGTTATAAAGGTTATGGGGTTAAAGGAAAAAGGGGTTGGGTCCAAAACCAAAGTGGGACTGGGGGGAAAGGGCAAAAGGGGGGCTAAATAAAAGTGGCATGTAATTTTTTAATCATCCCCCCCGGTGTTGGGGAAAGGCCCCCGGGTTAAAAGGTTTAAAAAAGGGAGGGGGTTTTGTTTAAAAGGCCCCTTTTTGGGCTGCCAAATGCCCAAAAACTTTTTGTTTTAAAAAATTTGGGGTTTTTTCTAAGGCATTGGGGGACCCCTCGGGCCTTTCCCTCCCCCCCGGGTCCCCGGCCCCGCAGTTTGATTAATTTTGGGAGTGGGCGGGAATAAGGGGTAATGCTCGATGGGGGTTGGTTTTTTAAAATTATTGTGTAAGGATTTTAAGTTAAAATGGGGACCAAAAAAAACCTTTAAGTGACCGGGTTTTTCAAAGGAAACCCCAACCCCTTCCCTTTCCCCCCCCCGGTTTTACCTGTGCCTAACCCACCTTTTTTTGCTTGAATTTCCCCAGGGAAAAAATTTAAAAGGGTTGAAAACTTGACAAGTGTTTTTTAAAAATGTTTTGGAAGCTTAAAAGAGCTAAAAGAAATTTGGGAAAAAATCCCCCAAAAAAACCCTTTAAATGTTTGGAAAGCCCCCAAAAATCTCCCCCACCCAAGAAACCCCCCAAAGCAAGGGACCAGGATTTCTTCCTTCACAGGTCCCAAATGGGGTTTCCAGGGGTCTTAAAGACCAAAACAGGGTTAAAAGACCTAAAAAACTCCAACCCCAAAAGGGTTAATTACGTAATCCTGAAATCCCCCTCGGGATTTAGTTTTGGGTTTTAAGGGTTTTTGAACCCTGGGGGTTTTGTTTTTTAAGCTTGGGGGGTGAGGCCTTTATTTGCCCCCTTTTCGAGTTTTGAGGGTTCAGGTTTTAAAACACTTAGGGGATAAAAAATCTGATTTTGCCTTAAAAAGGGAGGGGTTTATTTTCTTATGATAAAACCTGCCCCATGATTTTGGGGTCATAAAAAACCCGCCCTCTGTTTGGGGTTTTTTCTCTTGGTGTAAAGAAAAAAGATGAAAAAAAGGATCCACCTTTTTTTAAAAGCTCCCCAAGGTAAGAAGAAAGGTGGAAAGCCCCCAAAACGGACCCACCAGGGGAACTCCCCTAAAAAGATCCCGTAAAAATTCCCCCCAGGGTTTGGCCCCCCCAGCTCATCTTTTATGGAAAGAGCCCCCTCCAAATGAAGTTAATAAATTTTGTGTCCTGGGGGGTTTTGCTTGTTAAAAGGAAAAGAGGGGGATGGTTTTTTCTGCTTTGGCTTGCGAGCTTGCGTTCCGCGTTTGGGGAGGCAACCCGGGGTTTTTCCCCGCTTTTCTTTTTTGATTTTTTGCATTTGTGGTTTTTGGGTACATCCGAGGGTTTTGGGGTTTGGGTCCTACGTTAAAATTTGGGTTTTGGGGGCCAAGGGGGAAATTTTCGGGTTTCTTTTTTTTTCGCCGGGGAAAATTTTTTTTTGGCTGGGAGTCAGCCGTCCCCGGGCCTTTGGTGAGGTCCGTCCGGGGAATAAAAATAATTTTTTCAGCTCCGGGGTCGCGGCACCCTGCCCCTCCCGGACCCCACCTGACCCCGGCCCCCCCTTTTCCCAAAAATTTTATTTTTTTTTGGGGTTTGGGCGGTTATCTAAACGGGTTTGGCAGGGGGGTTTTTTTGGCACAAAACTCCCACCCCCCTTTTTCCCCCCCCTTTTATTTTTTTACAAGGAAAACCCCCCCCCCAAAACCCCCCCCGAACCATTGTCCCCCCCCCTCCGCCCCCCCCGGGGGGGGGGGGGGGGGGCCCCCCCCCCCGCCCCTTTCCCCCCCCCCCCGGGAATTCCCACCCCCCCCCACCCCCCCCCCCCGAACCCCTTTTCCTCCCCACCCCCCCGACACCCCCACCCATACCCCTTGGGGGGTTTTAATTTCGCCCCCGGGCCCCAAACCCGGGAAACCCCCCACAAAGGGGCCCCCCTCTTTTACTCCCCCCCCCCGGGGAATCCCCCCACCCCCCCCCAATGGGTTTTCCCCCAACCCTCCCCCCGGCCCCCCCATACCCCCAAAAATCCCTTTTTCCCCCCTTTTGCCCCTTTTCCCTTCCTTTTCTAGGTTTTTTGTTTTTCTCTTTTTGTTTTAAATCTTTTTTCTTCTTGGTTTTTATGCGAATTTTTGGATTTAGGGTTTTTTTGAAAATTCCATTGGCTATTTTGGGGGTTTTTTTTGGTCAAAAAGGGGACGGCCTAGTAAAGTGGGGGTTTGGGTTTGGATTTGCGATTGATTTACATCACCTTTTTTTTGGAGGGGGTTAAATTGAAATTTTTTGGGTTTTAAAAAAAGGGAAGAAAGGTTCTAATTGCTTTTTCAGGTTTGGGCCCCCTTTTTTGGGGGAGGGTTTTTGGGGGTTTGGGGGTTTAGACTCCAAATATTTGGATTCCAATCTTTTTTTTTGTTTGCTTTTTTTTGGGGGGTGGCCCTTTTTGGATTTTTTATTTGTTGGGCTTTTTGGTTTAAATGTTCCCTTTTGTTATTTGTCTTTTGTTATAATTTATTTGTATCAGGAAATTTTTTTCATTTAATTTTCCCAATTTCCATTTTTTGGGGGAAAGGGGGGTTGTTTTAAAAATTTTTTTATTTTTTTTTTATTTTTTTTGCTTGTGGGATTTAGAAAGTTTTATTCTGTTTTACATGACTTTTTGCTTAAAGTTTTAAAATTTTTAAAAATTTTGTCGGTTTTTCTTGAACATATTTTGAATTGTTTGGGGAAACCCCAGGTTTTTGGACCGGACGAAAAGGGCATTGAAAGATTTTGCCCGGCGGGGGAAGCCGCGGGGTGCCCCGTGCAGGGGACCCCCCGTGCAGGGTCCCCGCCAAAAATTACCTTAGGGGCCTTTTTGGGGTTAATTCACCCCCCTTGCCCCCAAAAACTATGCCCCTAAAAAAACACTTTTTGACAAAAAAATTTAGAATTAACCAAAAACCCTTGGGAGAATGACAATAAAAATGAAGACATCTGGGGCTCCATTTTTTTGGGTAAACCATTCTTTCCTTTTTTCTTTTTCCCTTTTTCCTTTTCTTTTTCCTGGGCATTTGGTGGTTTTTTTCATTGAGGAATTGTTCTCCCAGAGATTTTTTATGGGAATTCCTAACTTGTTTTAAATGTTTTTATGCCTTTTTGTTAATTTTGGCCTTTTTTGTTTTTGATCATAATTGTTTGGGATGCAAGATTTGCGGATTGAATGAGTGGTTCAAAAGGGTTTGAAATTTTTTCAAATTTACTTATTCCCCTTTCATTTTTTCCCTTGGGGCATTATTTTCCATTGGTTAAAAAAGGTTTTTTAATTTTTAGTTTAGGGCTTTTTTGGGGTTTTTCCTAGTTTTGGCTAATTAAGGGGGGTTTCTAGCCTTGGCATTTCTAAAACCTTAAAATTTCCTTTTTCACACTTAACCCCTAAGTTGAAAATAGTTGGGTTAAAGGATGGTCTAAAAAAATGCAGGGTCAGAAAAATCGATCAATTTGCCTTTTGTTAATTTTGCCTTTTGAAAATAGAAACTAACCAAAAACCCCCCGAACCCCCTTTTTTCTTTTTGCTTTTCTTTTTTTATTTTTTGATTTTTTGCCTTTTTGCTAATTTCTCTTTCGAACCAATCCATTTAAAAATTTTAGACCGCTATGGAAGTTGAGATGGTCTTGAGAGGACCCCGGGGAATACAAATTGAAATCATTTTTTTATCATCTTTTTAAAGCTAAGATAGAAGCGAACGCTCGCCTTACTTTTGAACATCAAATTTAAAAAAAACCTTTTAATTGGGGGCGTGCCTTTGTAGGGAAACCGGGTTGGGTTTTAAACCACTGCAAGAGTAACTCATAAATCGTTTGTAATTCCACCAGTTAAGTTTAATCTTGGAAAAGGCACCACCCGGCACTAATTTAAACTTGGGAGCTAAAGGATAGACAACGTTCGCCGGTCTTAAAACCCAAAGGGAAGGGGTTATGGTGGGGGCTTAAAATTTATTGAAAGGAAACGAAATCCGTGATCTGTTGATTGCCAATGCTCTGGGGGAAAGAAGGGGGTTCAAAGTCTAATTCTCTGTCTCTCTATTTTTAAAAAACCAATTTTTCCCAAACTTCTTTATTCAAATTTTTTAAATTTTTCTACATTTTTTAAATTAGAAGTCGGGGGAAATCACACCACGCACGAAGTGTCTAAATCCGAGTAATTTGCCCCTTTTTTGAGTAGTGATTTAGAAACCCTGGGAAACGATCTACCCTAGCTTTCTAGCTTGGGAGTATTTATCCTGTTCTGCACTCATCAAATTTGGGGCCGTTGCCGGGGGCTCTTTTGTTTTTAAAAAAAGAACTGGGAATTTTTTCTTCTACTATCCATCTTTTCTTCACCCCCCTTCATTTTACACGGGTTTTTTGTTGTTTTTGTTTTTTGTATTTTTAAAAGGGGGTAGCTCCCCGCCCTTGGACTCGCTCTCAAACCCCCAAGGGTAAATAAGGAACCAAGGTTCGCTCCACCCACAATCACAGTTTCCCCAAGGGAGGAGAACCAACAACCCCACCCGCCCCCTCCGTTTAAGTTTGGGGAATGAAGGGAGCCCTCATCTTCACCATCCGTCACCTACATCCTTTCAAAACCGACACTTTCCCTCCTCAATCTCCTCCCCGGATCAATTCCACCCCACCACCCCAGGCGAAATCCCCACCCCGCCGCCGCACAAAAATCTGCCTTTACAACAACCGACGCGACTACGTTCGTGCCATTTCGTACCCCGCATTGAAGGAACCGACTTAGATCAAGATTCCTTTCGGGGCTATGATCTCTGGGGCACATTCAAGGGGAGCCCCTAACAATCCTGCATCACTTGCTTTCCTTATCTCTGCAGCGTTTCAAAAAAAACCTCGACAAAATCCCTTTTTTTTGAAAGCTTTCCGTTTCTCTGAAGGGCCCGCTAAAGGGGGCTTCGGGGCAAACCACCTGGATATTACACTAATGGGAACTCTGGCTCGGGGCTTCGTTGAAAATACTTTCCCCCTGCCAGAACAAAAAAGCCTCGGGGCAGCTTGCCGGGGTTTCCCCCCAAAAAAGGAAAAGCTTATATATACTTAAAACGATTCCAAGAACCCCTACAACCCCTCACCCGGGTTCGAAAAGGATTACTAAAACTTTGTCGAGGTTTTTTAAAAAAACTGCCAAGGGGGGCAATTTCGCTGAAGGGGATTGCACTACCTCACACCAAGATGCTCTTTTTTACTTGCAAACGTGCCCCCCAATCAAAAACGGGGGAAACAATCTAAGGATCAAGGGGAAGCTCGATCTTTTAAACAGCTTCAAGGAAAGTAGAGAACTTTGACAAGTCTACCCCCCAGTTAAACCGCCCCCGGGCTTCTGTCTATTTTGCCCCCTTGCGAATGTTGGGCTTGCCACATAACGGAGGGGCCTTGCCGAATTTTGGTAAACAGAAGTCTGGTCCCCGAAAGGGGAAATTTTTAACAAGGGGTTTTTTAATCAAAGGGATGCTGGCTACCGCAAAATTTACAGCAAGGAAACCTCCCACAACTGGGGCCCCCCATAACAAAACCAAAAACCCCCCGGCGGGGCCCCCCCGGATCAAAGCCTAACCTCCGCCGGCATTCTACCGCCGCCGCCCGCAATCCGGAACATGGAACTGTCCTGCAACGCCAGAATCAATATTTGAAAAACACCTATCCGGGGGCATACCAAAGGAAAAAATGTCAAACCTGGACAAGAAGCTTATCAATCATCACCAGACTCGACTCATGACAATCATTTAAAGCTCAAGTTTCTCAACAAGAACAGTACACCGGTAAAAATTGAGCAAGTGTAGCAACATCCGAGCATGCTAGCATCTGGCGACCATTTGGGGCCACTTCCACCGACAAGCCGAATCCGAGAAAGGGGAAGAGATGGAAAACCCTCGAAAAAATTCAATTTATTTGTGTTTTCTGTTTTACGCAGGGGCGCTGAATTCCAGAAAAAGGAAAACACACAATGGGGGATAAAGGAAGATCCCCTCTTTTACCGTACGTCATGAACCCCTTTTCCAAGACATTGCTGCCAAATGCAAGGACGAGACTGGGGTGAAAAGGGGGTAAAAAAGGGGATCCTGATGCTTATTAAAAAAACCTTCCTCTCCTATCCAGCTATGTCTCTGATCCTGGTTTTTTTACTCTACCCTTTGTTATTAATGATGTTGAGAAGAACTTGTTTGGGGTTATCTTGGGGGGTCGTTAATGTTATGCCTATGGTCTATATGAAAAATTGAACCAGGGGGAATTGAACCGCCTAGTACAACTTATCTTTTTTTGATAATCCTTAAAACTCCAGGGGAAATAAAGACGTTTACTAAATTGGCCCCCCTTACGTTTTTTGCTGACTTGGTTAATGGGGACTATAAGGATATTCTACCATTCTCATAGGACCCTTTCTGGGCCACTTTTGGTGAAAAAAAGTTCCAAAAAGGGTTTTTAAATTTTTAAAATTTGGGAGAAAACTTCCCCTTTTCCCCCCAAAAAACGGGGAAAAATATAATCCTAAAAGTGAAAATTTCATTGTTTACTGTTGAAATGGGAGTTACCCGGCAACTCCTTTGATGTCTCTTCTAGTGGCCTAATCATTGCGTTGCAGGGCGGGGAATTACCAAGCAAAAAAATTTTCTCAAAAAACCAAAAAAGAAGGAACGAAAGCCTCTTTAAACCCACCGGCACAAAACCTAACAACCTCGGGGGGAAAAAAAAAAACGAAGCCCAAAGGTCTGGGGGCCATTGTACCGCCACCCTCTACCGAGCCATTTCACTACCAATTCTTTCCCAAACTACCCGCGCTGGAACAAGTATGGAAAAGGGGAAACCGAAAGCATCTCCAAGGGGAAAAAGACATCACCGATCCTGGGGATATCAACCGGAGGTTAAAGAGAAAAGGGGCCATCTTCTATTTTCCAAACCACTTTTTTTCCTTTTGAAATGATCCTTTGACAGAACGTTCGGGGCCCCCACAATCACTACCACCTTCCCCCCGGACGTCCAAGCTCTACCCGCGAACGGGAAGAAATTCATTTCCCCCGGAAAGCCCGATGCTCAATTTTAACTTCGAGTAGCATTTAAGGAAACTGAGTTGGGGGGTTTCCAATAACCCCAGTTGACGAAAATTTCTTTTGAAAACCGGCAGTACTTTTTAACTAGAATTTTCGGCGAAAACTTGCACTTATTTTCGCCGAAAATTTCTTTGAAAATTAACCAACTATTCACTTTAAATCCGGAATTTCACCCTCTCTCTCTCTTCCTTCCTATTTTCGAAACAAAAACAGAAAACCTCCCCTCTGTTTTATAAACCCGACCACCGCGCCACCATGTCTCGCCGCCGCCGACCGTTGCCGCCGCCATCACCGACCGTTGCCGCCGCCGTCGCTGACTGCCGCCGCTCCCTTCCCCTCCTTTTTCCGATCATTTTAAGCCCTAGAACAGCCGAATCGGAGCTCTGCAGCTCCAGTTCACCCAAACCCTAAAACTTGTGATTTTTCTCTGATTTCTCGCAATTCGTTCATTTTTAGCATCCATGGCTTCAAGGTAAGTTGTAGAACTTTTCATTGCGAATCTTTTGCCATATTGGATGCTTAATTTTGTCGGGGTTGACTTTCCATTGACTTTTCGGTTTGCCTTGATTTGCGTGCCGACTGATTTCGTGTGAACTAGGTTAGCTGAACTTGTTGAACTATTCTAGCATGCCTAGGGTGTATCGTGCTTAAATGTTATATCGTTTGATCATGTGTTGCTATGCCTAAGTCCTATTCCTTGTGAGGTTGACTTTTGAGAAATGTCGATTTGACCATGAAATGTTTTTGATCATTTGGCTGCCCTATGTGCTCATTCTCGTTCAGATCATTGTGTTTGCCATCTGAGATCATATTATACTGTCATTCTCCGATTTGTGATAGTCTTGCCATGATTAGGGTTGAATGTTCTATTATGTTGACTTTTTGAAATGTCGGTTTGACTTCTGAACTCCGATTGTGCTAATTCCATTCTGGTTGTTCCTAAGCATGTATTTTATTGCTCGTGATTACCGGTTAATCTGTTTTGCTTACCCCCACTCGGTTTTCCTCATTTCTCTGTGAAATTGAGTTTTTCGACTAAGTGTGGGGTAGGGTTTTAGTTTGACTAATCTGGTTTGTTTTCTTGTTTAGGAGCACCACTTTTGAGCGCAGGACCAAGGCACGAATTGATGGTGCCTCGAGCTCCTCCCGTCACACCCGCCGTTCAGGGCCCTCCCCCAGCTTTCCCTGACCGTGCTGGGTACCACCGCACCGTTGCTCGCCTACCCCCGCACTACTTTGCACGCTACCAGCGGCTTGAGAACACCCCTGGAGCTGATGTTCGCCCTCTTTCCAAGGAGTCGCTCTCAAAGCACGATGATGACTGGTACCGGAACATGCTCGATGCACTGACCCATGCCGGCCTGCTGGAGCTGACCACGCTCACCACCGACTTCCCAGACATCGCTCTCCAGGAGTTTTGGGCGACATTCGAGCTGGATGAGCACAAGAGGAGGCAGCACAAGAAGGTTGTCACCTTCTATCTAGGCGGGGTGCACAGGGAGCTCACCTATGATGAGTTTGCAGCTCATCTAGGCATTCCCTACGAGCATTACCACGGACATCACCTTGGCTGGGCGGACGACGAGGACGAAGGAGAGGAGTACCATGCGCTATGGAGCCACATGACTGGAGTGCCCGGCGATCGCCTCGGGGACCATAACTCAGTTAAGTCGATCTCTCACTCTTTCTTTAGATACATTCATATGGTTTGGCGTAGATCACTTTTATATGCTCCAGAGAAGGACCACCACCATATCAGCAAGGACGAGCTTCTTCTTCTTCGCGCCATCCGGGAGAGATATCCCCTTCATCCCGGATGGGTGCTTGCTCGCCTACTCCGCAAGAAGACTCAGAGATCAGGTCACCCACGCTCACTCCTGGGAGGCAACTTTGTGGGCCGACTCATCATCTCCTTCGGCCTCAGCCAAGAATATGGCCCGAACATCCCACGCCGCAGAGTACGCACCGTTGGAGGCGATTTGGCGGTCGAGTACAACCTCGATCTGGACATCAGCCCCTGGTAGCAGCGTATCCTCCTCTCAAAGACGAGGATGAGTCGGAGGAAGAAGATGATTCTGAGCAGGAGCAGCCACAGCCGCAGCTAGAGTTTCATGACCATATACCCACATCATGAGGCAGGGTATGCACACCTGGTGAGACCTTCGGTCGTTGGTCGGGATTCAGCCAAATAAAAACTACTAATGCTAAGAAAAAGCGTATAGCAGATCGTATTCCACGGGCCTTCGAATGATTGGCTACTTCAGAACTAACAAATTATTCAAAGAAAAATAACAGGTTGTGCGTGGTGTGAGTTCCACGACTTCTACTTCTAAGAAATGCAGAAAAATTAAAAAGATTAAACTAAAGCAGATTGAGAATTAGGGTTTGGAAACAAGAATGACAGACGAACTTAGACTTTGAATCCCCCTTCGTTCCCCAGAGCATTGACAATCAACAGACTAGCGGATTTCGATTCTTATTCAATCAATTACTAAGACACCACCATAACTCCTTACCCTTAGGTTTAAGACCGGCGAACGTTCGCTCTATCCGTTCTAACTACCAAGATTAACTAGCCGCCTGGGTACGGTCGCCTCTCGCAACGACTTAATTAATTGGTGTAATTACTAGTGATTAATGAGTTACTCTTGCAGTGAATTAACCCTAACCGGTTCCTACGAAAGGCACACTCCAATTATAAGGTTAATTGTTTAATTCGATGTTCTAAAGTAAGGCGAGCGTTCGCTTCTATCCTTAGCTTAACAAGAATCTAATCTAGGTGATCAATCCAGACAAGGAACATGCACAATGAAGAACGAATCAAACATGAAAAAGAACTGATTGAATTTCGAATCTAATCACCGCCGATCCGTGACCGCTTTAAAGCCCTGGGTCACTTAGGGTTCATCTAGTCTAAGCTCTAAAGGGTTTTAGCTACTCATGATCATTACAAAAGACACAAAGACAAAGAAAGAGTTCATCATTCAGAGGAAGAACAGAAACGAATCTGAAAAACCTAATTCAGACGACTCTGACAGACTCCAATCTTCGGTAAGTTGCACTCCTAGCTCCGGTTCTCCGAGGTGGAAGGGATGGTGTCACGATCTCTATCCGGCTCTTCGAATTCCAACTCCTCGCTCCAGAACTTCAGAGAATTCTGATCTCGAAAAGTTGTATTATGATTAATTATGATTGTATCGAATGCCTCCTCCCCCTCATCGGGCCGCCGGATTAAGTATAAATACTTAACCCTAGTTGGGCCGGGCTAAGCTGATGTTTTCGCCGAAACCATAGGGATAGTTTCGACGAAACTGGCTTTGAGTTCAGGGCTCCGCTGGCTGTTCAATGTCTTCGGTCCGAGCAGTTGATTTATTTCGCCGAAACCATCCTTCTGTTGGCATCAGTTGATTTGAACTGCTAGTTTCGCCGAATATGGAGGCCTGGTTTCGCCGAAACTGTAAGTGTGAATGGCAGATTTTCGGTTTGACTTGATTGGCTCCTTGGATCGATTCCAGTTTGATTCCTTGAGGTTCCAATGCCTTAGACACGTCCATGGCTACTTTATTTGACGGCAAAAACCTGTGCTAACATGAAAACACTAGAAAACCATCAAATAGACCCGAAACGGGCCAAGGTAACACAAATGGCACGAGATAGGGAAATCGATTGAATATTCATTATTCTACCCTAAAACAATGTCTTAAGCAAAGAAATGTCACTTAAATGAGGCTGATAATCACGTCAAATCGAGTGTCATCAAATACCCCACACTTAAGCTTTTGCTTGTCCTCAAGCAAACTGAATAGAAACGCTCATGTTCATAAATGATAAGATCGATTAAATTGGAGCTCAATCAAGCACAATGAATTATTAGACAGATCGATCCTAGAACAAGAAACCTAACATGCATACTGATTAGCCAAACTACCTGGTCTCACTAATAAACTGCACACGACAAGTAATTAGCAATCAATCATGCACGAATTTGACCTGACCGACCAGACTTCTGACACAGGATATATTTAGTACATTGGGGACTCTCACTCTCTGTGTTTAAGGACGTGTTTCTGCTCTCGATCGTTTTCTGTTACCGAATTCTGTCATAGGTTTGCATTTCGACCACATCTCCACCACTATGACAACACGAGTATCTAGTCAAGAAGGACTTCCCTGCTAGGACCGTAATGGTTTATAATGGGATGGATGATGGGGATGAATGATGATGGCTTTGGTGCGGTGTAGCTTTCGACCAACTTCCCTCGAATCTAATCTATGGCTTCCTACCGTCTAACCAAACACTAGTGGAATGATGAACGCTCGTCCTATGATACCCTCAAGCAACCTAGCACTTATTCTTTTCCTTTTGCATACACATTTTTTCTTTTTTCTTTTCAACTTTTCTTTCTACTTCGTTCTTCCATTTATAGGGAGAAGAACGTTTTATTTGAACTACACTTTGAACTTTTTCTGATTTTCTTCTTTCTTCATTTTTTTTTCGAAATTTTTCTCTTTTTCTTTTTTTTTATTTTTTCTTTTGTGCCGATTTTTCTTTTAGTTGCTAGAGGGGTTTACACGTCCGGACATATTAGCTAAGACCACCTGTTTAATGGCTATAGGCAGGTTACCACAAACTGACTTCCGGTAGGTCAATCTAGAACTACAACCACAGGGGATCAACGGGGAATGAAAGAAATGGGGAATGGCTGTAATGTATTATCGAACCGAAAGAACAGGCCAAGCTCAAGGGTCTAAACCTAGTGGATTTTATCGTTTGGTAGGCTATCTGGCTTAGTAGCTGAATCTAGGTGCCCCTATCCTTCTAGAACTCGTGTCATCGTGTGGTCTCGAGTAGGTCTCATGCAAATTCTAACTCATTCAAGTAAACAGAAAACCACTCAGAAAGAATTAAAATTGCAAGTTACGTGCAATGGATCAAAAGCTCACAGTTGGTTTGCTAGTCAGATTCGGTCATTTTCATGCAATCAAGGCTACAAACTACAAGTGTGATTTTAAAATTATGTTCTGACCAGGCAATTTAGCATCAAATCATACAAGTTGGTTCTCAAGTTCTAGGTTAAGCAGTCTAAGCATCATTATGAAAGGTTGAACAACAACTTAACATCAAAAATCAAGAACTGAGCCATTCTAATGCTAGAGAGACTGAAATGGAATCACGAGGCACACAAAACACAATCAAGGGCAATCAAGTTCATGCAAGGTTCTCTAGCATCCTACCCCACACTTAAATCGGACTGTGTCCTCACAGGACTAATTCTAGAGTTCAGAGTGGAATGGAAGAACCTGGAAGAGGACGGTTGAGTTCAGAGGGTAAGCACGGATCCTCGGAGCGGAGGGAAGTGTAACAGAACCTGAAGCAAAGGGAATCTCCCAACTGCCTACAAAACAAAAACAAATGAAACATAAAAAGGAAACCGGGACAAGTGCCCCAGATCCACACAGAAAAAAAGTTGGATCAAAATCCGAAAATAATAAATAAAAAGAAGACACCAGAAAAGGAATACAACCCGATCACTGCTGGTCCGGTAAACCGGGAGGTGAAAAGTTGAGAAATTCGCCGAGCTGGCGTTGCCACGCCATCTGTGCCTCATATCGCCGGTCGGCTCGGCGCATATGTTGCTGCATAATAGTCCATCGCGCCTCTTGAGCGGCGTTGTCGGTGATGCGCCACTCCTGCAGTCGCTCATATAACTCTCCCACATCCGCGGGGTGATGTCGCGGCTGGTGAGTATGCGCCGGAAATGGATCTGGAATGCGCGGCGGCGACTGGTGGATGTACCCTGTCTGATGGTGTGGCGAGGGTATATAATCTTGAAACTCAGGCGGCGGCTGCGGCTGCTGCTCCTCAGCATCATCTTCATCCTCCGACTCGACCGCAGGTTGGAGTGGAGGATCTGCTGCTACATGGGGACTGAGGTCGAGTTCTAAGTCGTACTCGACCGCCAAGTCTCCTCCAACGGTCATAATTGGGTGTCGTGGAATGTTAGGGCCATATTCATGGCTGATGCCGAAGGAGAGGATGAGCTGACCTATGAAGTTGCCTCCCAAGAGTTTGCGTGGTAGCTTCCTCCGCTTGGTCCGCTGGCTGAAGATGTGAGCTAGCACCTAGCCGGGGTGGAGAGGGTAGCTCTCTCGGATGGCTCGGTGAAGCACGAGCTCCTCCTTAAGGATATGGTGGCGATCCTTGTCTCTGACATATAAAAGTGACCTCCGCCAAACCATATGAATAAACTTATAGAGCGGGTGAGAGAGAGACTTAACTGAGTTGCTCTTCCCGAGGCGATCGCCAGGCACGCCTGTCATGTGGCTCCAGAGGGCGTGCAACTCCTCATCGTCATCATCATCGCCCCAGTCGAGGTGGTGATCGTGATAGTGCTCGTAGGGGATGCCCAGATGAGCGGCAAACTCATTGTAGGTGAGCTGCCTGTACACCCCACCAAGAAAGAAGGTGATCACCTTCTGGCCCCGTCTCCTCTTATGCTCGTCCAAGTCAAATGTCGCCCAGAACTCCTGGAGAGCAATGTCTGGGAACTCGGCGGCTATGGTGGTCAGCTCTAGGAGACCGGCCGGTGCTAGTGCGTCATGCACGTTCCGGTAGGAATCCTCGTCATGATCGAAGAGGGACTCCATGGACAGAGGGCGCACGTCAGCTCCACGGATGTGCTCGATCTTCTGGAAGCTCTCAAAGTAGAAGTCCGGTAGACGGGCGATGGTGGGATGGTATCCAACATGGTGAGGGAGTGCAGGTGGAGGACCCAGAATAACGGGTGTGACGGGAGCGGCAGCTCCTGAGCTCGAGGCGCCATCGAGTCGCGCCTTAGTCCTGCGCTCAAAGGTGTTCCTAAACCAGAATGAAACCAGATTAGTCAACCAAAACCTTACCCCACACTTAGTAGAAAAACTCAATTTCACAGAGAAATGAGGGAAACTAAGTGGGTAAGCAAAGCGAAGTAACCGGTAATCATAGACAGTAAAATACATACTTCGGAACAGCCAGAATCGGATAATTACAATCAGAGTTCAAAAAGTCAAACCGATATTTAGAAAGTCAACCTTTAAGCATATTGGACCCTAATCATGGCGAGACTGTCACAACTCGGAGAATGACGGTAAAATATTATTTCAAATGGCAGCACGATAATATGAACAAGAATGAACACTTGGGGCAGCCAAATGATCAACACAGTTCAAAGTCAAACCGACATTTCTCACAAAAGTCAACATAACAAGAAATTAATCGTATGCATAGCAACACATGACCAAATGATATGGAGATTAAGCACGGAACTCCCTAAGCATCCTAGAACAGTTCTATAAGTTCAGTCAATCCTAGTTCACACGAAACAGTCGACACGCAAAATGAGGCAAATCGAAAAGTCAACCGAAAGTCAACCTCGACGAAATTCAGCAATCTATATGTCAAAAGATTCGTATTGAAAAGTTATACGACTGACCTTGAAGTCATGATTGCTAAAAATGAACGAGGTGAGAGGAATCAGTGAAAAACTTGAAAACTGGGGTTTCGGAGAACTGGAGCTGCAAAGCTCCGATTCGAACGTTCTAGGGCTTGGTGGGATCGGAATGAGTAGGGGAGAGGTGCGGCGGCGGTCGGCGGAGGCAGCGGTGGGTGAAACGGCGGCGACGGCGGGTTTTAAAGTGGAGGGTGGTCGGCGATTTCAAAAGGAGAGGGGGGGTTTCAGGTAGGCTGTGCGAAAATGGGATAAAGAAGAGAGAGGTCCGGATTTTAAAGGGAATAATTAAGTGATTTTTCAAATCAGTTTCGGTGAAAGTAGGGGGGTGGTTTCGCCGAAACTACAAGTTAACATGGATTGACCGATTTGAAAAGGCGGTTTCGCCGAAAATGGAAGCTCGGTTTCGCCGAAATCTTAGTTGAAATGGTTTCGCCGAAAATAGAATTTTTTCGAACCGAAAATGAGGAACAGGAGAAACAGGTTGAAATTTGAAAATCGGTTTCGCCGAAAACAAGGGTGGTTTCGCTGAAAATTTCGAACTGTTCGGGTTTAAAATATTTTTGCAAATCCGACCAACTTCAGAAAATCACAGTTAAATCCAAAAAAATCGGAACGACCTCAATCAACTTGCAACTAACTCTATGACACGCAGACTCTACACGAAAAATAATAAATCAAACTAACTGACACTTTTGGCTCTCCCAAACCGACTCTAAAATACGAAGGTTGAAACAAAACAAAACTGACTCCAGCCGTGGGTTGCCTCCCACGAAGCGCTCTTTTATTAACGTCCTTGAGCTGGACGATACCTGGACGGTATTAGGAGACATCCCAACTTAGATTCTCCTTCACGCTTGCGTCGGAGTTCATGAAGTACAGCTTCGGGACTTCTCCGGTAAGCGTGAATCTCTTCCCGTTTGCATGTAGTAGTTTGGTACGTCCGTCGGGAAGATGATCAACGAACTTGAATGGTCCGAACAGCTCTCTAGAGAGGTCATCCTTCTTTAGTGTGATGATGGAAGGAATGAGGACTGTCGGTTTCTCTTTTTCTTTCTTCTTCGGCTTGTTATCACCAGGATCGGTGATCGTTAGTACTTCCTTAGGAGATGCTTTCGGCTTCTCCCTCCATACTTGTCCCGGCGCCGGTTTCTCGGAACGAATTGGTGGTGCAGCTGGCTCGGTGGAAGACGGTGGAGCTTTTGGTCTCCAGACCATTTGGGTCTTTGTCTGTTTGTTCTTTCCTCGAGGTCTGCTCGGTGATTTAGAAGAGGCTTGCAGTTCCTTCTTCTTCTTCTTAAGCGGCTTCTGAACCGAAATTTCTGGTTTTTTCGTAGTGACCTGTTTAATACCTGTAGCAACAACTGATCTAGAGACACTGGAAGAAGCATTAGTAACGGAGTTGACCGGAGTCAACTCCACAGTTTCAACAGCTAAGCAGTGAGATTCTTCATTCCTAGAGTCATATTTCATGCCATCTTTAAGACGGAACGTTTTCGTTTCTTTACCAACTCTTAAAGTCAAAGAACCATTAGGAACGTTAATATTCATTCCAGTAGTAGCCATGAAAGGCCGACCTATGAGAATAGTAGCGTCATCTGTACTAGTATCCATAATCACATAATCAGCTAAGAACGTGAACGGACCACATTTGGTGACAACGTCTTTAATCTCTCCCTTAGGGGTTTTAAGCGATCTATCAGCAAAGACGAGTTGCATACTGGGCGGTTCAAGTTCCCCTAGGTTTAACTTTTCATATAGACTCACAGGCATGACATTAACAGATGCTCCTAGATCAACTAAGCAACGTTCAATTTCAACATCATTGATGACCAAAGGCAAAGTAAAAGAACCAGGATCAGATAACTTAGCTGGATATGGAGAGACAGGTTTCTTAATACGAATGTCAGGGTATCCTCCTTGTTCCCCTTCATGCCAGTCTCGATCCTTGCGTTTGGCAGCAGTGCTCTAGGAAAAGGAGGCTTCACGACGTATGGTGCAAGAGGAGGATCATCCTTAGGCGCTGGTTTCTGTTCCTCTTCTTCCTCTTCTTCCGGAGTTTCAGCGATCCTGCGTAAAACAGAAAAAGCATCAGCAATTAAGTTCGGAAGTTTTCGAGCAGTTACCATTTTAGCCTGTTCTTTTCTCGGGTTTGGCTCTGTCTGGCTTGGAAGCTGGCCAAATGGTCGACCAGATGCTAGCATGCTCGAGATGTTGTTCACGACTTGCTCAATCCGTTGTCCTGATGCTATTTGTTCTTGATTGAGAAGAGCTTGAGCCTTGAACTGACTGTCATGATAATCGAGTCTTGTGATGATCTGGCTGAGCTTCTTATCCAGGTCACTGACATTATTATCTCTTTGATGCTGCTGTCCTGGATAGGTATTGTTAAGATATTGATTCTGGCGATTGCCAGGAGCAGTTCCATAATTACCCGGATTGCGATGCGGCGGCTGGTAGACACCTACCGGCGGATGGTTAGGCTTCTGATCCTGAGCTTGACCAGCCGGGCGGTTATTCTGGTTCTGGTTATGATTGGCGCCAGCATTATAGGGAGGTCTGTCTTGATAGTTCCCTTGCTGTCTGAAGTTACGATAACCAGCATAACCATTCTGATTATTAACGAAGCCTTGTTGGATGAAATTTACCTCTTCGGCAGACCAGACTTCTGCCTTACCAAAATTCTGACAACGGCCTCCGTTATGTGCGCAAGCTCCACACCACTCGCAATCGGTAACATAGACAGAAGCTGCCGGTGGCTTGATTGGTGTGGTAGACTTCTTCAAATGCTTCTCTACCTCTGCCTTGATAGCTGCTTCGAAATCTAGCTTGCTCCTCGATCCTTCATATTGTCGCTCCCAGTTCCTTGACTTGGAGGCACAGTTTGCGAAGTGCAGAAGAGCAGCTTCAGGAGTGAGTGTAGTGCAATCCCCATCAGCTAGAGAATTGACCCACTTGGCAGATTCTTCTCGAAGTCCTCGAGAGAAGATTTCAGCTAACTGCTTCTGCTCGAATCCATGATGAGGGCAGGTGTAGAGAAGTTCTTGGAATCGATTCCAAGTATCATATAAACTTTCTCCTTCTTTCTAGGAGAATCTGGTGATTCTGTCCTTGATGGCGGTTGTTCTGGCCGGAGGGAAGTATTCTTCAACAAAGTCCTGAGCCAGAGTATCCCAGTTAGTGTAGTAGCCAGGTGGTTTGCCAGTAAGCCACCTCTTAGCAGCACCTTTCAAAGAGAACGGGAAAGCTCTCAGACAAAGAGTGTTTTTGTCGAGGTTTCCGTTTTTAAAAGTACTGCAGAGATCAATGAAGTCTGCAAGATGAGTGCACGGATTGTCTAGGGGCCTGCCTTCAAACTGTAAATCCCTAGAGATCATGGTCAAGAATGGAATCTTGATCTCATAGTCAGGATCTCCTTCAATGCGCGAAACGGCAATGGCAGATCGAACGCTAGTCGCGCTCGGCTTGTTATAGTCTGCTAGACTCTTCTGTGCAGGTGGGGGTGGCGGCGGTTGATCGCCGTTTGGTGGTAATCTATCGGTCATGGTGGGAGATGGAGGAGGTGAAAGTGACTCGGTGTATGAAGCAGATGAAGAGTGCGGTGAAGACGGAGATGAGGAACTCTCCTTCGGTTCCTCGATCTTGATCGGAGTGATGAATGGATTGGATCTGCCTTCCTTCAGAATCTGTGATCGTAGAGGTGTAGCAGAACTGCTTGGATTCCCTGCAATCTTAGCCTGTTCGGTCTGAGAGCGAGTCCAAGGACGGTGAGGCATACACCTGTAAACCTACAGATAACAAAGACAAACAAAACCAGTGTAAAATCGAAGTGGATGGAAAAATGAAAGATGGAAAATAGAAGAATAAATTGCCAGATCTTCTTTCAACAATCAAAAGAAAGTCCCCGGCAACGGCGCCAATTTGGTGAGACCTCCGGTCGTTGGTCGGGATTCAGCCAAATAAAAACTACTAATGCTAAGAAAAAGCGTATAGCAGATCGTATTCCACGGGCCTTCGAATGATTGGCTACTTCAGAACTAACAAATTATTCAAAGAAAAATAACAGGTTGTGCGTGGTGTGAGTTCCACGACTTCTACTTCTAAGAAATGCAGAAAAATTAAAAAGATTAAACTAAAGCAGATTGAGAATTAGGGTTTGGAAACAAGAATGACAGACGAACTTAGACTTTGAATCCCCCTTCGTTCCCCAGAGCATTGACAATCAACAGACCAGCGGATTTCGATTCTTATTCAATCAATTACTAAGACACCACCATAACTCCTTACCCTTAGGTTTAAGACTGGCGAACGTTCGCTCTATCCGTTCTAACTACCAAGATTAACTAGCCGCCCGGGTACGGTCGCCTCTCGCAACGACTTAATTAATTGGTGTAATTACTAGTGATTAATGAGTTACTCTTGCAGTGAATTAACCCTAACCGGTTCCTACGAAAGGCACACTCCAATTATAAGGTTAATTGTTTAATTCGATGTTCTAAAGTAAGGCGAGCGTTCGCTTCTATCCTTAGCTTAACAAGAATCTAATCTAGGTGATCAATCCAGACAAGGAACATGCTCAATGAAGAACGAATCAAACATGAAAAAGAACTGATTGAATTTCGAATCTAATCACCGCCGATCCGTGACCGCTTTAAAGCCCTGGGTCACTTAGGGTTCATCTCGTCTAAGCTCTAAAGGGTTTTAGCTACTCATGATCATTACAAAAGACACAAAGACAAAGAAAGAGTTCATCATTCAGAGGAAGAACAGAAACGAATCTGAAAAACCTAATTCAGACGACTCTGACAGACTCCGATCTTCGGTAAGTTGCACTCCTAGCTCTGGTTCTCCGAGGTGGAAGGGATGGTGTCACGATCTCTATCCGGCTCTTCGAATTCCAACTCCTCGCTCCAGAACTTCAGAGAATTCTGATCTTGAAAAGTTGTATTATGATTAATTATGATTGTATCGAATGCCTCCTCCCCCTCCTCGGGCCGCCGGATTAAGTATAAATACTTAACCCTAGTTGGGCCAGGCTAAGCTGATGTTTTCGCCGAAACCATAGGGATAGTTTCGGCGAAACTGGCTTTGAGTTCAGGGCTCCGCCGGCTGTTCAATGTCTTCGGTCCGAGCAGTTGATTTATTTCGCCGAAACCATCCTTCTGTTGGCATCAGTTGATTTGAACTGCTGGTTTCGCCGAATATGGAGGCCTGGTTTCGCCAAAACTGTAAGTGTGAATGGCAGATTTTCGGTTTGACTTGATTGGCTCCTTGGATCGATTCCAGTTTGATTCCTCGAGGTTCCAATGCCTTAGACACGTCCATGGCTACTTTATTTGACGGCAAAAACCTGTGCTAACATGAAAACACTAGAAAACCATCAAATAGACCCGAAACGGGCCAAGGTAACACAAATGGCACGAGATAGGGCAATCGATTGAATATTCGTTATTCTACCCTAAAAACAATGTCTTAAGCAAAGAAATGTCGCTTAAATGAGGCTGATAATCACGTCAAATCGAGTGTCATCAACACCACTCGTCGTCGGCCATCCCCGATCCATACCAGGCGCCTCACCCTCAGCACCGACCGCACCCCGCAGACATTGGTGAGCTGTATGAGCGACTGCAGGAGTGGCGCATCACCGACAACGCCACTCAAGAGGCGAGATGGACTATTATGTAGCAGCATATGCACCGCGCTGATAGGCCGTATGAGGCACAACTAGAGTGGCAACATCAGCTCGGCGAGTACCTCCACTTCCCACCTCCCGGCGCGCCTGACGAGTAGTGACCGGGTTGCATCCTCTTTCTTGTCCTTCTTTTTATTTGTTCTTTTCGGATTTCGATCCAACTTTTTTTTGTGTGGATCCGGGACACTTGTCCCAGTTTCCTTTTTATGTTTCATTTGTTTTTGTTTTGTAGGCAGTAGGGAGATTCCCTTTGCTTCGTTTCGGTAGATTCCCTCCGCTCTGAGGACCCGTGCTCATCCCCTACACCAACCATCTCGGTCCAGGTTCTTCTACTTCACTCTCAACTCTAGAATTAGTCTTGTGAGGACACATCCCGATTTAAGTGTGGGGTAGGATGCTAGAGAACCTTGCATGAACTTGATTGCCCTTGATTGTGTTTTCTGTGTGCTTCGTGATTCCATTCCAGTCTCTCTAGCATTAGAATGGCTCAGTTCTTGATTTTTGATGTTAAGTTGTTGTTCAAACTTTCATAATGATGCTTAGACTGCTTAACCTAGAACTTGAGAACCAACTTGTATGTTTTAATGCTAAATCGCCTGGTCAGAACAGAATTTCTAAAAATCACACTTGTAGTTTGTAGCCTTGATTGCATGAAAATGACCGAATCCGACTAGCAAACCAACTGTGAGCTTTTGATCCATTGCACGTAACTTGCAATTTCAATTCTTTTTGAGTGGTTTTCTGTTTGCTTGAATGAGTTAGAATTTGCATGAGACCTACTTTAGACCACACGATGACACGAGTTCTAGAATGATAGGAGCACCTAGATTCAGCTACTAAGCCAGATAGCCTACCTAAATGATAAAATCAATTAGGTGTAGACCCTTGAGCTTGGCCTATTCTTTCGGTTCGATATACATTACAACCATTTCCCATTCTTTCATTCCCCGTTGATCCCCTATGGTTGTAGTTCTAGATTGACCTACCGGAAGTCGGTTTGTGGTAACCTGCCTATAGCCATTAAACAGGTGGTCTTAGCTATTATGTCCAGACGTGTAAACCCCTCTAGCAACTAAAATAAAAATCGGCACAAAAGAAAAAAAAAATAGAAAAAAAGAAGAACATAAGCAAGTTTCGAAATAAAATGAAAAGAAGAAAAATCAGAAAAGCCAAAAAGGTTTCAAAGTTTTAGTTCAATAAAACGTTCTTCTCCCTACAAATGGAAGAACGAAGTCAAAAGAAAGTCAGAAAAGAAAATTGTGTAAAGAAAAATAATAAGTGCTAGGTTGCTTGAGGGTGTCATAGGATGAGCGTTCATTATTCCACCCGTGTCTGGTTAGACGGTAGGAAGCCACAGGCTAGATTCGAGGGAAGTTAGTCGAAAGCTACACCACACAAAGCCATCATCATACAATCCCATCATCCATCGCATCATAAACCCTTGTAGTGTAGAATTCATTACGGTCCTAGCAGGGAAGTCCTTCTTGACTAGTACTCGTGTTATCACAGTGATGGAGATGTGGTCGAAATGCAAACTTATGACAAAATTCAGTAACAGAAAATGATTGAGAGCAGAAACACGTCCTTAAACACAGAGAGTGAGAGTTTCCATTATACTAATATATCCTGTGTGAGGAGTCTGGTCGGTCAGGTCAAATTCATGCATAATTGCTTGCTACTACTTGTCGTGTGCAGATTATTAGTGAGACCAGGTAGTTTGGCTGATCAGTATGCATGTTAGGTTTCTTGTTCTAGGATCTATCTGTCTAATAATTCATTGTGTTTGATTGAACTCCAATTTAATCGATCTTATCATTTGTGAACATGAGCGTTTCTATTCAGTTTGCTTGAGGACAAGCAAAAGCTTAAGTGTGGGGTATTTTGATGACACTCGATTTGACGTGATTATCAGCCTCATTTAAGTGACATTTCCTTGCTTAAGACATGGTTTTTAGGGTAGAATAGCGAATATTCAATCGATTGCCCTATCTCGTGCCATTTGTGTTACCTTGGCCCGTTTCGGGTCTATTTGATGGTTTTCTAGTGTTTTTATGTTAGCACAGGTTTTTTGCCGTCAAATAAAGTAGCCAAGGACGTGTCTAAGGCGTTGGAACCTCGAGGAATTGCACCGGAATCGATCCAAGGAGCCAATCAAGTCGAAACAATTCCTGCCTCAGTTTACAAAGGAATTTTCGCCGAAAATATCTCAGCATTTTCGGCAAAAATATCAGTACAAATCGGTGATGCTCATCAACAGAAGTTTTCGGCGAAAATGTTAAGTTTTCGACCGAAAACTATGGGACCGAAATTCACAGGAGAAATCAGTCGGCGGACCATCCATTTACAAAGGAATTTTCGCCGAAAATTCTTCAGTATTTTCGGCGAAAATATCAGTTAAAATCCGGCTGTATTAGGGTTAAGTATAAATACTTAACCGGCGGCCCAAAATAAAAGGGAGACTTTTGATACTTTTCATACCTCATAATACATCAGAATTTAGAGAATCCTCTGAAGTTCTGGAGCAGAGAGTTTAGAGTTTGAAGAGCCGGAAAGAGATCATGACGCAATCCCTTCCATCTCGAAGACTCGGAGCTAGGATTGCAGTTTACCGAAGATCGAAGTCTACCGAAGTCGTCTTAATTAGGTTTTTCAGATTCTTTTCTGTTCTTCCTCTGGATGATGAACTCTTTCTTTGCTTTTGATTCTTTTGTGATAAACATGAGTAGCTAAACTCTTAGAGCTTAGACTAGATGAACCCTAAGTGACCCAAGGCTTTAAAGCGGTCACGGATCGGCGGTGATTAGATTCGAAGTTCAATCAGTTTCTCTTTCATGTTTGGTTTGTTCTTCATTGTGCATGTTTCTTGTCTGGATTGATCACCTAGATTAGATTCTTGTTAAGCTAAGGATAGACGGGCCTTGCGTTCGGTTCGAAAGGCATGGTTTTCAGTATGTCTCCAGATAGCGAACGCTCGCCTTACTTTAGAACATCAAATTGAACAATTAACCTTATAATTGGAGCGTGCCTTTCGTAGGAACCGTTAGGGTTAATCCACTGCGGGAGTAACTCATAAATTGTTAGTAATTCCACCAGTTAAGTTAAGTCGTTGCGAGAGGCGACTGTACCCGGGCGACTAATTAATCTTGGTAGCTAGAACGGATAGAGCGAACGTTCGCCGGTCTTAAACCTAAGGGTAAGGAGTTACGGTGGTGTCTTAGAATTGATTGAATGAGAATCGAAATCCGCTGATCTGTTGATTGCCAATGCTCTGGGGAACGAAGGGGGATTCAAAGTCTAAGTTCGTCTGTCATCTCTGTTTTAATCAACCAATTTCCAATCTGTCTTTAGTTTCAATTTTTAATTTTTCTGCATTTCTTAGAATTAGAAGTCGTGGAACTCACACCACGCACGAAGTGTCTAAATCCGAGTAATTTGCCAGCTTATTTGAGTAGTCGATCATAGAAGACCCGTGGAATATGATCTACCCTAGCTTTCTAGCTTGGTAGTATTTGATCACTGTTCTGCAGCTCATCAATTCACAACAATATATTGAAGCCACCGGGGGATTACCCACATGAGATGATGGAACCTTAGAGGGATGCTTAGGCATACTTAGGTTACTTACCTGAGATGCCATGGCATCGATCTTCGACATGAGGAGCGCAAACATGGGGTCATCTTCATCTCGGTGCCCCGGTATCTTAGGCTTCTTCCCATAGCTAGACGAATCCTTTGGTGCATCAACACTTATAGCTCTAGAGTCATAGTGAGTGTCGCTCCCATACTTGGACCTTGGAGGTTGTTGTCGAGACCAACTCCTTGTCTTGTTGGCCATCTCCGCAAAGAGTTCTTGAGCATCTTCGAGAGTGAGCATCCTTAGATCACCTCCGGCGGCTTGGTTGATCATCCTTGTATTTTCAAAATCAAGGGACCTAGCAAAGATATCCGCCAAACTCCATTCGGCGAAGTTGTGATGAGGACAAGACCGAAGAAGGGCTTGGAACCAATTCCAAGTCTCATGGAAGAGCTCTCCCTTATGTTGTGTGAAGTGGTTGATATGATCTCGGATTGCATCCGTCATATAAGGGGGAAAGAACTCCTCAAGGAAGGCTTCGGCTAGTCCCTCCCATGTAGTGAATGTTCTACTAGGTTTGTTCTCCAACCAAGACTTGGCTCTGCCTTTGAGGGAGAAGGGGAAGAGTCGGAGTCGCACACAATCCGGGTGAACTTGATCGTTCTTCACCGTATCGCATATCTCTAGGAAGTCCTTCAAGTGTCTAGACGGGAACTCTCCATCTATACCGTTGAAAACCACTCCGTTCTGTACCATCTGAATCCTATTAGGCTTCAACTCGAAGTTTCTTGCATTTACCGGTATTCGCACGATACTCGAGGCTGCCCCTTCGAGGGTTGGACGAGCATAATCAGCTAGTATACGCCTCGCACCTCTTTGCGATTGATCATCTTCATTAGTGTGATGTGAATGTTCCGAATGGTTATCCTCGTCCTCGTGATGAGACATAGTGTGATGTGAGATGCGGTCAGCTTCTTGTTCTTCAACTGTAGGAGGTGGGGAAGTAGTCCGTGGCTCGAGCACTTGTTCTAGTCCTTGGATTCGTGCTTGAAGACGAGCTGAACGCCTCATGCACTAACACCAATCTCCTGCAACAAGCACAACGAACACACCCGAGTAATACAATGATGCGGGATAACAAAGTAAACAAAGAGTAACAAGGAAGCTAAAAGGAAAATGGAAGGAAGTGTAAAGATCGGTTCACTAATAATTGCTTTTCTAGGAATGAGAAGTCCCTGGCAATGGCGCCAAAAACTTGATAAGCAAGATTTAACTCACAATTACCAAGATCGTATTCCACAAGGTCCTCTCATAAGCTAATACTCACAAAATTCATGAACGGTCTAAACATTTGAATTGAGGTTTGGGTTTGAATGAGAACAAATCAAAAGCATAAACAAACAAGGCAAAACTAACAAGTAAAATTGAGGAACAAACAAGAGAGAAAGGAGTTTAGCCTAGCAAGGGGTTTCTTCAAGCTCAAGGTTCATGAAAGCTGGATTGAATCTCAAGCAACGATGTGTAAACTAATGACCATGCATTTCACTCTAGTAGAATCAACGAACTCTCGCACAATTGACTCTCTACTCCTAGACCAAATGAACCATGCTTTCGCTATGTGAACAAAGGAAATGAAGTGCTTTAACTAGAGCAATGAAATGCTTGAAACTTGAATTCTATGCTAACATTCATCTAACACAAGGTAAATGATGCAAGACACTCTCATGTCAATCCTATAGCACTAGTCTAGCAATCAAAAGGGTCTTTCAACCTTCAAATGAAAGAAAACTAAATGCACACCAAGTGTTTGATAAAATGACAACAAGGAAAAACAAGCTCAAAATGGTTGCAATTGTATAATCCAATCTCTCAAATCATCCAATTACAATCCAAGCACCTTAGATCAACATCAATCAATCATTCTCATGTATTGAAAGACATAAACAATACCAAAAGAACAAATCAAGCTCTAATGGCTACAAAGCACAAGGTCTAGGATCATCTTCTTACACAAATGGCTAAGAGAACTCAATCCATACAATCAATCACCTATCCTAGCTTGATCCATCCCCCAATAAACTAAACCTAAGCTTAGCCTAGCATAACCATGGAAGAAACCTGAAATTGAGTAGAGGAGACCATCCTTGCTTCCATGGAGGATCTTCCTACTTGGCTCTTGAAGCTCCAGTCCAAGCTATGGAGGACTTCACTTAGATCCTTGATCTTCAAGTTGATCAACAAGGGAGGAAGGATGGTGTTTGGTTGAGAGAGAGGAGATGAACGACGATTGGCAATTGGGAAGGAGAGAGTGACAGACGTGTTGTAAAATTAAGAATGAAATTATTTGCTCAATTTTCGCCTCCTTCTTCTTTATATAGTACGCTGGAAATAGCTGGAATTTTCGGCGAAAACTGAAGAAGTTTTCGCCGAAAATCTCTTTGTAAAACACCGAGCGGCTGACATTTCTTCATAGGTTTTTGGCGAAAACTCAGATAGTTTTCACTGAGAACTTCTTCAAAAATTGGATGTCCGCCTTCTGCAATTCTTCTGCTTGAAAATGTTAAGGGTTTTCGGCGAGAACTTAGAGTTCTCGCCGAAAACTTCTTCAGTTGAAGGGTGAATTTTTCTCGATTTTGCAACGGCCATATCTCCTCCGTCCTAGCTTCGATTGACCTCCCGTTTGATCCTACGTGCTCCTTGTCACCAGTACTTCAATGCCAAGACCTGAAAATGAAAAGAAAACAAATCCAATAGACATAGAATTGGCCTCAAAGTGGCAACCGGGCAACAAAAGGGCACTTTGCAATAAACATCAATAAAAGCATATAAATCATAGCAAAATGAGATCAAACATGGGAGATCCCTAGGCTAATCGAGTACTTAAAATGCACTAAATATGATCACATCAACTAGTATCTCATTTGGGTTGATTTTGTTGGGGATTAGTTATGTGCACCAACATTCATCTCTTTTATAGGTGTTTCTGCTCTAATTTGGGGTTTGAACGAATACTATTATTAGGCTAATACTATTATTTGTTCTGACTTGTGTTTCGTGCATATGATTGTTGCTGGTAATTATAGTATATTAGCAGTTGATTCATTCAAAGTAAAGGGAAATTGCATATGTAGTTTTATTCTGGGGAGTAAACACTAAACCCTAAACCCTAAAACCCCTAAACCCTAAAACCTTTTTGATTTATGTTTCTGGTGTGTGTGATTTGTTCCTGCTAATAGGATTGAATATGACTAAATTTGAACATATACTTGTCATTGAACACAAAAAATGTGCATATAATAGTATTTTGGCAATACTAATACTGAGTTATGTAATTCGTTTGTTGATTCTGTTGTTAGTTTATGTACAAATGCTCTTGCCTCATGTTAATTCGTTTGTTGATTTTGTTGTTTGTTTACAGGATTGAATTTGCTCAGGATCTCACACCAGAGCCGTGATAAAAGGATGAAGTTGGTTGGATCTTATTTTGATCTCAAATTCGAGACTATGAGGATAGTCTCAGTAAAATGATTCGGCATCCTTGACAGTTTTGAACGCCAACGCCTCCCAATGAAAATCTACCTCGGACACATCTAGAAAATTAATGTTAAATAATAGTATTTTATGTAAAACACACTAAAAATAGATAACTATCAGTACTGTACGAATACCGAAACAGAAAAATTCATAGAATGGTTAAATAAATGCATATAGTAACATACTATTATTAGCTAGATAACAGTATCGGTTTTGAAAAAAAGGAAGTAAGAGAGGTTTTATCTCGGATTTGAATCAGAATAATATTAGTCATAATTTGGTAACTGATATAAATGATTGATTGCAAAAAATAAGTATAATATCCTAATATAAATGCCGCCCCTAATAAATCATATCTAATAAATGCAATTAATTCATTTCATTCCATAAATTAATCGGCCCAAAATATACACCCAAATCCGACGGTTGTAGTTGATTATGTTGATCTGACATAATTTGCATTATGTCACCATCCTTTGACCCTTTAAACATCACTGCTTGGTCCACCATTATTTAATTAATTAGTTGTATAGACTTTCTCTATTTCCAAATCCTGCATCCCACCATCGAGCTTACTAATCTGGTTCTTCCCCTCTTGCCCTTTCATCAACATCACCTAAATGAACCCTCCTCCCACTAATCCACTGGCCCCTCTCTGACCCTTTCTATCGGTGCTCCTCTCTGACCCTCTTCACTGGCGCTCCTCCACCATTTTCTCTCTTACTATGACACCCTCAACCTCGCTGTCACCGTCTTCGCTGCCAAAAACCTCTGTCCTCCTCCTCCATCAATTCTTCGCAAAAGTAGACGATAACGAAGAAACTGAACAACTAGGGGTTGGGGATAGTGTGGAAAGACCCTTCCGACAGATTTATGGTCAACATCGAGCAGATCTAGGGCAGGCTGGGGCTGATCTTGCCTTCTTTCTTGGAGAGGATAAAGATGGCTCAGTTCGAGTTTATGAGGAAGGTCAGGGTGTCAGAGGAAAAGAGTGTAGCGATGGTGGCGGAGATGAATGAGATGGTGGGCATGTAACTGCGTGTTCTTGGACGCGATTTGGATATCAGAGATCGGCGGAACCTAGATCTGTACATGGTGCTCTGTTTCTTGAAGGATTAGTCTGTTTTTGTATAAATGGACAAATTTTCGCTTTAGGGGGATTTGGTTGGAAGTGAGTCCAACCTTGGAAGGGTTGGACGCAGATCTCGTCCCCCAAATTGGTAAAATGTCTTTATGACAAGTGGATAATATGTGGTTTTAAGCTGGTACTCTTTAGTTCTTCTCAATTCAGTTAAATAAAAGATGTGTGGATGCACTATTATGAATTATGAATTTTCTTTTTAGTAAAATATTTTTTCCAATAAGGTTTTTAACTTTTATTTATAATTAAATAATTCTCATACAACTCAAGAAAGAATTAACAATGATGTAATGGTTAATGGTGCATTAGCTTAGGGAGCTATGGTTCGATTCCCAAAATCCACTAAGCAAGAGAACTGAAAACATAATCTCCAAACATCGAAGATTAAATGTCACTACGCCTCCGTAGTTGGAAGCAAGAGTGTTTGTCACATGTAGGGGTTCATCCCTCCTTCATTCGGTTATTTCAGGATTACCAGATACACAATGACCCGTTTTGAACTAACTAACATATTCTGCACTTCATTGAACAAACTGATGGCCAAATTTTGGTGGGGACGGATCTACGATGACTGTCGTCTAGTGGCTATCTTGGGCTGGATTGAGCCTTCTGAATGAATTAGGCATATTAGGTTTTCGCGTCGCTACAGTTAATTGGGCGGTTGTTGCAAAGCACTGCTGGCACATTATTATGAACCCTGATCTCCTCATCTCTCGGCTGCTCAAAAGTGTTTCCTTCCCCACAACGACCTTGCTTCAATCTATGGTAGTAGAAGGCCGTCGTAGGGATGGAAGAGTTTGATGTAGGGTCTTGATCTGATCATACTAGGGCTTCAGTGGCAGATTGGGATCGGGATGCAAGTGGACACTATACAAGATCGCTGGTTACATGGTAGTATGCCATTATGGACGCATCTACGAGACGTTAGGTTTTATTTGGGCCCTGCCAAGGTGGTCGACCTCATATCCTAGGGAAGATGGAATGTCCCACTTCTCAGATACTAGTTTATAGAGGACTCAGTCCGACTAATTCTATAAATATCGCTACCCCATCGCCCGCAAGTTGACAGCCATGTATGGCATTACTCACCATCAGGAGCCTCCACGGACTCATCCGGAGATGAGATCGTCATCTGGCCGCGATTGGATATATTATCCACAAACCTCTCTCCAGTGGAGCTCTCGACTTGGATTTCTGTATGATCGCTCAAAATCCAACATAAGTTACGTTTTTTATGGAAGATCTTTCACTGTATCCTCCCCAATCTACACGGAATCAAACTCCGTATAAGATCTGAGGACATGGTTCCCGAAGAAAGTGGAGCATTTGTTGCTCCCTTGTGTGATAACGAGGTGATTTCTCCGAATGTGTAAGTTGGACCCTCTTGAATTTGGGGATACACATATTGATATATGTTAGAAATAAACCCTAACCATGCAACCGCAGTTCAAGAAAAATCTGGATCTTGGCATAGTGGTGAATGTGGAAAGGTCGAAATAGGGTGGTGTTCGACAAGGCCCAATCACAATTAGATATGTTACATCTACATTTTCACAGTCAGTGGCAGTAGCATTACCATATCTATGGTCCCTCTCACACTCACCCTTCCATCACCACCTCCATCGCCACCTGCCCCCCCCCCCCCCCTCACCCATCACGACTCAAGATCAAGGTGGATGATGCCGTTTAACCCGATGTTCATGGTTCATGATCAGGATGGGTCCTTCGGTTTAGTTGGGGTAGTTCTTCATGCGATCAGACTATGTATCCGGGTATAGTTGATCCGTTTGTTCTTGAATTATTAGCTTTCAGAGACGTGTGTACTTGGTGCTCGTGGGTTGGGGTTTTGCAGGTGGATATAGAAGGTGATACAGAGTTGGTATCGACGATATTTTTGGTTGGACATGTTACTTCTGAATCCTGGAGGGGCTATAGTAGAAGAAATTCTTCAGCTCCAAAGAGGGGCTCCAGTTTGGCACTTCCAAACGGTTCGCTGTTCCGGTAACATGTCCGCCCATTGCGTGACTCGTATGGCCCTATCTAATCCCAAGGGTCATGGAGATAGACTTGACTTCCTGAGTTGGGACTTGATGTTCATTTTTATTTTGTGCTTGTTGTCTTGGTGTCTCCGTGAAGAGTTGTCTATGCCAAAAGAAATAGAATATTCAACACTTAATGTAGTGATTGGGTGTTGTTCTATCCCAAAGAGTTTGAGTTGGTCCAATGAGTTGGTTTGGGTTAGAGACCGTTGAGGTGGACTGGTTGACTCCTTACGCCTGCGGTACCTCATAGTAAATAAGTCAAATAGGTGACGACACTAGATTCATCATGATTATTAGCCCCGTTTAAGTGACATTTCATTGCTCGTAACATGACTTTTGGGGTAGTTTAGTGGGTTTTCATTCATTATCGCTATTTCATACTGAATCGGTTACTTTGGCACGTCTCGGGTCTATTTGATGTGTTTTCTAGTGTCTCTTTAAGTACACAGGTTTTTGCAGTCAAATATGTAGCTTTTGAACGTGTTCGGTACGTAATGGAGCCTCTAGGAATGACCCGGAATCAATTCATAATTCAAACCGATCAAATAAAGAAGAAAAGTTGCCCAGCTAAGAAGTCCTCACCGAGAATGTCAATATTCTCGGCAAGAATCCATTCAAAAGTTCAGCCAAACTCTGGTCCGGATTTCACAATTGTTTACAAAGAATTCCTCGGCGAGAACCTCAAAATTCTCGCCGAGAAGTTATTCACAAAGCCAGCCAGAAGTCTCATCGAATTTTCTCAAAAGGTTACAAAGAAGTTCTCGGTGAGACCTTATGAAGAAATTAATGAATTCTCTCGTCGGAAATCAGAATTACTTTACACATGGAATTTCAGTGAGAACTTTACATGTTCTCGCCGAAAAGTGACCTCTTTTTCGGCTGAAGTTTGGAAACTCCCTTATTTAAGCCGTCTGTAAACATCAATCATTCATCAATCAATACACAATTTCAGAGCTGATAAAGAGATTTTAGAGCGTATCTTAGAGTTCCCGGAGAGGTCCTGACACCATCTTTCCATCTCGGAGTGCTCGGAGCTAGGAGTGAAGATTTCTCGAGATTGAAGCTTCGCCAGAGTCGTCATAATTAGGTTTTACAGTTCTTCTCTATCTTTTCTTGTTAAGATGAACTCCCTTGTTGTCTTTGATTCTCTTGATTTAGACATGAGTAGCGACACTTGTTAAGCTTAGATGAACCCTAAGTGGCCCGAGGCTTTAATGAGGTCACAGATTGGTGGTAATTAGATTTTAATCCAGACAGTTTCTCTTTCATAATTGATTCGTTCATGTGTTGCGTTTCTTGTATAGCTTGATCACCTATATTAGATTCTTGTTCAAATAAGGATAGTTGGCGAACGTCTGCCTTGTTTTAGAACATCAAATCAATCAATTAACCTATTCAATGGAGTGTGCCTTTCGTAGGAACCATTTAGGGTTAATCTGCTTCTAGAGTAACTCACTAAAATCAATCAGGTGCACTAGTTAGTTATCTGTTGCAGAAGTGAATGCACAAATGATTAATTAATCGTGGTAGTTAGATCCGATAGAGCAAATGTTCGCGGACTTGGACCTAAGGGTAAGGAGTTATGGTGGTGTTTGAGAATTGAATGAATTAGAATTGAAAGTCTCCGGTTTTATGATCGCCAATGTCCTGGTAATCTTAGGGGGATTCAAGTCTAAGCTTTATTTGTCAAATCGTTAGTCAACCTTAATTAATCAATCTTGCTTTTAATTCATATTCAATTTTCTCACTGAGTAGATCAGAAGTCGTGGAACTCACACTACGCGCAACTTGTTTAAAAACCCGAATAATTTGCCAACTTCTTTGAGTAAACGATTGGAAGAAAACCCGTGGAATACGATCTACCTTACTTTTTTTTGGTAGTATTTGATACTCTGTTTACACCGTTATCAAATTGGCACCATTGTCGGGGACTCTTCTAACTTGTTTGAAAGAAGAGTTGGCATTTATTCTTCTACTTTTCATCTTATCACATTCCATCACACTTCGATTTTACACCTGTTGTTCTTGTTTTTGTTAACTTGCGGGTTGAATGCAGGTATATGAACCGCCCTCTCACTCGTTCTCATCTCAAGCCTGACAAGAGTAAGAGCTCAGACAAGTCGAGCAGTTCTGGCCGACCAAGCAACAGCAAGCGAAGAAGCAAGTGACAATCGATCCACCCCCATCCTTTACCCCCATCAAAGTTGAGGAGTTGAAGGAGAACCCTCTTCTTCACCTACACCTTCCATTCATTCAAATTCACCACCACCTTCACCCAAAATGGAGGATCAACCACCACCTCCTCGTGCTCAACGTACCATGGCGGATTATAACAAGCCGAGCGCGACTAGTGTTCGGTTAAGCATCTCCGTCCCGGTTAATGAAGTAGATCCTAACTATAAGATCAAAATCCCCTTCTTCGAAATGATCTCTAGGGATGTTCAATTTGAAGGGAAGCCACATGACAACCCATGCACTCATCTGGCGAACTTCTTTTCCATTTGCGAGACCTTCAAGAGCGGGAAGCTCGATAAGAACACCTTATGCTTGTGAGAATTTCCATTCTCACTCCGAGCCGCCGCAAAGAGGTGGCTAACAGCAAACCACCTGGTCACTACACCACTTGGGATGATGTTGCTCAAGACTTTGTGGAGGAATACTTCCCTCCGTCCAGAACCACAACCTACAAAGACAGCATTCTTCGGTTCAAATAGAAGGACTGAGTGAGCTTATATGATGGTTGGAATGAATTCCAAGAACTCCTTTACAATTGTGCCCATCACGGGTTCGAGCAAAAACAACTGGCTGAGATCTTTGCTCGAGGAATGAACGATGAATCGGCAAAATGGGTGAACTCCTTCGCTGAAGGAGATTGTACTGCTTTAACCCCAGAAGCTGCTCTACTTCACTTTGCTAATCGAGCCTCCAAGTCCAGAAACTGGGAAAGACAGTCCAAAGCATCCAAGAGTCAGTAAAGCCTTGAAGAACAAATCAAGGTTGAAGTACAGAAACACATGAAGAAGGCTGGCGCACCCACCAACCCTCCATTAGCCTTTGTCTATGTCTATGTCGCTGATTGTGAATGGTGTGGAACTTGTGCACACAATGGAGGAAGTTGTCAAAACTTTGGTAAATCAGGTGTTTGGTCCGTAGAAGTAGTAGACTTTATTAATTGGGGTTTCACAAACACTCAACAAGGCTATATCGGCTATCGTCAATACCGGCAACCTCAGGAACAAGGAAACTTCCAAGAGCGCCCTCCTTATAACTTTGGGGCTATCCAGAATCAGAATGACCAACCATCTGGGTCGTTTCAAGAGCAAAAGCCAGCCAACCAACTCGGTAGAGTCTATTAACCACCACGTCGGAGCCAAGGCAGTTATCGTACAACACCTGGCAATAGCCAGAATCAGTACTCCAATAACAACTATCAAGGTCCGCCTAGCTTCACTGGCGGACAACAACCTCAGAGATCTGTGCCACAGGATACAAAGTAGATTGAAATGAATAAGAAGCTTAACCAGATCATATCAAGACTCGACGACCATGATGCTAAATTCGAAGCTCAAGCTGTTCTGAATCAAGAGCAGATAAATCACGAGCAGAAAGTGGAAAGTCAGTTGAGTACCCTTATCAGCCTCCACTACAAGAAACAATACATTTAACAGCGGAAGCTTAATAGCAACCACTACGCGGCCTCTGTTAAATTTATTTAACAGTGGCAATTTAACAGCAGCTCTATGGCCGCTGTTAAATTGAATAGTTTAAGAGTGGCTGAGATAATTTAACAGCGGCCGCTGTTAAAATAACGTAATCTGATTGGCTGCTTTTATCTCACACGGATTGTTGAACCCTAGTTCTTCCTCTCCCCTCTTCCTTCTTCTTTCCACCGTAATTATTCTTCTTCTTTCCGCCGATCTTCTTTTTCTTCCTTTTCCTCTTCCTTCATCTTCTTTCTGTCGATCTTCTTCTTCTTCCTTTTCCTTCTTCTTCTTTTTTCCTTCGATCTTCTTCTTCCTTCTTCCTCTTCCTTCTTCTTCTATTCCAAATATGGATACAATAGCGACATCAACTTCTTCTTAATCAGGACAAGAATTGTTGACATCGAAGAGGAGAAACTCCAAGGAGATGCCTCGATTGCAGTCCTAACGCAAGTGTAAGTTTCTTCTCACTTCATGCTAGTCGTTTGTTCGTGAAGTTAAGTTAGGTTTATGTGGATGAACGAACTGGATCTATTTGGATGGTTCAAGAAATGAGGATCAAATTGATTGAAGCGATTGAGAAGGTGAGGTGATCGATTGTGGAGCGATTGAATTGGAATCCTAGAGGATGACCTGAGAAAATGAATTGAGAAGATGAACTTAGAAATGAACTTAGAAGATGAACTAAGAAGATGAACTAAAGTAGAATAGAGTGCTTGATTTCTGCAAGGAGTGTGTCGGTTGGGTGTTGCCGGAGTTATGGCGATAGCCAAAGCTCCGACGATTAATTTTTCCAGACAAAATAATTTAACAGCGGCTATATTTGGTTTAACAGCGGACAAGAAGCCGCTGTTAAATTCCTATAAATTAACAGCGACTATCTGATTTAACCGCGACCACTTATAAACTGTTAAATTAATTTAGCATTGGACGGTTTAACAGCGGCGTTGGCCGCTGTTAAACTTCAATTTTCCGCCGTTAAATGATATGTTTGTCGTAGTGCTCATCTCTAGTGGTCGCCCCACGGGTCAGTTACCAAGCCAGAAAAATCCAAATCAAAGAAATGAACATGTTAAGGCCATCTCTACTAGAAGTGGCAAGCAACTAGCTGGTCCTACAGCTCTTGATCCAATAATGGTTCCCGATGATATTGCTATAGACATGCCAGAGATTGAGGATATCACAGAGGAAGACGAAGACAAAGAAGAGGAAGTGACTACCCCACCTCCACAAGCATTAGCTCCTTATCCAACTAGGATCCCGTTTCCTAAGTCCATGAAGCTAAAGACCCTTGACACCCAATACAAAAGGTGGTATTCGGTCTTGAAGAACATGGAAATGAAGATACCAGTCACAGATGCCATGGAGATGATACCACAAGTTGGGAAAGTCATGAAGGATCTCACAAAGAACAAGAAGAAGGAAGAGGCGTCCGCCGTCTCTCTTAACGAGGAGTGCTCCGCCGACCTCTGCCACACGTCATCCATACCTCCCCCAGCTAAGTGTAGCGATCCTGGTTCTTTTAATTTACCATGCACTATTAATGGTATTAAAATTGATTGTAGCGTAGCTGATCTAGGTGTTTCTATCACTGACATGCCTACATGCTTATATGAAAAATTGAATGCACCTGGTGTTAGCTGATAGATCTGTAAAAACTCCTAGGGGAATAATAGAAGATGTGGCTGTCCGTTGTGGTCCTTTTACTATTCTAGCTGATCTCATTGTGATAGATACCCGAGAGGTAGATGTCACCCTCCTCCTAGGCCGACCGTTTATGGCAATAGTTGGCGTGACCATTGTCCAGCATGGTTTGTTGACTTTAAGGGTCAGAAAGGATAGTGTGACGTTCCGCCTCAAGGATGGTATGAAATACACTCCTAAGGAAGATGCACACTGTTTATCCATTGATATTATGGAGTTGGCCTCGGTCAACTCTAGTACTAATGACATTTCTAGTGTTTCTTCAAAGATGTGTTTGACAGAAACTAAGCAAGTTATCCATCCGATGGATGAGCCTCCGACATAGAAGACAAGGAAAAAGGAGGAACCGAAGGCACCCATTGTTAAATCGCCACGAGCTACATGGCAAAGTAAAGACGGAGTGCAAGGCGACGAAGAAAGTGGTTTGGCAGCAAGTTAATCCTCCATCATCCGCCAAGCCACCAGACAAAGATGTACAATTGAAGGATTTATTAGGGCCATTCGAAGTTACCAAACACCTCCCCGATGGACGAACTCACTTAACTCACATCAATGGGAGGCGATTCCTCTTGACCAGAGGTACACCAAAGTTGTACTTCTTTGACTCTGATGCGAGCGTGAAGGAAATCCTGAGTTGGGACTCCTCTTGATCGTCGTCTAGGTATCGTCCAGCTCAAGGACGTTAAATGAGAGTGCTTCGTGGGAGGCAACCCACGACTGGAGTCAGTTTGAATTTGTTGAGTCAGTTTTTCGTCATTCAAGTCGGGTTCGGGGGAGCCAAAGTGTCAGTTGTGTTGATTTCGTCCGATTTAATTTTCTACCAGGTGGAGAGTTCTCGTCGAGAACTCTAAGTTCTCGGCGAGAAAGTGGCTTTCGATAGTTGTATTTTTCTCTCGTCCCAGTTTGTGAAAATTTTGAAAAGAAGTTCTCGCCGAGAACTTTAAAGTTCACGGCGAGAAGTTTGGTCTTTTGAGTCAAATTTTTTCTCATCGAGTTTTCTGTTTTATTTTTAAAGAAGTTCTCGCCAAGAACTTCAATATTCTCATCGAGAACTTTAGGATCTGTTAGAAATATTATAAAAAAATAGAGTCAAAATATTTTAAAAATTCGCCTAACCTTCTTCGTTTCGACTTTCTTATGTGTGGATTCGGGACACTTGTCCCAGTTTCTTTTTTATCTTTTTTTCGTTTTTGTTTTGTTGGACTTTTGTAGCTGCTTCACTATGCTATGAGTTCTCCACCTCATCCTCGACATCGACTGTCACTATCCAGGTTTTCCAGATAACTCGATTCTCTTTTAGTCTTGTGAGGACACAGTACATTCTAAGTGTGGGGTAGGATGCTAGAAAACTATGCATGAGCTTGTTTGTTTTCTGTGCTTCCGTGGTGCATTTCAATTCCTCTAGCATAAAATTACTCGGTTCTTGACTTTTGATGTTAAGTTGACTTCAATTTTTCATATTGATGCTTAGACTGCTTAACTTAGAACCTGTAAGCAACTTGCATGCATTGATGCTAAATAACCTGGTAAGAACAGAGAATTAGAATCACGCTTGTAGTGTCACCTTGAATTACATGAAAATGATTGAATCCGATTAGCAGCCAATTGTGAGCTTTTGATCCATTTCACATAACTTGCAATTTTTTTTCTTTTTGAGTGGCTTCCTCGTACTTTGATTGAGTTAGAATTTTCATGAGACCTATTTGAAACCACACGATAACACGAGTACTAAGTGGATAGAGGCACCTAGAATTGCTACTTAAACCAGAAGCTATCTTGACATTAATCCCTCTAGGTATAAACCCTTGTGCTTGGCCTGTTCTTTCGGTTCGATATTACATTACAACCATTTCCCATGTTCTTGTTCACCCCGTTGTTCCCATGTGGTAGTAGTTTGAGATTAGCTAACCGAAAGTTGGTCTTTGGTGACTTGCCTATAGCTAGTAAAACGATGGTCTTAGTTAGTATGTCCAGACATGTAAACCCCTCTAGCAACTAAAAAAAATATCACTAAAAGAAAAAAAAAAGATAAACAAAAAATGCAAAGAAAAAGTTCCAAATAAAGTTCAAGTCAAAGTGTAGTAGAAAGCCCAAAACGTTCTTCTCCCTACATATGGAAGAACGAAAGCAATAAGCGAAAGAAAAAAAATTCAGAAAAAAATAATAAATAAAAAGTGCTAGGTTGCTAAAGGGTATCATAGGACGAGCATACATTATTCCACTCTATGTCTGGTTAGACAGTAGGAATCCATAGGTCCTGATTCGAGGGAAGTTAGTCGATTGCTACACCGCACCAAAGCCATCATCATCATACATACATTAATCCATTCATCATAAACCCTTCTAGTGTAGGATCGTTACAGTCCCTTGCAAAGCCCTTTTGACTAGTTTTTCGTGTTGTCACAGTGGTGGAGATTGTGGTCGAAATGCAAACCTACGACATAATTCGGTCGAGAAAGTGATTGAGAGCATAAGCATGTCCCTAAATACAAAGTGTGAGGTTCCCACATTTACTAAATATTTTCTATGTGAGGAAGTCTGGTCGGTTAAGTCGGATTTGTGCATGATTGGTGATTGCTCCTTGTTTGTTTGCAGAAAGTTAGTGAGACCGGGTTGTTTGGCTGATGTGTATGCATGTTAGGTTAATTGTTCTAAGTGTAACAGATTCAAATTCATCTTTAGAACTTGAATCTCAATTTAATCGATCTTGTCATTTGTGAACCTAAGTGTGTTCTTATTTAATTTGCTTGAGGAAAAGCACAAGCTTAAGTGTGGGGTAGTTTTATGACACTAGATTCATCATTATTATTAGCCTCGTCTAAGCAACATTTCATTACTTGTAACACGAATTTTGGGGTAGTTTAGTGAGTTTTCATTCATTATCGCTATTTCATACTGAATTGGTTACGTTGGCCTGTCTCGGGTCTATTTGATGTATTTTCTAGTGTATCTTTGAGTATACGAGTTTTTGCCGTCAAATATGTAGCTTTCGGACGTGTTCAGTACGCAATGGAGCCTCGAGGAATGATCCGGAATCAATTCATAATTCAAACCGATCAATAAAGAAGAAAAGCTGCCCAGCTAAGAAGTCCTCGCCGAGAATGTCAATATTCTCGTCGAGAATCCATTCAAGAATTCAGCCAAACTCTCGTCGGGATTTCACAATTGTTTACAAAGAATTCCTCAGTGATAACCTCAAAGTTATTCACAAAGCCAGCCAAAAGTCTCGTCAAATTTTCTCGAAAGGTAACAAAGAATTTCTCGGCGAGAACTTATGAAGAAATTAATGAATTCTCTCGTCGGAAATCAGAATTATTTTACACATGGAATTGCGGCGAGAGTTTACATGTTCTCGCAGAAAAGTCACCTCTTTTCTGGCTGAGGTTTGGAAACTCCCCTATTTAAGTTGTCTATCAATATCAATAATTCATCAATCAATACACAATTTCAGGGCTGATAGAGAGAGTTTAGAGGGGTTGGTTACCTAAATCATCACTGAACTTTGAGCAAATAACCCGTCAGTCACTAAACTCAGAAAAATTTCCTATCCATCATTGGACTTCAGCCCATTATCCTAGCAGTCACTACCGTCTACGAACATCCAAAATTCCGTTAGTCAGCTTATGTGGAGATGCCAACTGGGATTCCAGGTCACACAAGTCAGCCTAGGTCGCAATTTTTTTGCCTAGTCAACTAAACCCATGTAACCAACCACCCAGCCCAAATAAATTAATCTGACCAAATAAATTAATCAGCGAGTTTGGGTTCGAAGAACTCAGTGAGTTGGATCGGTGGAGGGATGAGTTTGGATTTCAGATCTGCTGTCGCCGATTCCCTTCTCCACCAGCTCCGAATCTTCCTTCAAGACAGACTTAGCCATCTTCTTCTCCGACAACACCCTTGCCGCCGGCGTCGCCGAAGCTTCGCCACCGTCTCCCATCAATATCGCGGCTGACTCCTCCCCTGATGTTGTTGTCATCGTCGCCGTAGTTTACTTCCCTCTCCCTCGTTATCCGCACCGCCGAAGCCTCAAGATTCACGCCAGCAGCGTAGCCGATGCCTCCACGTCAGCCCTTCCTGATTATCTCGTCGGCCAGCTTGTCCCAGAGGATTGGGGCTTCTCAACGATGCACAATCGGCTCTTTGATCTGGACAATAGCTCGAGTTAATTATAGAAAAATGGTGATTGAAATATTATACAGGTCGAAATCTTTTGAAAGTCACAGCTGTACTAGCCTCGCCGGACTTCACCACTGGCATTTTCCTCCGACTGTCCCTTCTCTTCATCGTCAAGTCTTCAAACTGTAAGATTCATTTTTTCAATCGTAGGTTCTCTAGCATCTCCATTATCAGTGATCTGTTATACCAAAAAAAATTACCAGTGATTTGAGCTCTGTGAGCATTCAATCAGGGCGGTGGAATCCAAGGGAGCAGAGATGAAAGGATTCGTCATGTCGCAACTTTGAACGTTTCCTAGTTCTTCGATTCAAATCTCATGGATCTCCGATTTCAACCCGATCCAACTCTAATGATCCAGCAACCGCCTCTTCACCTCCTCGAAATCTCACAACGCCGACGCCCAATCGCAGTCCTCTAACCCTAATTCCTCTTCCGATCTCGTATCTCCCCGATTCCATCTCCGGTCTCGTAATATGCACCAGAGCCTTGATTACCGGAGGCCATTGGATGCCTTCTTCGACAGTCACAGAGAGAGAGAGGAGGAAGTGCTTGTGGCATCATTTATATTGTCGGAGGGTTGGTTTCGGCGGTGGTCAGAGATGGGTTAGATTCAGGGGAAGGAGGGAGGGATGAAGTAGAGGGGGTGGAGAGTGGAGGAAGGAGGAGAGAGAGGATGCTTGGGTAATTGGGTTTGAGTTTAGGTTTGATTTTGGGTTTGGGTTTAGCTTATGTGGATTTTAGATGACGTGGAATCCTAGTTGGCATGTCCACATATGCTGACTAACGGAATTTTGGATGCCCGTAGACGGTAGTGACTGCTAGGATAATGGGCTGAAGTCCAGTGATGGATAAGAAATTTTTTTGAGTTCAGTGACTGACGGGTTATTTGCTCAAAGTTCAGTGATGATTTAGGTAACCAACCCGAGTTTAGAGCGTATCTCAGAGTTCCCGAAGAGGTTCTAACACCATTTTCCATCTTAGAGTGCTCGGAGCTAGGAGTGAATATTTCTCAAGTTCGAAGCTTCGCCAGAGTCGTCATAATTAAGGGTTTACCGTTCTTCTCTGTCTTTCCTTGTGAATATGAACTCCCTTGTTCTCTTTGATTCTCTTGATTTAGACATGAGTAGTTAAATTTGTTAAGCTTAGATTAGATGAACCCTAAGTGACCTGAGGCTTTAAAGCGGTCACAAATCGGTGATAATTAGATTTTAATCCAGAAAATTTCTCTTTCATAATTGATTTGTTCTTCGTGTTGCGTTTCTTTTCTAAGTTGATCACCTAGATTAGATTCCTTTTCAAGTAAGGATAGTTGGCGAACGTCTGCCTTGTTTTAGAACATAAAATCAATCAATTAACCTATTCAATGGAGTGTGCCTTTCGTAGGAACCATTTAGGGTTAATCCGCTTCTAGAGTAACTCACTAAAATCAATTAGGTGCACCAGTTAGTTATCCATTGCAGAAGTGAACGCACGGACGGTTAATTAATCATGGTAGTTAGATCCGATAGAGCGAACGTTCGCAGACTTAGACCTAAGGGTAAGGAGTTATGGTGGTGTTTGAGAACTGAATGAATTAGAATTGAAAGTCACGGTTTTGTGATCGCCAATGTCCTGGTAATCTTAGGGGGATTCAAGTCTAAGCTTTGTCTGTCAAATCGTTAGTCAACCTTAATCAATCAATCTTGTTTTTAATTCATTTTCAATTTCCTCGCTTAATAGATTGGAAGTCGTGGAACTCAAACTAGACGCAACTTGTTAAAAAACTCGAAAAATTTGCCAACTTCTTTGAGTAAATGATTGGAAGAAAACCCGTGGAATACGATCTACCTTACTATTGTTTAGTAGTATTTGATACCCTGTTCACACCATTATCAATAGGTAATAAGTGGATGGTATGTAGAGGGGTGAGCTTATACGAAGGATGGTTGGAGAGCCAGAGAAGTACCGGGGGGGTTGCCTGTAGGCGTGTGTGCGGCTTTGAGCATACGAGTTAGGGCGTACAACTAAAGGAGTATAGTTGTGGAGGATTGGTGTTTTGTGTCCCTTTCTGGTGGCAGGGATCTTTACTATTGATAGCATGGTGCTGACCTCCATGAGGGACATGTGGCGTCTTCTGGTTGGCTCGTAGTGTCGGTTTTGGGGGTTACCTCTTCATGGTGGCTAGGGCGCTTGAGTGGTGAAATCCTAGCCCTTAGTGGGAGTCGGCATTGGGAGAGCCTGGCCCGATCAGGAATGGTTTTGGTTCTTCTGAGTCTAACCCAAAAGGGTTTTGGTCCATCAAATTCCCAGAGCATTGTGTAGGAGGGGCACTTTAGGCGTCTTGTGCCTATGCTCAATAGCTGTTGGGTGTTGATCAATTGTGTCTTTCCACTAAGTATTCTTTACTCTCATTTAGGAACTATGTCATCTGACTATACCAGAGGTTATTCGTTTTGCATCCTTGTGGGGTGTTTCTCTCTCTTTGGCGTCTGATTCCTCGCACATGTGCGAACATCTTGTTCGGCATGCCACTTTTGCATGGACGACAACCTTGCTTTGTCATCAGGACTTGAAAAGTTATCACCCTCACATGTGTGAATGAACAGGATGCTGACACGTGTCTGATCTATTTCTATCTTTATGGGGTAAGCGTGTGTGCGAGGGCTATGTGTCACTCATGTGCCGTTGCGACGCTCAAAGTTTGTCTTAATTTTCCCCACTCCTTTCTCTCACTAAGTTTGAAACTCTCGAACGCTGAATGTTAAAGTCTCAATGCTCTGCTCGTATTTTCCTCTCTCTTTGTCCAAGTTGCTCCCGCTGTCAAAGCCCAAGTCTTCTGATTCTGACGCTGGTGAGTTTTTTTTTCTTGTTCACTCTCACTAACTTTAGGGTGTCTATTTTCTTCCCCTTCTTCTTTAAGTTCTCTTTTGAGTAGTTAATCCTTCTCTCTTCTAGAGAGCTCGTGGGGTCAGATATGTAGTCCTTCCGTATACCCTAGCAATCCTTCATCGTCGGAGTGGGTTTCTTCGTTGGACTCAACGTCGTCGTCTGCCTCGGCTGAGGTGCCCTCAGTTCCTTCGCCTCCATCTCTACTGCCAGATCCTTTAATTTCTCCACTTCGTGATGACTTGCTGAACTTTGCTTAGCGTCTAGACAGTGGAGATTTAAATTTTACCTTCCCCATGGATGAGATTTTGGGGATGTAGGGTCCTCGTGAATATTTGGGAAACCCTCCTTTTGGGGGCGGAGGGGACATCAATGAATCTAGGTTTTCTGTCACTAGGGCTTCTCTGAACACCAACATGTCACTATAGGTGCTTTTGTTTCAGTGCCCGAGAAAGCTGACACTAATAGTCATGAGCCGCTCGACTCCCTTTCTTACCCTTTGGAGGGTCGTTGTGTATATGAGGATGAAGGCTCTGACGAGGAGGCGTGCTCTCATTTTGAGTCCTAGTTATGTCGGGTGGCGTTCACTAAATTCAATGAAGATCGCCCGCGTGTTTTTTGTTCTTTTCAACGTGGGTATTCATAAGTTTGAAGTGGAGCTTGGCATTTTTTCAGCCATGGGTACGTCGTTGTTCCTTAGCATAACATGTAGGATGATCGGCCTCCCGGCCTAACGAGGCGTGTCATTGGGCTGCCTTACTTCCCTTACCCTCTACTCGCGAGATCCATCAATTCATACTTGGGTGAGTAACCCTATCAATGCTTGTAAGGATCTATCTTCACACCTGGAGTATCCCTATCTGGAAGGCAACTCCAAGCTTCCGGTCATTATTAGCTCGACCCTCACTCTACCTCAGAAGGATGAGCTCCTATCTTTGCTCCGGAGGCATGTGCGTGTTATAGCTTGGAAGGTGACAGATATCAAAGGGATTCACCCTTTCTTATTGTATGCATCATATCTTCCTTGAGGAGGATCAGAAACCGGTTAGACAACCTCAACGATATCTAAATCCAAATATGATGGAGGTTGTAAAGATGGAAGTGATCAAGCTCGTTGATGCTGGGATCATCTATCCCATCTCTGATAGTAAATGGGTGAGTCCAATTCATTGTGTGCCGAAGAAGGGAGGCATGACCGTCGTTCCTAATGCAGCGAGAGAACTCATACCTACAAGGACGGTTAACAGATGGAGAGTCTGTATTGATTACAGGCGATTGAACGATGCTACGAGGAAGAATCACTTTCCCCTTCCTTTTATTGATCAGATGCTTGAGCGGTTGGCGGGTCATGAGTACTATTATTTCTGGATGAGATGTCCGGGTATTTTCAGATTCCCATTGCGCCAAATGATCAAGAGAAGACCACCTTTACATGCCCGTTTGGTACTTTTGCCTATCGCCGAATTCCTTTCGGACTCTATAACGCGCCAACTACGTTTGAGAGATGCATGATGGCTATCTTCGATGAGCTCATTGGAGATGTTATGGAGGTATTTATGGATGATTTCTCGTTTATGGAGATTCTTTTAATCATGACTTGAAGAACCTTGAAAAAGACCAGAAGAAGTGTGAAGCTACAAATTTAGCTCTTAGCTGGGAGAAGAGCTATTGTATGGTGAGGGATGGCATTGTGCTTGGGCACAAGGTTTCGAAGAAGGGTATTGAGGTTGATCCGGCAAAGATCGACACCATTGCTAAGTTGCCACCTCCATCTTCGTCAAGGCAGTAAGAAGTTTTCTGGGTCATGCAGGATTCTATAGGCGATTTCGTGAAGGAATTCTCCAAGATAACTTTGCTATGACCCGCTTGTTGGAGAAAGAGGTTCCTTTCCTCTTCGATGAGAAGTGTATGACAGCTTTTGAGACTTGAAGAATAAGTCGTGTCTGAACCTATTGTTGTAGCTCCGGATTGGGATCTGCCATTCGAGGTTATGTGTGATGCGAGTGATTATGTCGTTGGAGCTGTCTTGGGGCAAAGGATTGAGAAGAGGTTCAGACCTATATATTATGCTAGCAAGACCATGAATGAAGCTCAATGGAATTATACCACTACCGAGAAAGAGATGCTAGCGGTAGTCTTCACCTTCGATAAGTTTCGCTCCTATCTTGTACTAGCTCAAGTCACGATTTTTACAGATCATACGGCTATCCGGCAACTGATGAGCAAGGAAGATGCTAAACCAAGGTTGATCCGTTGGATTCTTCTCCTTCAGGAATTTGATTTCAAAATCCAAGATAAGAAAGGGTCGGAGAATGTGGTTGTAGATCATTTGTCACGATTGGAGGGACTTGAGCAGAGTACAGACGACAATCTAGCGGTTCGAGAAACTTTTTTGGAGGAACAAATTTTCGCCATTATGATGAGTGAGGCGGAAGGGCCTTGGTTCGTGGATCTGGCTAACTTTCTAGCCACCAGGTACGTTAGGACGGATTTCTCTCGCCAAGATAGAAGGAAGTTCTTTACCGAGGCGAAGAAGTACTTCTGGGATGACCCGTACCTCTTTCGAATTGGCTCTTATGGAATTATCTGGAGATGCTTAACTCTAGCGGAGGCTAGTGACATAATAGAGCATTGCCATTCCGGACCTGTTGGTGGCCTTCATGGAGCGAATCATACTGCCCGGAAGGTTTTAGCTTCTGGATTCTTCTGGCCTACCATCTTCAAGGATTGCCAGGATTTCATCAAGGCGTGCGATGCATGCCAACGAGCAGGTAAGATTTCTAAACGTGATGAAATGCCTCAGCAAGTTTCTGTGGTTGTAGAAATCATTGATGTGTGGGGAATCGACTTTATGGGTCCCTTTTCTATGTCTTTTGGTAACAAGTAGATACTCGTGGCTGTGGATTATGTGTCGAAGCGGGTGGAAGCGCAAGCTCTCCCCACTAACGATGCTCGAGTTGTTGGAAAATTCCTTAAGAAGCTGTTTTCTCGTTTTGGTGCACCTAGGACAATCATTAGCGACCGTGGAACTCACTTTTAGGGTCAATTTGATAAGGTGTGCCAAAAGTTTGGAGTGACCCATCGTTTGTCCACGGCTTACCACCTCAAACGAGTGGTCAAGTCGAGGTGTCAAAACGGGAATTAAAACGGATCCTTGAGAAAACCGTCTATCAATCCCGAAAAGATTGGTCTACCAAGCTAGATGACGCGCTTTGGGCATATAGGACGGCGTTTAAAATGCCTATAGGAACTTCCCCATATTTTCTAGTATATGGGAAAGCGTGTCATCTACCAGTAGAGCTCGAGCATAGAGCCTACTGGGCCCTTAAGCTACTAAACCTGGATGCTAGTTTTGCAGGTGAAGAACGGAAATTACAGGTGTTAGAGCTTGAGGAATGGAGGAACCGAGCCTACGAGAGCTCGAAGATTTACAAGGAGCGTACGAAGAAGCTCCACGACTCGCGCTTGAAGGGAAGCAAGAAGTTCAAAGAAGGAGATCAGGTCCTCCTCTACAATTCACGTCTCCATCTCTTCCCGGGCAAGCTGAAGTCTCGACGGATGGGTCCATTCACGGTCTCTAAAGTCCTTTCTCATGGCGCTGTGGAAACTTTCAAAGTCGGTGAGGAACCCTTTAAGGTGAACGGGCATCGTCTAAAGTTTTACATTATTGGTGAGTTCGTTGGTTTGGTGGAGGAGCTCCGTCTCGAGACACCTTAGACAAGGTATCATCTAGCTCAAAGACGTAAAATAAAGAGCGCTTCTCGGGAGGCAACCCGAGCTTTGAGTCTTTTATTTTATTTATTTTGAGTCTGTGGTAGAGTCGTGTGTTGAGTCAATTATGTCTAGAGTGTGTTATAGAGTCTCGGGGTCGTCCGGAGTTGATTTTGGGTGCTAAGTGTGTGCAGGATTCGTCCAAATTAAAGCGGAATTTATGGAGTGCTACAGGTCGTGGTACACGACCGTGTACCATTGATACACGCAGTGTATCACAGTACACGCTGTGTGCTGCTAAGACACGGGCGTCGCCTATTTTTACGAAATCTCGGCCGCAAAAAGAAGCTTAGGTACACGGCCGTGTGCTATTAATACACAGTGTATTATAGTACACACTGTATACTATCAATACACGGGTGTGCCCCAGATTTTCAAAACTCTCGGTCGAATAGAGGAGCTAAGGTACACGGCCGTGTACTGTTAATACACGCCGTGTATTACACTACACGCCGTGTACTATCAATACATGCCGTGTATTGTCATCACCCAATAAGTTTTTCCTCTTCTCTTTCTTCGAAAGTTACAATCATCTTCTGCCTCCCAGCAGCAACAGACAGAAACACCCTCTCCACACTCGAAAATCACTTGTCCACATCACCAAACTCCACTCCTAATCTCCCAAACTCTCATACACCCATTAGCCACTCATCTCCATCTACTTACCCTCAATTTTCCACTTTCCCAATCAATTTCCAACCTTTTCAAAAAAAAAAATCAATTTCCAACCCCCATTCAGCTCATCCACCCTCCATTGAAGTTTTTCTCCACCATTAGAGCACCACCTTTGATTTTTACTTTTCAAGTAATTTTTGGGTGTTAGGATGTCGTCTTCCAGGTAAATTCCTCCTTCCTTACTCTTCTTAACTCTTAGTTCATGATTGGAAGTGAAGACATTGGATTTGGGAGAGGGATTTTCGGAATTCATTGGGTCATCGGAAAATACTTTACCAAATTAATCGAAACTCGTCACAATTAGTACTTTAGTGGCAACTTTCAATACGTCAATTATATTCGTCGCTAATAATTATTTACGACGAAAATAGTATGTCGATATACTTTCTAGTGTCATCGAAAAAAACTTGACAAAATTAATCCAAAGTCGTCGCAATTAGTACTTTAATGACAAATTTCAATACACCAATTATATTCGTCGCTAATAATTATTTGGGAAAATGGTACTTTGCCCCCCTCTACTTTGCCAAGTTAACAAACAGCCTCCTATACTATGAAATGATCAATTTACCCCCTCCTACTATGCCAACCTAACAAACAGCCCCTTCCATCCAAAACTCCATCCAAAAATTCTGTTAAGTGATGACTCACCAATATGATTCATCCATAATTAATGATAGTACATTGCCACATCATTAATGACAGTACATTTTCAGTACAAAAGGCAATAAAAATATTAATTTTAAATTTATAAATTAGAAAGTGTATATTTAATTTTTTATGGACTTTTATTTTTAATTTTTTTCATTAAATTTAATAAATATTTTGTATTTAAAAATTTCAAAGTTATTTTTAGAAAAAAATTTATATTTATTTTAGAAAAAAATGTAATTTCATTTTTAATATTAAAATCCATAAACGAAATATTTTTAAAAATATTTTTTATTTTTTATTTATAAATTAAATTTAATTCTTTATATAATTTTTGTTTTTCTTTTTTTAGTTCAGTTGATATGGATGAAAGTCGTTGATGTGGCAATGTACAATCATTAATTGTGGCTGAGTCATATTGGTGAGTCATCACTTAACAAATTTTGGATGGAAATTTGGATGGAAGGGTTGTTTGTTAGGTTGGCATAGTAGAAGGGGGTAACTTGATCTTTTCATAGTATAGGGGACTGTTTGTTAAGTTGGCAAAGTAGAGGGGGGCAAAACACCATTTTCCCTTGTTTTTATGAGTTTTTAATTAATTAATTATAAATTATGGTAGATGCAAGATATTGACTTGTCTGAAATGGTTGAAAATTTAGAGTTCAATTTTCTTTTTCAACACCCTAAAGAAAAATGATTCGAACTCAATAACCTAACTTTGTTTTTCGTGGATTAGGATCGACACGTTAATTTTCAAATATTGATACTTGTGTCCAGATTAACCCGAGTCACTATATTGGAAAATTAACGCCTTGACCCTAAACAAGACCCTAACATACTTTATAAATTTTGATTTTATTTTTGTGCTTTTTGCTTTTTCTTTTTTAGTTTAATTAGTTGAGCCACCAACAAATATGGATGAAAGTGAATGAAGTGGCAATATAATGTCATTCATTATTGATGAGACGTATTGGTCGTGAGTCAATATTTAACGAAATTTTGGGTGGAAGGACTTGATTGCTAGGTGGATTATTTTTAACATAGTTCCAAGCTACCACTCCTCTGACCTCGTCCTGTCACTGGTGACCGGATAGCCGACCGACGTCATTTTGTTGACCAACGTTAACTTTTTTATCATTGACAATTAATTTTTTTTGGTGAGTCTCGTATCTAGTTAAAAAATTCACTTCTATAAAAGCTACGAGACAAAATAACTAATTACGCAACTTTGTAATTAGTTACATTTGGTTCAATCGCTAAAATCGTTATAAATTATGGTATATCCAACTTATTTACCCGATCTGAAATCGTTCGAAAATTTAGAGTTGAGATTTCTTTTTTAACACCCTAAACCAAAATGACTCGTACTCAATATCTCAACTTTGTTTTTGGATTAGGGCTGGACGTTAATTTTCAATAGTGCAAAAATTAACGACTTGACCCTAAACCATACCCTAACCAACTAAAAAAAGCTGGATTGTCGATTTTGGGTCATTTTAGTTTCGGTTGTTGATGACAATCGAATTGACGTGATTATCAGCCTCATTTAAGCGACATTTCATTACTTAAGACATGGGTTTTAGGGTAGAATAGTGAATATTCAGTCAACCGATCCATCTCATTCCTTTTTGTTACCTTGGCCCATTTCGGGTCTATTTGATGGTTTTCTAGTGTTTTCGTGTTAGCACAGGTGTTCGCCATCAAATACGGTAGCCAAGGACGTGTCTAAAGCACTGTAACCCCGAAGAATCAACCAGAAAAGTCATTCAACTCAAAAGGAATTTCGGCTCTATTTTTCACACAGATTTTCAACGAAAATACCCTTGAGTTTTCCCGAAAATACAAGAAGGAATCCATTGTCCAGCCCAAGAAGAAGTTTTCGGCGAAAACCTTGGGAGTTTTCGCCGAAAACCCTAGCATTCAGCGGAAGTACAAGTTTCGAACCCTAAGCTCAGCGGAAGTAACAGACGGATCACACTTCAACATATTTTCCGAAAATCTCTGGGTTTTTGGTATGGGATGATCTATATCCCATAGCATCTATTGATAATATCTGTTTCATTGACTTGTATAATGGGTTTCTAATTTGGTGTGTTAATCACTAAATAGGAAATTCAAGTAGGAGGATATGAATTCGACGATTACCCTCTTTCTATTCTTACATGCCCCTCATGATTGCTTTCCCTTTTTACCTTTCTCTTCTTTTCTTTCTTCTCTGATTTCGTCAAGAAGTACCGGTCGAAACGTGGCAGATTTCACGCTCCGCCTCGCGGCGGGGAGCAGTCGCGGAAGGAGTGACCTGGTTGGGAGGAGAATGTCGCCGTTAGAGAGGCTGTTACTAAAGGGCATAAGACTGGTTTAGGACGGAGGATTGCATCATTGTCGATTCGTCAAATGCGTCTTCGGATGAGAAAGAGGCCAAGTAAATCGCAGTTGCGCAGATTGGAGTGGAATGGAAAGGGTGTGAGGATAAGTGAAAAATTGGATCTGGTAGGAGATATGGATTGAGTTCTGGGATTGAATTGAATTGTCCTCTCTTGATATGAAAGAGTGTTGGGAGTCTAGAGAGGAAGCTTCAAAATTCGGTAGGATTTGTGGTTGGGATGTTATAAGAGAAGCAATGGCAATGTATTGCATGTAAACTACCTAGTAATAGCACTCCAAAACAAATATTGTATTTTCACTCTATCTTACCTCTTAATAAAGCTATCCAATCTGATATTTGGATAGCACTACCAACGACCCCTTGTATGTTCGCAAATCAAGAAATCAGAGCCGTCGGTTAGGTTAATACAATCAGGCTAACAAAGACACAATTACACGACGAAAATCCCAAGATAGAAGAGAGAAGAGTGATAGAGTTGAGAGCCAGGAAGATCTGACGCATCCATCATCTCGAGACCGCTAGGAGTTAAGATCAGAGATTGAACTTAAGGAGTCGTCGAATAGGTTTTACAATTCTTCTCTATCTTCCCTACCTGAGATGTATTCTTTGTTTGTCTTCGATTCTTCTGTATTGAATATGAGTAGCTAAACTCGTATAGCTTAGATGAACCCTAAGTGACCCAGGGCTTTAAAGCGGTCACGGATCGGTGGTGATTAGATTCGAAATTCATTCAGTTTCTTCTTCATGTTTGATTTGTTCTTTGTTCTTTGTGTTTCTTGTCTGGTTTGGCCACCTAGATTAGATTCTTGTTAAGCTAAGGATAGAATCGAACGCTCGCCTTACTTTAGAACATCAAATTGAACAATTAACCTTATAATTGGAGTGTGCCTTTCGTAGGAACCGATTAGGGTTACTCCACTGCAAGAGTAACTCATAAATCGTTAGTAATTCCACAAGTTAAGTTAAGTCGTTGCAAGAGGCGACCGTACCCGGGCGACTAATTAATCTTGGTAGCTAGATCGGATAGAGCGAACGTTCGCCAGTCTTAAACCTAAGGGTCAGGAGTTATGGTGGTGTTCGAGAACTGAATGAACTAGAATCGGAAATCGTTGATCTGTTGATTGTTGTTGCTCTGGTGATCTAAGGGGGATTCGAAATCTAAGCTTGTCTGTCTTCTGTCTTAGTCTATCAATCAACCTTTCTTCGCCTTGTTTCATTTCAATTTATCTTTGCTTTTTAGTATAGAAGTCGTGGAACTCACACCACGCACTAAGTGTTTAACCTTGAATTTAATTGCCAACATATTTGAGTAAGGAAGTAGAGGAGACCCGTGGAATACGATCTACCCTAGCTTCACAGCTTGGTAGTTATTTGACTGCACGCATTACAACGTTCATCAAATTGGCCCCGTTGCCAGGGACTCTTCTATTTCGTTGAAAGAAGAGTTGGCATTTTTTATTCCTCTACCTTTCCATCTTTCATTTCCCATCACACTTCGATTTTACACTGGTTGTGTTTGTTTTTGTCTCTTGCAGATCATAGCAGGTACAGAATCGGATCACTTCCGTTCTATCTTCCCCTTCCGCAATGGCTGCTCCTAAGAGTGTTGCGGACTACAGTAAGCCGCGCGCATCTAACGTTCGGTCCCCCATCACCGTGTTTTCCAATGACAACGATCCTGACTATGAGATTAAGATTCCTCTCCTAGAACTGATCTCTAGGGACGTACAATTCGAAGGAAAGCCAGATGATAATCCCTGCACACATATAGCTGACTTCCTGGCTGTCTGTGAAACTTTCAAGTCTGGGAACCTCAACAAGAACGCTTTATGTCTCGAGCTTTTCCGTTCTCTCTCAGAGGTGCAGCTAAGCAGTGGCTTGGAAGCAAACCACCAGGTCACTACACTAACTGGGAGACATTAGCTCAAGATTTTGTTGAGGAGTACTTCCCCCCAGCAAGGACAATTGCTTATAAAGACCGCATCTCCAGGTTTACTCAGAGAGAAGATGCAAGCCTGTACGACACTTGGAATGAAGTCCAATCCCTTCTCTTCAACTGCCCTCACCATGGGTATGAACAAAGACAACTGGCTGAATTCTTTGCTCGTGGTATGCGCGAAGAATCTTCAAAGTGGGTCAACTCCCTAGCTGGCGGAGACTGCACCGCCCTTACTCCTCAAGATGCTCTTCTACATTTTGCTAGCTGTGCTTTGAAATCCAGAAACTGGGAGAGGCAAAGAGAAGGAACTAAGAGTCAGTTGAGCGTTGCAGAGCAGATCAAAGCAGAGGTTCAGAAACATCTACAAGCAGCTGGTATCCCCCTTGATTCCCCGTCAGCTACCATCTTTTCAGCTGACTGTGGATGGTGTGGGTCCTGTACTCATAACGGTGGAAGCTGCCTTAATTTTGGTAAAACAGAAGTCTGGTCTGAAGAAGAGGTAAACTTCTTGATCAAGGCTTCACCAAAAATCAGAAAGGCTACGCCGGTTTCAGGAACCTCGTACCGCAGAACCAGTACAACCGGTTTGCAGATTCATATCAAAGACCTCCAGGATTCATTGAAGTACAGCAACAGTTCAAGGTAAAGCCGCATTACCATAGAGACATAGATTACGAGAAGAAGTTCGATCAGATCATGAGCAGACTCGACGACCACGACATTCAGTTAAAAGCTCAAGCCGCACTCAATCAAGGACAGAGAGCTGAAAGCCAAAGGATAGAAGATGCAATAAGCAATATGACTAAACTTTTTACTAGCAATCCTCTCCTCAATCCAGCAGCATTTCAAGCAGACTCCGGTGCAAAGAGCGAACACGCTCAAGCTATCACCACCAGGAGCGGCAAGAAAACAAATGACCCAAAGGCTCCAGAATCTGACATGTTACTAGATACCAGTGCTGCCATGGATATGCCAGACATTGAAGATATCACGGAAGAGGAAGTAGAAGCATCTGCTCCTCCCCCTCCTCCTCCCAAGACAACTCCTGAACCCGTATTGGCGCCATATATACCTCGGATTCCCTTCCCAAAGGCTGCAATGAGCAAGGCTAAGGATCACGATACTCAGTACAAGAAGTGGTACAATGTTCTTAAGACTGCAGAGATCAAAATACCAGTAACTGAAGCTGTAGAGATCATACCACCGCTTGGGAAGTTCTTTAAGGATCTCGTGAAGAAAGTGAAGAATGGGGAGGCATATTCTGTCACGCTCACTAACAAATGTGCTTCTCTTTTTGGTGCGCCATCTCCCATAAGACAGCCGCCACCACCCCCAGCTAAGTGTTCTGATCCCGGTCCTTTTACATTACCGTGCATCATTAATGGTATTAAAATTGATCGTAGTCTGGCTGATTCTGGTGCTTCAATCAATGTTATGCCTGTTTATCTATATGAAAAGCTGAACCTAGGGAAATTAAAACCAGTTACTTTGCATCTCGTGTTAGCCGATAGGTCTGTCAAGCTACCTAGGGGTATAATAGAAGATGTAGCTGTCTGCTGTGGCCCCTTTACCATAATTGCAGATTTTGTTGTTCTAGATACCCGTGAGTTAGACGGAACACTTATCCTAGGTCGACCCTTCTTAACAACTGCTGGTGCAAATATTAACTGCAAACAAGGCCTATTAAGTTTAAGTGTAGGACGGGAGAGTGTTGCATTCCGCATTAAAGATAGCATGAGATATTCTATTGCTCAAGATGATAAATGTTATACTGTTGACCCCCTAGAGTTGACCTCGACCAACTTCATTACTAATGCTTTATCTAGTGATCCACTAGAGTTGTGTTTGATTTCAGGAATTGATAGTGCACTAGAAGACCCAGAGCAGCGCCTATGGCAAGATGAGTTAGACGAGTAGAAGGCGACATTCACACCCATTCATGCGCCTACACATATTGAGCCAGCATCGAGTCGGATCACTACTTCATATGAGAATCTGCCAGAACTCGACTTGAAGGAGCTACCTGACCATCTAGAGTATGCATTCTTTGGAAAGGAATGCCAGCTGCCAGTCATCATCAATTCGAACCTATCTCCCGAACAGAAAGAGCAACTGATTAGGCTACTAAAGAAGCATGTCAGAGCTATTGCCTGGCAGTTGGCTGACATCAGAGGCATCTCTGAAACCTTCTGCAAACATCGGATAGTCGTTGATGAAGAATTCAAACCGGCCAGACAACCACAACGCCGATTAAACCCTCTGATGCAGGAAGTTGTAAAGAAAGAAGTCCTTAAGCTTTTGGATGCCGGTATCATCTATCCTATTGCCGACAGTCCTTGGGTCAGTCCGACTCAAGTCATCCCGAAGAAAGGAGGAATCACCATCATCCCTAATCCAAAGGGTGAGCTCATCCCGACTCGCACGATTACCGGATGGAGAGTCTGTATCAATTATCGACGACTCAATGATGCCACCAAGAAGGATCACTTTCCACTGCCGTTCATTGATCAGATGCTTGAACGATTGGTTGGTCATGATTACTACTGCTTCCTAGACGGGATGTCCGGTTACTTCCAGATTCCCATTGAGCTTGATGACCAAGAGAAGACGACCTTCACCTGCCCATTTGGTACGTTTGCTTATCGTCGTATTCCTTTTGGTTTATGTAATGCTCCTGCCACTTTTCAAAGATGCATGCTGGCTATATTTGGAGATCTGGTAGAGAATGTGGTGGAGGTGTTCATGGACGACTTCTCTGTCTATGGAGATTCATTTTCAAAGTGCCTGGCCAATCAGGACAAGGTGCTAGCTCGTTGTGAGGAGACCAACCTAGCTCTTAGTTGGGAGAAATGTCACTTTATGGTTACCGAAAGCATTGTTCTGGGCCATAGGATCTCTAAGACCGGTATAGAAGTCGATCGTGCCAAGCTTGAGACCATTGCCAGCCTACCACCATCGACCTCGGTCAAGATAGTTCGAAGTTTCCTCGGTCATGCTGGGTTCTACCGAAGATTCATCAGAGATTTCTCCAAGATCACCCTCCCAATGACGAAGCTTCTTGAGAAAGATGCTCCTTTCATTTTTTATAAAGCTTGTCTTGAAGCTTTTGAAACTTTGAAGACTCAACTCACCACCGCACCAATCCTTACATCACTAGATTGGAATCTTCCATTCGAGATTATGTGCGATGCTAGTGACTTCGCCGTTGGCGCGGTTCTTGGTCAGAGGAAGGAGAAGAGATTTCATCCTATCTATTTTGCTAGCAAGACGCTCAATGATGCTCAGAGAAATTACACTACTACAGAGAAAGAGCTTCTGGCCATCGTCTTCTCCTTTGACAAGTTCAGACAATATCTGGTTCTTTCACATACCATCGTCTATACAGATCATGCTACTCTGCACCACCTATTAGCCAAGCAGGACTCGAAGCCACGTCTCATTCGATGGATCCTTCTTCAAGAGTTCGACATAGAGATCAAAGACAAGAAGGGAGCAGAGAACTTAGCAGCCGATCATCTTTCCCAACTCGAGGAATCACATACAGGTAAGTCTCTTACAACCCTGATCAATGATTCTTTCCCTGATGAGTTGTTGCATGTTGAAACTTATGAACAGGTCAACAGCGTAGCCATTGAACTCTGGGCAATCCCTCACGCTCAAGAGCTAAGTAATGCGACCGATTCAGAAGAGCCCTGGTATGCTACCCTGGCTAATTATCTCTCACACGGGATTGTACATCCTGAACTGGATTATAATGCACGCAAGAAGCTTTTCAAGGAGGCCAAGTCATACTTCTGGGATGAACCCTTCTTATACCGCATCAGCATTGACAGAATGATCCGGAGATGTGTTTCTTACATCAAAGCAGCTGACATCATGCGTAAATGCCATGAAGGACAGTTCGGAGGACACTTCGGCGGGAACCGCACTGCAAGAAAGGTACTCGAAATAGGTTTTTACTGGCCTTCAATCTTTAGTGATTGTGATGCTTTTGCTCGTCGTTGTGATGCGTGCCAGCGATCAGGTAACATCTCTAACCGTAATGAGATGCCCCAAATTGTTTCTTTAACTGTTGAGATCTTTGATGTTTGGGGAATTGATTTCATGGGTTCATTCACACCCTCCAACGGAAACAAGTTCATTCTTGTAGCCGTTGATTATGTCTCTAAATGGGCTGAAGCTGAAGCTTTACCCACTAACGATTCAAAAGTGGTGGGTCGGTTCCTTACCCATCTTTTCACGCGTTTTGGTTCACCACGCTTTATCATAAGCGATAGGGGTACCCATTTCCATGGACATTTCGACCGGGTGTCAAACGCTTTGGCGTCACCCACCGTATGTCCACAGCTTACCATCCTCAAGCTAATGGTCAAGCGGAAGTGACGAACCGTGAGCTCAAGCGGATTCTTGATAGGACAGTTGGCCGGTCCCGCAAGGACTGGTCATCTAAGCTCAATGATGCCTTATGGGCTTATCGAACTGCCTACAAGACTCCCATTGGTACCTCGCCGTATCAGCCGGTCTATGGCAAGGCATGCCATTTGCCAGTTGAGCTTGAGCACAAGGCATTCTGGGCTAATAAAGAGTTGAATATGAGCCATGCAGTAGCAGGTAATAACCGCCACGACCAGATCGCTGAGCTTGAAGAATAAAATAGTAAGAATAGAAGTTTAAATTTAAACTTCCCCCAAAATGTTAGCGGGAAAATTTTCGCTACTTTGACTCTGCAGAACCCGAGAATAACTCATATAAATAATAATAATAATACACGTCTCCTTTACCTACTACTTAATAAATCTATTAAAGTAGGTTTAGGGTTTAACTTTTTCTCTTACACAACATTTGCAAAAGCGGCAGCCGACGGATAAAAGATTTTGCAGAAGCGCAGCTATTATTGTTTCCTTTTGAAATTATAATTATTTACAGAAGCGAATTTTGATTCTTTTATTATCTCACACCATTTGTTTGCTAATATAAGAATAAGAATAATCATTGTTGGGGAAGTGTTATTGTTTCCAAAGGAAGAACGTCCACCGCTACGTAGTCTTTAAGATGGATGAGAAAACCGGCGGCCCCGCCGAGAGCTACTACGACTTCACCGCTTCTTTACCTGACGACTGCTAGAAGAGCAAGATCTTCTTCTTCGCCTAGTACTCTATATTCTCGATTTGACCTGATTCTGTTCTAGCGCTATCAGTATAACCCTAACCTCCGGCGATCGTCGATTACAGGTCTCGTCGAGCTCTAGGATTAGGGCGAAGATGATGTACACGACTTCCAAGGACAGGTTCAGAAGGGAGCTGAACGGGATCCACTACGAGATCCAGGCCATTGATCCTACTGAACTGGATCTGGAAGTTTTCCAGGAATGAGCTAATTGACTAACTACTTAGGGTTTGGTTAATTAAGCAAGCAATTGAAAAGCATGGCTTCAAGTTTAAGCAAGTAGCTAATTACTATAGTTTGATCGGGAAAAAAAAATAAGCTGCTACTGTAGGCTTAACACTATGTTTTTCTTATCAAAACTATTTCAATGTTATAAATTTTATTTTGTTTTTTTTTTTCAGAATGACATGAAGATACGTCAAGCCTCATCTGTTGATGAGGGGTCACCCCAAACGATTGAGATATTTATTATGGCGTGATAGGAGAGCCAAATCATGGTCGTGTACTTGGTATGAAATAATAACAACAATGAAGACGAAGATGCTAGTGATTCAGATGAAGATGGTTCAGATAGTGAGACAGATGCTGAGTAGTTTATGTTTTTATATTATAAAGTCTTTTTTTTGTAACAAGACAAATTTCCAAATATTCCAAATATTTATATTGATTATTATTATTATTATTAAAAGGCATTAATTATTTTTATATTATTTATTTTCTCATGCGATGAGTATTCATTTCATTACTTATATTATTCAAACATGTTGGTCGTAAATAATTAGGGAAAATGGTGTTTTTCCCACCTCTACTTTGTCAACTTAACAAACAGCCCCCTATACTATGAAAAGATCAAGTTACCCCCTTCTACTATGCCAACCTAACAAACAACCCCTTCCATCCAAATTTCCATCCAAAATTCCGTTAAGTGACGACTCACCAATATGACTCATCCACAATTAATGATTGTACATTGCCAAATCAACGACTTAAAATACGAAAATTGGGAAACTGGAAAAAAGATTAAAATACGGAAAAAGGAAGTTAATTAAAAGTGAGTCTAGTTAGGAGGCTTCTAAGCCATAGATCTTGGTTTAATTAAATCCCAACCGCTGAATGGCCGATGAATGCGAACTGATGTGTATGCTCAAAAACGGAAGAAATATTGTAGCATGGAGAAAGAATGTTATCTGATGTGTATTTCAGTTGGGGCAGTATGCGTATTTGGAGTTAAGTTGGGGATAATGTTGGTATTTTAGTTATTAATGAATTTAATTGTAGTATGTCAAAATGTACAGAAAACAAGGAATTCAGTTGTAGTTGCATTGGTAATTTCTCCATAATTGAATTTCGGAGATATTGAATTTTTTTGGGATTCCAATTCCTCCATAGTCCATAGTTTTTTTCTAGAGGATCACAGTTGAGCTTTAATAATATTGGAGTTGTATTGTACCATTGTGATGAGAAGCGTGATCTAATCGGTCAGATCATCTATACCTATAAGGTTTGGAAAACACTGGTTAATTTGTACACTAATCAACTCAAATAACTACTATCGAAGATTATGTCACCTAATAAATCCATATATCTCAAATATACGAATAAAATACTTAAAAGGGTTGTTATTATTGTTATAAAATAATTTTTCAGGTCAAAGTTTATTAAATTAAAATAATTTTTATGACAACTTTGGTTGGTCACAAATAATTTACGTTTAATAGTGACAAAATCTTTTGCTTGGTCGGAAAAAAAATTTCCGCCATATATTCGAGGCATAAACTTGTAATTACCGACTATAAATTTGTAAATCACCGACGAATATACGAATGGTCATAAATAAAGAGCAGTTTGACGAAATATTTCTGACGTCTTGATTTTCGTGTCACAAAAAGTGGTTTAGTGACGACTTAAGCCTTTCGTCGCTAAGATCTGGTCACTAATAACAAACTTTTTTGTAGTGCATGCTTGTTTATTGAACCTTAGTAAGTTGATGATGAGCACATTGATTGGTTTGGCTGCCATGATCTTGTATGAATCTATATTGGTGTGAGCTAAGTCTTTTGTTGCTAATATGGATTCGTGCGTTTATTCGATATCTTTGAATTTATTAGGTGGATTGTTGTTTGTGTTTGTAGGGAACCACGACCTAAGAGGCAGAAAATGTGGTAGTGGATTCCACTCACCAAGTGGCTACCATTCCGAATGCTATTCGGGAAGCTTGCTACCGTTTCTCGGATCCGAGCGACCTCTCCAAGTGGCATTCTATTCAGGAGAAAGGCGTCATCGCCTCTTCTCGAATTGATTGGGAGTCTTTCAAAGAAGCGGGATGGGCGGAGAAGCTCAGGGCGCATTTCGATAGGGCTGGTTTGACTCCACTTTTCGAGGTGGACGAGCCGAGTTATGAGTGGTCGACGAAGGCTATCGCTACTTTTCGCTTCAACCCAATGAGGAAGCGTGATGATAAGAAGGCTATCCAGTTCGTTTGGGTGGGGAGGAGCATAAGCTCACCTTAGATCAGTTTGGAATAGCATTGGGATTCTACACACAATAATAACTGGCGAAGACTGGGGATTCGGTAGTTTACACCGGTGCTGAATCCACCACGATAGGTGAAACGTTTTGGCATGGCCTCGCTCCATCGGACCCTTTGAAGATGACCAAGTCCGAAGAAACACGGTACTATGTGTCTAGTCGGTCCAAGGCTTCTTTGATGACTAACCCGACGTATAGGTGTATGCAGATAATATTTCGGTAGACCATCACCTAGAGGGGGAATGCAGGTGGCGTCTGTAACGCTCGGGATCTGTTCATTATCCGCCATGTGCACTTGGGTCGGCGAGTTCATTTGGCACCTCTTGTTGCCAAGATTCTCGCCTCCCAGAACGCCTCCAACAAGGTGGACTTCTTAGAGGGCGGCGCCTATGTTACCAGATTGGTCAACTTCTACAAATGCATGCCTAAGTTTGGCTCTGTGACGCTACAGAGGAGGGTGTCTCAGGGTTCTATCACTCCAGCTCTACCCCGTTCTAGAGGGATTCGTTCCATTCTGCCGAATTACTGTGCACCTCTGCATGAGAGGAATGTGGGAGTGCAGGAGGAGGACGAGGACGAGGATGACACTGAGATGCCTCCTACTTCCGAGGCTCCTCAGTCTGCTGGTGGAGGTTCATCCTCCTACGACATGAGCCACCTTATGGAGGCCATATACAGGGCATCCTAGATGGGGTTGCCTCTTCCCAACATAGTTACTGAGAGCAGCAAGCTGTGTATTGGAGTGAGTAGCAGGATCACTGGAAGACTTAGGAGAAGCAATACAAGAATCTTTCCGGTCAGATTACAGCATTGGATACCAGAGTGTCAGGGGTGGACGAGCGGGTCTCCGGACTATATGACTATGTGGATGATGGACTCTGGGTAGCTAGGGAGCGGGTGGAGTAGCAGTATCTTAGTCTTAGCGCGTACCAACGCTATTCTCATGACTCCCAGCAGAGGGCGTTTGCTTCCATCATCCCGGATTACCAGCCTCCAGAGCCTTACAAGGGACCATACTGGACACCGCCTCAGGACCCTCCATCAGATCATTGATGACAGGACTTCTTATTTTTCACTCTCAGACTTGTATTTTTCTTTTTATTTGTGTCAGATTGTATGTCAGTTTGTGTTTTGAGTCTTTGTTAAACTGTACGAGTCAGTTAAACTCTTGTACCCTGAATGCCCCTAATCGTGTTATGTTTTTCTCTTTCTACTATCTTCATGATTTGTTGTCCCACTTTCCGCGAGTTCGGCTCTGATCAAGAAATGTACTCCGATGACTCACTCATGTCGTCTCTAGCATCCTCATGATCTATTTCCCGGTACCCCTTTACACTTCTCTTCACTATTTTGTATGGTCCATTGAGGACAATGTCCGATTTTAAGTATGAGGTGCGGTGTTCATTTTTAGGGTTGCTTTCTGTTGTGCTATCCATGATTGGAACTTGCTCTGTTCTTGACTTGCAGTGCTAAACTGATTTTAAATATTTAACAATGATGCTTAGACTGTCTTATCTAGAACCCGTAACCAGCATGCTTGAATTGATATTAAATGAATCCGGGCAGAACATATTTTTAGAATCACTCTTGTAGCTTCACTTTGAATTGCACGAAAATGACTCGAACCCGACTAGCAGCCAATTGTGAGTTTTTGATCCGTTGCACTTAATTAGCAACTTGTTTCTTTTTTAGTGGCTTTCTTGTATTTTGAGTGAGTTAGATTTTGCATGAGAACTATTCGAGACCACACGATAACACGAGTATTAGGAGGACAGAGGCACCTAGAATTGCTACCTAAGCCAGAAGCCAACCCAACATTAATTCCCCTAGGTGTAAACCTTTGAGCTTGGCCTATTCTTTCAGTTTGATATTACGTTACAGCTTATTCCCATGTTTTTGTTCACCCCGTTGATCCCATGTTGTAGTAGCCTGAGATTAGCTAACCAGAAGTCGGTCTGTGGTGACTTGCCTATAGCTAGTAAACCGGTGGTCTTAGCTAGTATGTCCAGACGTGTAAACCCCTCTAGCAACTAAAAAATTTAGCACTAAAAAAATGAAAATTCCAAGTAAAGTTTCAAGTATAAGTTGGTTTTAGTTCAAAACGTTCTTCTCTCTACATAAGGAAGAACGGAAGCAATAAGTAAAAAAAACATCAATTCAGAAAAAAAATAAAATAAAGTGCTAAGTTGCTTGAGGGTATCATAGGACGAGCGTACACTATTCAACCCGTATTTGGTTAGACGGTAGGAATCCATAGATTTTGATTCAAGGGAGGTTAGTCGATTGCTGCACCGCACCATACCTTACTTCATCATTCATCCATTCATCATAAGCCCCTATAGTATAGAATCATTATAGTCCCTTGCAAAGTCCTCTTGACTAGTTTCTCGTGTTGTCACAGTGGTGGAGATTGTGGTCGAAATGCAAACCTATGACATAATTCGCTCAAGAAAGTCATTTAGAGCATAAACACGTCCCTAAACACAGAGTGTGAGAGTTCCTTATTACTAAATATTTTCTGTGTGAGGAAGTCTGTTCGGTTAGGTTGGCATCGTGCATGATTGGTGATTGTTACTTGTTGCGTGCAAAGAATAGCGAGGCTTTGATTTGTTTGGTTGACATTCTTTCATGTGTAGGTTACGCTTTCTAGATGAAACAGTGTAGGTTGAATTGTTAGAGATTGAACTTCAAACTTGGTTGAGCTTATTACTTGTGAATTTGAGCGAGATTCCAAATTTTATTTGTTTGAGGACAAACAAAAGTCTAAGTGTGAGGTGATTTGATGCCTCTCATTATTGGCGTATTCATCTTCTCATTAGACGATATTTTCGGTGATTTATATGTCCAATTTGCATGGTTTTGAGTGAGTTTCGTACCCCCTTGGCCCCTTGGGGCCGTTTTATGTGTTTTGCATGTTTTTGGTTCATTTTAGGTGATCCATGACAATTGGGGACGAATCGGAATGCTGGAAAAATGCTGGAGCTGGAACTGAAGCAATACACGGCGTGTATTACAAAACACGCCGTGTAACAAGAACACACCGTGTATTAAGAAACACGCCTTGTATTATGATACACGACCATGTAACGTCTCCTGACGGGATTTTAATCCAATTCATTCTTGGGATAAAACACAACTTACAATTCATTCTTCTTTCTTCCCCGATGAACCAGACACTCTCGGAGGGAGAACTCGGAGCTTTGAAGTGATGATTGAGCGAGAGGAAGTAAGGATTAACTCGGGAGTTTCTAAGATTCATTAGGATTAGGTTATCTCAGAATACGATGTCTTCTTCTCTGGTTTTCTTCTCCATTGTTTCTGTGATTTCTTCTGTAGTGATGTCGAGCTAAACTCCTAGGGTTGTTTAGATTAGATGAAGCGTTAGCTAGGATTTTTTATTGATGATTTCGGGTTTCTAACCTGTTTATGTTAATCAATGTTTATTCAGACTTAGATGCGTTTTCTCCTAAACCCTAATTTAAACGTTTTGATCCTGACAACTTGATCAATTGTTAGTTTCTGAGTTTATCTTTGATTTGCGGTCTGACCATGAACGCATTTCATTCTAGAGTTTAGGAGGTCGTTAGGTTCTCCAATAGCTTGACCATAGGATTGGAAGGACCTAATCTCTTTGCATGACTGTGTGACATTTCATCGTTCTTGTTCGTTCTGATTACTTGCAAGTGAGCTTGACCATAGGAGCTTGTAGGTTTGATAGAATAGAATCTCTACAGCCTGACCATGGAGTAGAGATTACAAAAGGAAATTTTGAGTCATCTAGTCTGTTGAAACTGAGATTGCATAGCTTCATCCATCTTAACCGAACTAGCGTGGATTCGAGTCTGAACAAACGCCTTAGTCTATATTCAAAACCTCAATCTTCTTTACTTGTTCACTTGTTCATATTGCATTCTTAGTTAATTTCATTCACAACCAATTCCAAACTAAACGACACATACCCCGATCAGCTTTAACACACATTTCTGAGTAATAGAGAAAGAAAGACCTTTGGGAAATAACGATCTCGCTAGAGCGATCTAGTGAGTAAAACTAGTGCGCATTAATTTGCACATCATTTCTTCCAGAGGTTCTGCATGTTATTTACTGGTACATGACTAGAATCTACCTCCCTCGCTCATATGATAAGGACATTCTTCTTCCTCTTGATGTCTGGATCTTATCCAATGCTATCCATCGTTGGTAGCTCAGTCTTCCTCACTTCATCTTTCATCACATCTTATTTGCCGCTTCTCTTTCGTATTGGGTGCTCTTCTTTTTGCTCCTCTTCTAACTGCAATTCTTGATCGTGTTGGTGTCAATCTGCGAGATCATGTCTTCCAGAATCTCTCTCACTCTCTCAAGGCTCAACATGTTCTTTGTCGAGTTCGAAGCAGCCGGGCTCCTGTTCAATCTACGAAATCGGGAGAACCAGTGTCTCTTGATGTTTGCGCTCACATTGCCTCTCGGGCCATGACTTCCAATGAACACTGCTATGAAGCTCATGCCATTTGTCACAAACTTGATTGGTTCAGACGTTCCGTGAAGTACAAGTTACCTTAGGATGAACTCACTCCTCTTGCCTTCTTTGATGCACCAGAGTTCGAAGCTGCAACAAACCTCAAGTTTATAAAGAAGATCAACAAAAAGATCAAAAAGCTGGCCAAGCTCCTGATGTCTCGAACCGACTGGAGTCTGAAGGAACTTGAAACAGTTTCTTTTTTATCCTCGGAGCTTGCAGAAGAAGTAAAAAAGAAGCTTCTCTCTCGGCTTGATGTGCAACCTCCCAGAAGTGACATGTCTGACTTTGAAGAAGATCCAGACTGTGATGTCTGATTTCTTTTATTTCTTGACTGCTTTTGTGTGTGTCTTTTGCTCTACAGATCACTCTCTTAGGGGAGCTCTGTTTGTGACTTTATTTGGCTCTTTCTATTGACACTGTTGACTACTGCTTTCTTCTTTTCTCTGCTTTGTTGCTCTGTTTGTTTGAAACTGGATTATTTGCAGGGTTGAACTTAGGGAGAGATTGTTGGACTTTTACAAGTTCAAAACCCTCAACATTTTTCTGTTCTTGTGATTTGTTCTAGTCCCTGTCTTTCCTTCTTTTCTTTGCTTGGTGTTCTTTCCATGTTCTGTGCAGACATGGAAATAACAAGATAAAGGGCTTGATTTGGGCAGAAATTTTGTGGAAAAGAGATATCTTCTCCAACGGCTACACTCTTTACAAGATGACTATTTAAACTACTGCCCAAGAAGGTGGAAGCCACTTTTGTGAGTGTGAAAACTTGGGTGAAGTGTTGCTCCAAAAGGGTGTTGCTGTAGTGTGTTGATTACTGCCTAACTCGAGTGGGTTGTACTCGAGGGTGTGTGTGTGAGTGAATACTTAATACAAGTGACTCTCTCAAGCTCTGCTTGGGACGTGGAGTAGGGATCCTTCCCGAACCACGTAAAAGTCCCGTGTCGTTCCTCTTCTTCTCCTTTCTGCATCTTCTTCTGTTTCATGCTCTTCGTTTGTTCCAGATTGATTCTATCAGAATCACATTTCACATGCTTTGGAGCTCATTAGTTACGTTCTTCGCGATACGAAGGCCTGAAGAATTGGGACCAACAAGAGGCCAATTCTTGAAACCCAATCTGAAGAATTGATTCTATCAGAATCACATTTTACATGCTTTGAGATCATTAGTTACGTTCTTCGTCGATACGAAGGCCTGAAGAATTGGACCAACAAGAGGCCCAATTCATTGAAACCCAATCTGAGTTTCTATAGAAACTCTTTTTCTATTCCTTCCTATTAAATCAATTGAATTTCATTCAATTCTCTTTCGTATCGTCTCTAACTATCATTTCAAACCGGGTTGGGATGCTTTCGGTTATTTCTACTGAAAAGGATTTCACGCCTAAAATAGAATTATTAATATAGCAGAGTACACCAATAATGGAAAATAGTTAGGTGCTGAAGCCAGCTGAATTTAATCTGAGTCGTTGATTATTTGTGGGCCTAAATTTAATGGCTATGATCAAATATATGTAGTGGGAGTGTTAGAAAGGTATAATAATAATCTCGTAAATGTGCTAATATGATATGAAAGTAACTGAAAAGTAGGAAAGAGAGTACCTTATTTTCGTATTTTTCTTTCTTCTAATGATAAAAAAATTAACATAACTCCTAAGGTTTAAATTATTTTCCAGTATTTTAACATCAAAAGTATTGTAATTAAATTACGAATCTAACGATATCACTGTTGATGGTGTTTGAGAAGTTAATCATTTTAAGATTTCGTATAAAGTATATTAGGAATTTACATGTTAAGACTTCGTATTAATTATGTTAGGCATTCATGTGAATTATGTTAGGACTTCGTATTAATTAAGTTAGACATTTTTTTTTCGAAAATAATTAAGTTAGACATTTTTATAAATTATGTTATAATTTTTGTTGTATGAACTATGTTAGGAATTCATATTTCATATGAACTTATTTTTTAATGAATTGAGCTGATTTTATTCATCAAAATCATGGAATAACCATACAAAGTCAATCAACCCGAAACATATCAACTATATTCTAAAACTACAAAAAAAAATCTCAATAAAATATTTGTCTCTTCTTCCTTAGGCAAAAATGATCACCTCCTTTTTGATGTTGTCAATAATCTCCAGCTCGATCTGGCAATATTTTCAAATATTCGCTTACACAGTTCCTTCCAAACTTGACAAATCATAATTCTCCACAGTAATCGCTTTGTTTTTGTGCCTACTCCGTTTCCCCTCCATCTAATATGAACTTGTTCATTGGTACAAAAAAACTTATTTCGTACGAATGAACAAGTTTTTTCGTATGAAGTTCTTTCATAGAAATGAACAATCCCCTTATATAAGAGAGCATTGGGAAAGTGATAGAAGATTTGAAAGAAAATACTCTATTCTATATTCTCTTTCTTTTAATGACCAAAAATTAACATAACTCTTACAATATGAATTATTTTCCAATAATTTTAACATCAATAGTCTTGTAATTGAATTACGAATCTAATGATATTACTCTTGATGATGTTTAATAAATTAATCATTTTTAGATTTCGTATGAATTATGTTAAGAGCTCATATGTTAGGACTTCATATTAATTAAGTTAGGCATTCATGTGAATTATGTCAGGAATTCGTACGAATTTGTACATACTGACATAATTAAAACATTTTTGTATGTCAGGAATTCATACGAATTTGTACATATTTACATAAATTAAAACATTTTTGTATCATTGAATTCATGTAAATAAGGCTCCACATTCAAACCGAGGAAGTCTTATTAAGGAATAAGGCTCCACATTCATGGTATTTTGGGAACAAATTCCTGCTTCTTTTAAGTCCCAAAATCCAACCTTGGAAGTTCCAAACTCCAACTGGTGTTCCACAACTAAATAATACTCTGCAAATGAGAATAATAGAGAGTCAGGCCAAACCTTGATTGAAGAAACGGAGTCCCCCCTGATTCAAATTAGAATGAAAAAAGAAAGGCAAAAGACAGAAGAATGAAAGCAACCCCTGGAATGCAAACCCGAGAATGCCATTGGTATAATTACAGAATACACAGTTCTGTTCAAACTAGTCATAAAAAATTCAGTCAACAAACTGAATGCCACATCTCATCAGACAATGGTGCTTTCCGAACTCCAAACTTTCAGATGTATATATATTCTCTTTTGAACCAGACCCTAAGACTTGTTGCTATCAGTGTCAAGTTCTGAGGACAAAGAATACATACAATTAATAAAAATAAAATGAAGGGATTTGGAAAAATCCAGTGGCAGGTTCCATCTTCTCAAGATCCAATCCAACTATGCACATGTAATATGAACCCATAGATTGTCAACGTCAGTTGGCTTTAACAGAAGTTGCATACAATCCTGATGATAACAGAAACGAAATGGACAAATTATATGGATTCTTTTCAAACTTTATGTTCTCATGAGAATCAACAACACATCAAATCAAAAACATATATAAGCATTTTGGCCAAAATCATATTGCCACATCAGCCTTTGGCATCTTCTCCTTCATTTTAGATTTCTCTCTCCTCACACCTCTCTCTTCCCTTATTACCCCTCACTAAATTTATTTTTTATTTAATTTTCCAAACTCTCTTCTCCCCTATTTCTATTTCTTTTCCCTTTTAATTAATTTTCTTTGCATAACATTTTATCGGCTACTCCAAACATATTGTTTCCTTCACAAATGTTGTTCGTTTTAATTTTTCGAATTCAACGACACCAATCTTAATATACTTTAGTAAAAAATTAATATAATATTAAAGACTATGTGCACGATAATCAAACCTCGCATTAAGTATTACTTGCACCTACACATTACACCACAAAATTTTCAAGTATATTCAGTCATATTATTTACTTACAACGTAAACAAGCCTATTATGTTGTTTATTCAAAACCCTGATCGTTATAAAAAATATATATAAAGACATCTTAAACCGATCTAATATATGGTTTAAGTGACACAATAAATGGCCATAAAGACTTAAACGGTTCAACTCTCATCCACATTTTGATTAACTTGAAATCTAGAATACATTAAAAATTTCCAAGCACATTCAATCATATATTTTATTGACAACGTTAATGGAACGAATACATAATTCATTCAAAATCTTAAATTGTTATACACAATTAAATACATCATAAATTAGTATAATATACAATTAAAATAACATACTAAATGATACTAAAAAACTTTAGCCAATAGTCACACTTTGATAATTTTACAATCTACTATAAACATTCAATAAATTTGTTCTCTAACATCGTCAATGGCCTGATATACGATTCATTCAACATATTAAATCAATAAAATTGTAAAACATTAAAATCATCCTAAATCGATATAATATATGGTACTTTATCTAAAATTTTAAATCGTCCAAAAAAAATTTAACTCATATTTTCACTTTGATGAATAAATTTTATTTTGGATATATATTTGAAATTTAAATAATATTTGTAAATAAATTATTTTATATGTGAGTGTTATAATCCTATAGTATAAAATAATTAATATAAAAATAATATGATCAAGATAGTAATCAATCAACTAAGAGGGTCATTAACATTATAAATTGGAATTCTCATATTAAAATGATATGATCAAGATTGTACAATAGACTTTAACTAGTTTTTTGTTACCCGCCCTATGGGCGGTTTGATTATTAGTGAATTGTAATTGATTGTTACATTACCATAGAGTGCTATTTCAGAATGTTTTTTTTTTTAATGAGAGGTGACGTTGTGGCCAACTTTGGATTCTAGGTCATGAAATTGATTAAGTGTCTAATTTGATGATAGGACAAATTAAAAAGAGGAAAAAAAATGAATGGAAACAAACTCCATAGACCATTTTAATGATAGCATTAATTCTAAATGTATGAAATAGTGGGTGGTACTGTGGAGTTGAAGAACAACTTAGTTATTTGGTTGAGGACTTGAGGTATATTTGCATTTGAAGTGATTTCTGTTGATGAATAAAGGCGCTTGACGCCATTTCTCTACCAAAAAAAAAAGTTGGATTTCAACGGTTTAGTTCTAAATTGAATTATTGATATACGGTATTATTCGTTGTAGCCTTATAGGTCTGGGTTTGTGTAATAACCATCCAAAATAGGATTCCTGTCAATTCACAATTATTACCGTAATAGATATAATATTTAATTTGAAGACAAAAAACACAAAATGTAAACATTTTGATACACCTAAACACTTGATCAAGTGCCTGACATGTTAAGAGCACTTAGTTCAGTTTAGGGGAAACTAATGGTGGAAGTAAATGGGTAGAATAGTTTTTGTACGTACCACTCTATGAGGGGTGTGTTCTTTGGTTTATTTATATGTCATATGTATTGTCAATTTATTTATTTAGTAATGATTTAATCACGGTAATTTAATTAATTTTTAACTTTGGTATATTATTAATTCTTTATTTCATTTATTAATTGGGTAATATTATAACGTTGGTGATAAGGGATATATATGATTTTAGTTATTGAATACATTACTCATTTGAGCGGTTTTTTTTTAATGATAATTACAATGTAATAAGGGTATTAGTAGGGCATTTAGTTGGTAGCATTAATCCTATTAATGTTCATGATTAATTGTACCGGTATTGTATTGTTTGTTTGGAGTGGATCATTATGATTATATTTAATGAAATTTTTTTGTGAATGAATAAATGGGCAAATGAGCCCTCTATACACAATTTGTCATCAGACTATACCCCAAAATTCACTCGCCCAATTTAATTTAATATTGTAATGATAAAGTTATCATCTAATTGAATTTATGTTTGGGACTCCAATCATCTTTTGTCCACAGAGAACAAATACTTTTTCTTTTTGGTAAAAGAACGGGTGTCAAGAACCCTGAATTATTCTGAATAAATCACGCGAGGGTATTCCACCCCGATACAGTCACTCCTGATCGCACTAACAATTTCAGGAGGGAGGGAAAAATCAAAATGCACACCAAAGAGAACAAATACTTAAGCAGACCCGTGAACACAAATATTACCTCCAAATTGCATTTATTATTATTATTGATATCATCACTGGTATGAATTTGTGAAAGACCATAACCCAAACGGCCTGGAGCCCAAATGTCCTCACCTATTTACTCTTCTCCACTCTTCCTTTCTCCTAGCTTATGTAATACAATACACCTAACCCTCCGGTTATACATTATAAAATCAACCACTCTGCAATAAGCAAATACGCCACTGGTGCAGCTGCTACTCGGTGATTAGCAATGGAGTCACATCTCTGGCTCTGGAAGCTGCAACATCACCATGAAAGATTTACTTACTGCAGTGAACACAACAAATCAAGTTGAATTTCGGGAAAGCAATGAACATAAACTAATCAATCACGGAAGCATTCTAGGAACCCAGAAGAAGATCCATCGTAAAGAACACGATTCTCCAACATCGTCGAACATCAGTCCTGTTAGCAATTCCTCCCACTCTCTAAAATCCCAATTCAAAATCATTCTCCAGCATCATCTCCAAGCTAGTAATCATTAATTTAATATACATTAATATGGATATGGAAATGGTCCTCTCTCATCATCCATCACCCATCTAACTCAACCCGTTACTGAAGCATCTTCAGCCTTCAGAGATTACATAATACATACATATGTTATGATGCGTACTGTTGAATTGTGCATAAACCCCAATCATTGAATCACATTAATTGCGCAAACATGATTGTTGAAATATGGGACCTTATGTATCCAGGAAACAACACAGGTTCTGCTGCTGATTTAACTGTTGATGATCTACCACAATGGGGGCAAGTACTATCTACCATGTAAAACACCAAAACTTACTCCACATCACCAAATTGAACGACAATCACAGCACACAGAAAAAATCCAACACTAATTAAGAAGAGATGTACCTTAACCACAACACAATGACTGATGTGTCTAACCCACCACTATAAGCTAAAACAACCTTATTTAGTTTGCCACGCAACCCCACTCTAGTGGTAACTCTAGCAATAACAGTTTCTTTATCACTGAGAGCAACTGCTTTGACGACTGAAACAGAAAAACTAATGGTCACAAAACACAACACACTCCACAAATCATATTCACAACGTGCCCACATTACGTGAAGAGGAGCATCACAATACCAAACTTATACATTAGCATCCAGGAGGTTTAATTCAAACTATTTATCTACAATGTGGATCAAATCAAATCATATAAGAGAGAATGGAACATGAAAATATGGAGGGAGAAATTGAAAAAAATGAGGCATCCTTGGATGCATAATCAGCCAAATGACATGGTAAAATTATCTTAATAGCCATACCTAGACTTCTATGAGTACTAACAGCACTGCAATGTTGGTTAACAAAAATGCGGCCACAGAGCTCACTTGTACTGGCTCCGAACTATAGGAATAAAGGTTAACAACAAACCAGTGCACAATGCTCTGAAATTCTCTGTAGGTAGAAACAATGACATGTTTAGCAACAGTTACATCCTAAACCAATTGTAAAGGGAAGGAAAAGAAGAAAACAGGCTTCAAGCATACATAGTGGAGTACCTGCTGTCTTAGTAACTGCCTGGCCAAAGAGACCCATGGTAATATGACCTGATGCAAGCGATCAAAGGGTCTTCTCAGTTCAGTATGAAATGAAATGAATGATGAACACATGAAACAACTGAACCACATGGTATCCTAATTGGAAAAGAACGACATATTTTGCAGAACAAAACCTAAATCCTAATAAGATCTCGAAGCAATATCCCTCAGCTTCAGCTCATGTCAATACAATCATCCACACAACACGGTGACAATAAGAGATTCAGTTAGGAAATTACCGGCTGGCTTGCCATCAATCTCTACATCGGGGAAAAAATTATGAGTGATCTCTTTCAACTTGAACTGCAGCTCAAATCAACAGGGAACGCGATTAATATCAGCACCAGCAAGAAACAGTAATTTTTTTGCAGACCAACTCTGAAACTGATTGAATTGAAGGAAGAGAACTGGGAATATCTTAACTCCCGATGCAATCAATACCAAATTTGATCAAATAGGTCTGGATTTGAGAGGCCCCAATCTTAGCGGCCAACAGATTTGAATAAGATTAACCTGAAGAAGCACATGATTTCAGAAGCAGCGAGAAAGTGAGATCATTAGATACCAATTCGGATTGCAGCAGTTGACGCGAAAAAACTAACTTTGAGCTTAGATTTCCACTATCGACTTGAGATTTCAGTAAAGAGTAAAAGAATGAGAGATTGTGCTTCAGTGACCGACCTACGGAAGAGGACAACGGAGGTAGGTGGTGGGTTGGGTTTGGAGAAGTAGCGATGGCAGCCGAATCTATAAGCACAAACGGAGAGATTCAGTCACTAACAGAGGAACTGAACATAAGAAAGAGAAGGCTTGAAGAATCAGAAAGCTTAGAAGAAGAAGATGTAGAGAGAAGGGTATTTGGGGTTGTTCAATTTCGAAATCAGGAAGCTTAGAAGAAGCTCGTGAGAGTTTGCATCAGGTTCATGTGGGCGGTTTTTGTCCCCGACTTGGGTTTCTCCCGAGGTTCAAATCAATGTCGTGGTAAGATTTTGTCAAGAAGAAGAAGATGGAGAGAAGACTAACCGGAGGTATCCAAATAAGAAATCGAAAATAAGCTCAGGGGTAAAATTAGAAAAGAAAGATCAAAGAAGAAGGCATTCCTTCACCAAAACAAAAAGGCATTTGATCACTAAAATAAAACGGCAGCGTTTAATCCAGGTGATGTGGAAGCTCAGATTTGTGTGAAAAGCTGTTAAAATGATATGATCAAGATTGTACAATAGACTTGAAAGTATATAATAAATAATAAATAAAATCCATTTAGAATGTTGTATTTCCAACTTTCTCATATTAAAGGCATACATATACATCGGAATTTGAAGTAAATAATATATTATGTATGCATGTATATTGTCCCTTTCAAATATAATGATTTATTTTCTAGATTTTTTAAGTTAAATTTTTTAAAGATACATCGGGCTTTTAAAGTAAGTAATGTGTATTGCTCTATAACCTATAGTGGATTTTGTTAATGAAACGGGTTGAAATCTATTTTGAACATTCCTCTAACTTTAGACATGTAGAAAGATTTTAAGAATTAAGTAAATTCATGTGCCTCAAAATCATAAGAGTAATTTTAATTTGGTTTTCATATATAATTAAAAATACATATGTTACCATATGATATATAATTAAAAATACATGATATTTAGATATATAAATCAACTTTGTCAAATATCTATACCACTTTACAAGTCATTTACTATTAACAAATTCAAAGTATTGATCAAGTTCAATGAGTTTGAATTTTGTTTTTTTAACCTAGATATATTCATATAACATGATCTAGATTTCCATATTTCTTCTAAATTTAAATGGGTCAGTTGAGGTTTTATTCCTCAAAATGTTTCTTCTAAGTGTGTAATAGTATGAGTCATGAGATCGTAAGTAAATCAGGTTTCAAGTCATTTACTATTAACAAATCCAGAGTATTAATCGGGTTGAGTCAGATTGAATTGGGTATACTCATCAAACCTACATATATTCATATAACATGATCATTATTTTCATATTCTTTTATGTCTTTTTTTTATGATTCATATTCTTCCAAGTCTTAAGGGACCAATTAAGATTTCATTCCTCAAAATAATTTTTTTTTAGTGTTGGTTCTTTTAGCCTCAGTTTTACTTATTTGCAAATGTTTCAGAGAGTTGCAATCGTTTTCAGTTTATCTTGAACTTACTTTTGTTGGTAAATCAAATATTTTGTTATAAAATTTTTGAAGTCATATTAGTTTAGAAGAAATCACTCATTTGATAAGATTGTTTAATAGAAGTATAAATTAAAAACAAATTTGAGCTGCATAAATTTAAAAAATCATGAATATTTAAGAGAAGTATTTGTCAATTAATATATTCATTGAGCTAGAGAAAATTGGAGAAATAAGATGGTACCTTAGAAAGAGCAATGACCAGTGAGGTAACAAATGTCTAATAGTATGAGTCATGGGACCATATGTAAAGCAGGTTCAACTCATTTACTATTAACAAATTCAAAGTATTGATCGGGTTGAGATTGAATTGAGCATATTCATCAAACCTATATAAGTAAAGCGGGTTCTAAGTTATGACGGGCCATTTGAGGTTTTATTTCTCAAAATGTTTTGTTTAGTGTTGATTTTTTCTCGACTTTATTTGTTTGCAAATGTTTCGATGAAGTTTTAATTTTGTTTTCTAATTTTCTTGAACTTACTTTTGTTGATAAATTAATTTTTTTGTTACAAATTTTTTGAAGTCATATTGATTTAGAAGACATCACTTATTTAAAAAGTTTGTTTGAACAAAAATTATAATTGTTTGTTTTATTTCTTCTTTGCAATGATTATAAATGGACCTATTTCATTTTAGTATGTAATTTGAACTTAATTAATTCTCAAAATATTCTAAAATTAATCATAATACTCAAATTAAATATTATGTGTATTTGGTACTATATAACCAATTGTCTAGCTATGTTTATATTTTCTACTTTAAAATACTTAAGTTCTCAAACAAGTGACATGTTAATTATTTTGACTTATGAAGTTTAATCCTTCAATTCAAAATTTTAGTTGGTTTATAATTTTTAAACATAATCTTAATATATCATTATACAACAAGATAGTTACTCATTTACTAGTTATACGAAATAAACAATGAAAATATCACATATCGGCCAACGGGCCGAAAAAAATGCTAGTTACAAATATCGCAACAGACCTAATCCATTCAGAATGCCGAAAATCCATGACAACGTTACTACTTGTGAACTAAAAGGAAAACCGAAAGGCCAACTAAGAAGCCTCACCTAATTCTCGTCATCTGAATGGTGCCAAATCTTCTTCCATATCACACAATACTAGGCTCACTAAATTAACTACAAGATGGATAACTATTAACAGTTTCAAAAGATGAAGATGAAACAAATCAGATTCATATTATTCACAAGCATAAAGTTCTATAAGGAACCTTGACACAATATTTACACAGAACGTAGACATCGAAAGTTAACTAATCATCGACATTTCCCGACAGGAGAAATCAAGTTCTGAACCAATTTGTAGTCATGAACCTAACATTCAATACTATCGAAGAAAATTAAATCTATCCTGAAAGAGTATGATGTAAACCTTAAATAGAAATCAGATGACTCAAGATCACTTGAGTTCAAATTAGGACATGGAGGCTTTGGCGTAGCTTTGTCACCTTTGTATAACCTGCAATGTAACAACCAAAACTGTATCAAACTCGGTAACTGAAAAAAGAAAAGAAGAGTTGAAGATTTAATCAGAAAGAGAGATTAGAGAAGCTCTTATATGAAGATGAGCCACTTGAGAGTTGAAGAGAGTCACAAATGAAATGTAGAGCATGAACTTGAACTCGCCGGTGGAACCCATGATTCGCGAGGAATCACTGCCGATTCAGAAAACCCATTACACTAAAATGATTACCTTGGGAGCCTCCAAGCTGATGTATAGCATTCACAAAGTGGTGGTGGAGCGGAGCACCGGTGACCAGCATCTCCTCTGTTTCCTACAAGGTTCCAAAGGCATGATTGGTTCTTTACGAGAGTTGGACTGGGAATTTAGTGTAGAATACTAGATACCTCTACTAGAGGTTGCTCGATAACCCATTGAGGCCGATTCCTCTGAGAAGTTCCTCATCCTCGGAGTTAGAAGAGACAAACCAAGAACTATCATATCCTTCCCTCAACCATGATCCTCTTTTGCTGAGAAGAAAGTGACGAAGAGGGAGGAACTCTAGTTAAGGGTGGGATGCAATGCCGCCGAAGTTAGGAGTTCAGATTTGAAAAAATAACTAAGGTTCAGATTTCAGATTGAGTTGGAGTATATAAAAATAATCACGAACGAGATGGATGAGAATGAATTGGATTCCATTACATCCATTGGATCGATATTAATCCAACTGACACTGATCTCAATCCGTGTACTAATGTCTAATTAAGCAATAGGAAACAAAATATTTTTGTTTGGCAATCTGAGGATAAAATCTTACGGATCAGATCAGTATTATCTAATCAACCAAGATGCAAGTCATAACATACAGAAAATTTCATTTATATTTTTGAAATTGTAGGGTTTGAAATTATTTTTATCAAAACTAAATATATTTGTATGAAGAAATTACTAATATATTAAAACTCGTGAAAAGTTTTTTTTTATTTTGTCAAATTTCATCCATGGTTGTAGAACTATGATAAACATAACTAATAGTGATTTTACATTTCATATTTTTAGTGCAAAGCCACATGAACAATGATTTTACCATTCGTGTTTCTTTGGTTGTATTCTTTCCCTAGATCATGTCATAGGAATTGACACACATGTAGGTTAGTGGTACACTAATTTCATAGGGTTGTTTAAGGTGTGGGGTTAGTTGATCATTAGGTAACTTGAAACCACACAGTAGAAGCTACTCACATTTATCGTGAATGAACACAATGAGATAGATTATGACCACACTGATATAGCATCATCGATCACTCAACGTCGTTGATTCTAATTTTTATTTTGTTGAAAGTGACCCACTAATAACAAAATATTAAATATGTTAAATGTTAATGACTATATTAGAACTTTTACTCGTCATGAGTATAATAGGGATGGCAAAAAGTAATATTTGTTAAAAATTATTGGTTATGTTTAAGATGTAGGGTAATTGGTGAACCTGTCGTTGAGGGTTCAACCAAATAACTACTAATGCTAAGAAAAAGTTATAGCAGATCGTATTCCGAGGGTCTCCTATGACTGACTACTTCAAAACTGATAAAGTACTCGAATGCAAACACGTTGTGCGTGGTGTGAGTTCCACGACTTCTATTTCTAAGAAATGCAGAGAAATTAAAACAAATTAAACTAAAGCAGATTGGGAATTAGGGTTTTAAAACAAGGAAGACAGACGAACTTAGACTTTGAATCCCCCGTCGTTCCCAGAGCATTGGCAATCAACAGATCAGCGGATTTCGATTCTCATTCAATCAATTACTAAGACACCACCATAACTCCTTACCCTTAGGTTTAAGACCGGCGAACGTTCGCTCTATCCGTTCTAACTACCAAGATTAACTAGCCGCCCGGGTACGGTCGCCTCTCGCAACGACTTAATTAACTGGTGCAATTAATAATGATTAATGAGTTACTCTTGCAGTGAATTAACCCTAACCGGTTCCTACGAAAGGCACGCTCCAATTATAAGGTTAATTGTTCAATTTGATGTTCTAAAGTAAGGCGAGCGTTCGCTTCTATCCTTAGCTTAACCAGAATCTAATCTAGGTGATCAATCCAGACAAGAAACATGAACAATGAAGAACAAATCAAACATGAAAAAGAATTGATTGAATTTCGAATCTAATCACCGCCGATCCGTGACCGCTTTAAAGCCCTGGGTCACTTAGGGTTCATCTAGTCTAAGCTCTAACGAGTTTAGCTACTCATGATCATTACAAAAGAAACAAAGACAAAGAAAGAGTTCATCATTCAAAGGAAGAACAGAAAAGAATCTGAAAAACCTAATTTAGACGACTTTGACAGACTTCGATCTTCGGTAGATTACACTCCTAGCTCCGGTTCTCCGAGATGGAAGGGATGGCGTCACGATCTCTATCCAGCTCTTCGAACTCCAACTCTTCGCTCCAAAACTTGAGAGGATTCTCTGAATTCTGATCTCGAAAAGTTGTATTATGATTAATTATGATGTTCTTTCATTATGGGCCGCCGGGTTAAGTATTTATACTTAACCCTAATGATCCGGATTGGCCTGATATTTTCGCCGAAAACATAGGGATATTTTCGGCGAAAATCCTTGTGTAAATGGCCGGTCACTCAGCTGTTTCTTCTGTCCTTTTCGCCGAATAGGTTTCGGTTCGAAAACATATTGTTTTCGCCGAAAACATTCTTCAAGTGGCATCAGTCGATTTGCACTAATATTTTCGCCGAAAATAATAGGTTATTTTCGACGAAATCTTCTTTGTAAACGGGCAGGAGATTGCTTGAACTTAATTGGCTCCTTCGATCGATTCCGGTTTGATTCCTCGAGGTTCCAACGCCTTAGACACGTCCATGGCTACTTTATTTGACGGCAAAAACCTGTGCTAACATAAAAACACTAGAAAACCATCAAATAGACCCGAAACGGGCCAAGATAACACAAATGGCACGAGATAGGGCAATCGATTGAATATTCGTTATTCTACCCTAAAAACCATGTCTTAAGCAAAGAAATGTCGCTTAAATGAGGCTGATAATCACGTCAAATCGAGTGTCATCAGTAATGAATTGAGGTTTTCATGAGAATTGAATGGTAAGATAATAATGAGTAGATCAGGATTACCTGGTAGAACCACGGTTAGAGTCTAAGCATTTATGATTTAGCCAATGCAAAATTGACAACATGCTAGATATTCTACATCATAATATGTCATTGATAAATGACAACACTTACCTTCTCCAACCTCTGTCTTTCCATCGTGTATTCTTCAATGAACGCCAACTTGTTTGATATCTAATCATTAGACATTAAAACAATGTCATCAACATGAAGAAACTGAGAGAGCAACAAGGCGTATTAGAGTGAATGAGAACTAATAAAAGGGTAATAGCAAGTATGAAATCCATGAGACATGTAAGGGTCTATAAGCTATCAAAATACTAAAGTGTCTCATGTCGTGGGTTTTGACAAATGTAGGTTAATAGTATAGGGTTCTGATGGGGTTCTACCTGTGATATTAGAGTTTATCTATTGATATAATTTGATTAGTATGATAGGGGTAAAGGTAATATGGGTTATGTTTAAAGGGTTGGTTGATCATTAGGTAGCATAAAACCACACATCATAGGATAATGGATTAGGGTTGTCAATGAGTAATTCTTAGTAGATTAGGATTACATGCATGGTAGGACCACTAATGTGTGACTCATGTCACATGATTATGTCAAATGTGTAGGTTAATGGTCTAGGATATTGATAGGGTTCTAGGTGTGAGAGTAAGGCTGGCACATTCTACATAACTAGTGAGCTAAATTCATTCATAAACCCTAAGCCTTAATGTGTAGTCTACTTGTCCATGGTTTCGACAATTTCCATCGAGTTTAGGGTTTTATGGGTTTTACTTGTCTTTTGTATAATTGGACGGATCATATTAGTTTCATCTAACATACCATATTACAAGTTGTGTCATTAATCCTTATTATCAATTTAGATTATCCAATAAGAGTTACGTATCGATTTAAAATTTTAAAATACAAAATAAATTTCATTTGTATTTTTGAATTTATAGATTTTGAAATTATTTTTAGTAGAACTAATTATGTAAATTGAATGGAGAAAATACAATATATTAAAACTCGGGTTTCAATATCTTGTATCGCTTCCTATATATCATGAAAATATACTTATTCTTAATCGTTCGTGTATTAAGCATTTTGTTGGAAAACGTAAATTATAATGTCTTGACATAGTAGTTCTTCCATTATACTATTGGGTATCTCTAACACCTAGTATTTCCACTTTCATACAAATTAAGCAATACTCAACCTTCTCTTATTTCGATCTCCTAAGCAATTTTAGAGACGACTAACATCATCGACGTCTCCCAGTACATTGCCAGTGAGTACTACAGGTTCGACCTTCCTCCAATGGTGATGAAAGTGCTCAAAATCATCCTCTACCAAATCTATACCCTTTAGATAGAAAAAATAATTATCATATGAGTCTTTACAAGATGAAGCCTTCATTAACTTATCACATTTTACATCTAGATTGCCACTAGAACATGCAGATTGATTAGACGTGGCAAAACCAACCTCAAGTTCTTTCACAATATCTTCTGCAATCCGTACCGATTCTGAAACCCAATCAAGACTGATCATAGTTCTAAGCTATAGGATGCCAGAACTGTAGGCACAACTAATGCTACCATCTCCATTTGCTTTCCAAGCATATTTGGGTTGCCGAATAATGTCCTGGGTAACCCCATGACATGAGGCAACAAAACACGTGGATCTTTTGTGTGTTGCTTTTCAGATGTCCCATGTAAGGCAAAATCCTTTATTTCAGATGCCCCGTGTGTTGCTTTTGACTAAACACCCAAATGAAGAATTTCTTAATCAACTTCTTTAAGATTCAAGGATGAACTAGTACCAATATATGCGCTCACTTGTTGAACATTCAGTTTCTTGTACATCTAAATGCTCAACTGGAATCCCTGAAATGTAAAAAAAAAATAAGAGAGCTAAACCACGACAAAAGAAAGCATGCATATGAAATATGGAGATCAGAGAACTGTCACTAACAACAAGGAGAACCAAATTAAGTAGGAAGCAACAAACACTCTTTGCCCCGTTGATGACACTCGATTTGACGTGATTATCAGCCTCATTTAAGCGACATTTCTTTGCTTAAGACATGGTTTTTAGGGTAGAATAACGAATATTCAATCGATTGCCCTATCTCGTGCCATTTGTGTTACCTTGGCCCGTTTCGGGTCTATTTGATGGTTTTCTAGTGTTTTGTGTTAGCACAGGTTTTTGCCGTCAAATAACGTAGCCATGGACGTGTCTAAGGCGTAGGAACCTCGAGGAATCAAACCGGAATCGATCAAGGAGTCGATCAAGTTCAAGCCAAAATCTGCCCATTCACACTTGCATTTTCGGCGAAAACAGGCTTGCATCTTCGGCGAAATCAATAGTGCAAATCAACTGGTGCCGAGTCAAAGCATGTCTTCGGCGAAATCAATCAACTCTTCGGACCAAAATTCAAGACCAGAGAAATCAGCCCCTGAACTCAAAGGAATTTTCGCCGAAATTCTTAAGGAATATTCGGCGAAAATATTAGGCTGACTCGGCTAATTTAGGGTTAAGTATTTATACTTAACCCGTCGGCCAAAGGGGGAGAATAATAATTAATCATAATACAACTTTTCTAGATCAGAATTCTCTGAGTTCTGGAGCGAAGAGTTGGAGTTCGAAGAGCCGGATAGAGATCGTGACGCCATCCCTTCCACCTCGACGAACCAGAGCTAGGAGTGTAACTTACCGAAGATCGAAGTCTGCCAGAGTCGTCTAAATTAGGTTTTTCAGATTCTTTTCTGTTCTTCCTCTGAATGATGAACTCTTTCCTTGTCTTTGTTTCTTTTGTAATAATCATGAGTAGCTAAACCCTTTAGAGCTTAGACTAGATGAACCCTAAGTGACCCAGGGCTTTAAAGCGGTCACGGATCGGCGGTGATTAGATTCGAAGTTCAATCTGTTTCTCTTTCATGTTTGATTTGTTCTTCATTGTTCATGTTTCTTGTCTGGATTGATCACCTAGATTAGATTCTTGTTAAGCTAAGGATAGAAGCGAACGCTCGCCTTACTTTAGAACATCGAATTGAACAATTAACCTTATAATTGGAGCGTGCCTTTCGTAGGAACCGGTTTGGGTTAATCCACTGCAAGAGTAACTCATTAATCATTAGTAATTGCACCAGTTAATTAAGTCGTTGCGAGAGGCGACCGTACCCGGGCGGCTAGTTAATCTTGGTAGTTAGAACGGATAGAGCGAACGTTCGCCGGTCTTAAACCTAAGGGTAAGGAGTTATGGTGGTGTCTTAGTAATTGATTGAATGAGAATCGAAATCCGCTGATCTGTTGATTGCCCATGCTCTAGGGAACGAAGGGGGATTCAAAGTCTAAGTTCGTCTGTCATTCTTGTTTTCAAACCCTAATTCTCAATCTGCTTTAGTTTAATCTTTTTAATTTTCCTGCATTTCTTAGAAATAGAAGTCGTGGAACTCACACCACGCACAACGTGTTTACCTTTGAGTATTTTGCTAGTTCTGAAGTAACCAATCATAGAAAGCCCACGGAATACGATCTGTTATAACGCTTTTTAGCATTAGTAGTTGAATCGTCCGCATAACAACGACCGGGCGGGGTGATGACACTCGATTTGACATGATTATCAGCCTCATTTAAGCGACATTTCTTTGCTTAAGACATGGTTTTTAGGGTAGAATAACGAATATTCAATCAATTGCCCTATCTCGTGCCATTTGTGTTACCTTGGCCCTTTTCGGGTCTATTTGATGGTTTTCTAGTGTTTTTACGTAAGCACAGGTTTTTGCCGTCAAATAAAGTAGCCATGGACGTGTCTAAGGCATAGGAACCTCGAGGAACTGAACCAGAATCGATCAAAGGAGCCAATCAAAGTCAAACCGAAAATCTGCCCATTAACACTTACACATTCGGCGAAACCAAGCCCACATCTTCGGCGAAACCAACAGAGTAAATCAACCGATGCCAAGAGAAGGATGGTTTCGGCGAAAATAGCCCAGAGTTTTCGGCGAAAATGCAAGGGAAAATCAATGGCGCCAACAGAAGGTATTTTTGGCGAAACCATTCAACTCTTCGAACCGAAAATAATGAACAGCCGGCGGACCCCCTGAACTCAAGCCAGTTTCGCCGAAACTACTCCTATGGTTTCGGCGAAAACATCGGATCAGCCCGGCCCAACTAGGGTTAAGTACAGAATCAGAAAACCCTAATCAACCCTATTTAAAGCAGGAGTCGGCAGCCAAGGAGAATAATAATTTTACGGAGACACAATCAAATCATTCTTCATATTTTCTCAAATCAGACTTTTGAGAGTCAGCCGACTCTAGGGTCGATAGATAGAGTTTAGAGAGTTCGAAGATCCGTGGAGAGATCGTGACGCCATCCTTCCACCTCGGAGAACTCGGAGCGTAAAGTTGAAGATCCAGGAGATTGAAGCTTCGCGGGAGTCGTCAGAATTAGGTTTTTCAGTTCTTATCTGTTCTTCCTCTGTATGATGATCTTCATTGTTGCCTTTGATTCTCTTGTTTCCGATATGAGTAACTGAACTTGTAGAGCTTAGATTAGATGAACCCTAAGTGACCCAGGGCTTTAAAGCGGTCACGGATCGGCGGTAATTAGATTCGAAGTTCATTCAGTTTCTCTTTGCATGTTTGATTCGTTCTTCATTGTTCATGTTTCTTGTCTGGATTGATCACCTAGATTAGATTCTTGTTAAGCTAAGGATAGAAGCGAACGCTCGCCTTACTTTAGAACATCGAATTGAACAATTAACCTTATAATTGGAGCGTGCCTTTCGTAGGAACCGGTTAGGGTTAATCCACTGCAAGAGTAACTCATAAATCACTAGTAATTGCACCAGTTAATTAAGTCGTTGCGAGAGGCGACCGTACCCGGGCGGCTAGTTAATCTTGGTAGTTAGAACGGATAGAACGAACGTTCGCCGGTCTTAAACCTAAGGGTAAGGAGTTATGGTGGTGTATAGAAACCGATTGAATTAGAATTGAAAACCGCTGATCTTGTGATTGCCGTTGCTCTGGTGATCTAAGGGGGATTCGAAATCTAAGTTCGTCTATCTTCCTGTTAGTCAATCTTTTAATCTTTCTGTCTTTTGTTTTCCTTTGCTTAATAGATTAGAAGTCGTGGAACTCACACCACGCACAACGTGTTTTAACCTGAGTAATTTGCCAGCTTCTTCAAAGTAGTCGATTAGAAGAAACCTCGAGTCGAATACGATCTGCTATACGCTTTTTCTTAGCATTAGTAGTTATTTGGTTGAACGCATCACAACGACACGTTCATCAAATTGGCGCCGTTGCCGGGGACTCTTCTAATTGTTTGAAAGAAGAGTTGGCAAATTATTCTTCTACCTTTCCGCCTTACCATTTAATTTTCCTCCATATTTTCATGATTTACCTGGGTAGTGTTTTTGAGTTTTAATTATGCAGGATTACAGGTGGGATGACCGGTACCGAGAGTGGTACATCAATGAAGCACCATATCCCAAAGATTATCGAGAATTGCTACATCAACAACAACTACAGACGGCGAGATTTAACTCCCTCTTTGATAAGATCTCTTCAATGCTACAAGGTTACCAAGAGATACACCAACAAGAACATCAAAGTGGCGCTAGAGATAACGAAGAGATCATTCTACAAGCTCATGAACATCAACAATGCTCGTCGAGAACCCTATCCGCCTTGGATGATATCTCTACAATATTACAAGCTCATCTCACGACGGACATCAAGCTCGAGCAACCAAAGCAGTTAATGATAGAAGACGCTCAAGAGCTATTCGAAGAAGAAGATGATGATCCTATCCATGACTATTATGAGCTAGAAGAATCCTTGGCGGTGGTGGTTGATGAAGACAAAGAGCCAATCCATCCTGAAGTTGAAGCCGAAGAGGAGCACATAGAGATTGAGGAGATACCCTCACCTACACTTCCGCCGAGTCAACCTGTAGAGAAGATGGAGCTCATTGAACATGCCACGCCGTACTACCTCTTTCCTCCTCCAGAAGGAGAATTCAAGAAGAACTGGTCATCCAACCAAGATCGCGATCTATTGGAGCACTACCGGTTACATCACCCTTCTGGAGTGCTACATGGCACTCAACCGCACACCTTGAAGAAGACGATTGACTTCAAGGAACTCCTGAGTTGGGGTCCCTAACAGGTACCGTCCAGCTCAAGGACGTTAAAAGAGAGCGCTTCGTGGGAGGCAACCCACGGCTGGAGTCCATTTTTTTGAATTATTGAGTCAGTCTTTTTCGTCGTTTGAGTCAGGTTCGGGGGAGCCAAAGTGTCAGTTTTTTTGATTTATTATTTTTCGTGTAGAGTCTGTGTGTCATAGAGTCAGTTGCAAGTTGATTGAGGTCGTTCCGATTTTTGTGGATTTAACTGTGATTTTCTGAAGTTGGCCGAATTTGCGAAAATATTTAAAACCCGAACAGTTCAAAATTTTTGGCGAAACCACCCCTGTTTTCGGCGAAACTGATTTTTGATTTTCGAACCTATTCTTCCTGTTCATTGTTTTCGGTTCGAAAAGTTTTTGTTTTCGGCGAAACCATTTTAACTGATATTTTCGGCGAAACTGTGCTATTGTTTTCGGCGAAACCGCCTTCACAAATCCGGCAGTCCATTTTAACTGATATTTTCGGCGAAACCACCCTTTTAATTTCGCCGAAAATAATTTTGAAAATCACCCAACTATTCCTTTAAAATCCGGATTCACCTTCTCTCTTCCTTCTTTCAGTTTCTCATTCAAAAGTCAAAATATTTTCAAAAATTCCCCTAAACCTTCTTCGTTCGACTTTTATTCTGTGTGGATCCGGGACACTTGTCCCGGTATCCTTTTGATCTTTTTGTTGTTTTTGTTTTGGTAGGAACTCGAGTAGCTACTCCGCTCTGCTCCGGACTCTCCGTGCTCATCCGCTACACCGACCATCACCATTCAGGTTCTTCGTATCTCTCTACTCTAGATTAATTCTGTGAGGACACAGAACCGTTTAAGTGTGGGGTGGGAGTCTAGGATTATGCATGACCTTGCTTGCTATCTATGATTCTGTGGTTCAAATTCGAAATTTCTCTTGCATAGAATTGCTCAATTCTTGACTTGTTATGTTAAATTGATTTTAATTTTGAACAATGACGTCTAGACTGTTCCACTTAGAACCTGTAACTAACGTGTTGGAACTGATATTAAATGAGTCTAGGTCAGAACAGATCATAAATCACTCTTGTAGTTGAACTTGAATTAATTGAATTAATTGGTCTGTTAATAACAAAGCTCGATAACACCGATCTAAGATGATAGATGCTAGCTTCTCCCATGTTTTTCACTTCATATTTGTTCACCTGTGATTGTGGCTAGAGATTAGACGAAAATCCAATTCGAAATCTCGTGTAAAAAGTTATAACTAGCTAGGATCAAGTGGGTAAACTGTTAAATCAAGTAATCAAGTTGTGCAAATCAATGTAAAGTTCTTTAAAGTGCTGAAAATAAAGCTAGGCAAGCCCGACACCTAAGTGAAGTGTTCGGGTTGAGCACTAGCAAAGGCACAAATACTGTGAGCTAGGCAGGTCCAACACCTAAGTGAAGTGTTTGGTATCGAGCACTAGTATGCAGTAAATAAATTAAAGGAAGAAGTTGAAACTTGAAATAAATTGTGGTTTAAATCAGTCCTAGCTAGAACATGTAACGCACAGATCTAGAAACGGATGAAGTCGAGTCGATAGCCACGTCACTTTTCCTACCTCCGCATCCACATCATGGCTAGAGCTTAAAGTCTTTTTGATTAGAATTGGTGTTATCGTAGTCGGTTAATTATGATTAATTGTTTTACCAAGAAACGAGCTTTGTTAAAACCACTACTTGAAGTGTGCAGAAATTAGTGAGATCGAAAACTTGTTTCATTGATGTTCTTGCATGTGTAGGTCACTCTTTCTACGTGGAACAGTCTAAACCAAATTGTTAGAATTGAATCTCAGTTTAATCTTGTGTCATTTGTGATTTTGAGTGTGTTCTAGTTCAGTTTGCTTGAGGACAAGCAAAAGCTTAAGTGTGGGGTATTTGATGACACTCGATTTGACGTGATTATCAGCCTCATTTAAGCGACATTTCTTTGCTTAAGACATGGTTTTTAGGGTAGAATAACGAATATTCAATCAATTGCCCTATCTCGTGCCATTTGTGTTACCTTGGCCCTTTTCGGGTCTATTTGATGGTTTTCTAGTGTTTTTACGTAAGCACAGGTTTTTGTCGTCAAATAAAGTAGCCATGGACGTGTCTAAGGCATAGGAACCTCGAGGAACTGAACCGGAATCGATCAAAGGAGCCAATCAAAGTCAAACCGAAAATCTGCCCATTCACACTTACACATTCGGCGAAACCAAGCCCACATCTTCGGCGAAACCAACAGAGTAAATCAACCGATGCCAAGAGAAGGATGGTTTCGGCGAAAATAGCCCAGAGTTTTCGGCAAAAATGCAAGGGAAAATCAATGGCGCCAACAGAAGGTATTTTCGGCGAAACCATTCAACTCTTCGAACCGAAAATAATGAACAGCCGGCGGACCCCCTGAACTCAAGCCAGTTTCGCCGAAACTACTCCTATGGTTTCGGCGAAAACATCGGATCAGCCCGGCCCAACTAGGGTTAAGTACAGAATCAGAAAACCCTAATCAACCCTATTTAAAGCAGGAGTCGGCAGCCAAGGAGAATAATAATTTTACGGAGACACAATCAAATCATTCTTCATATTTTCTCAAATCAGACTTTTGAGAGTCAGCCGACTTAGGGTCGATAGATAGAGTTTAGAGAGTTCGAAGATCCGTGGAGAGATCGTGACGCCATCCTTCCACCTCGGAGAACTCGGAGCGTAAAGTTGAAGATCCAGGAGATTGAAGCTTCGCGGGAGTCGTCAGAATTAGGTTTTTCAGTTCTTATCTGTTCTTCCTCTGTATGATGATCTTCATTGTTGCCTTTGATTCTCTTGTTTCCGATATGAGTAACTGAACTTGTAGAGCTTAGATTAGATGAACCCTAAGTGACCCAGGGCTTTAAAGCGGTCACGGATCGGCGGTAATTAGATTCGAAGTTCATTCAGTTTCTCTTTGCATGTTTGATTCGTTCTTCATTGTTCATGTTTCTTGTCTGGATTCATCACCTAGATTAGATTCTTGTTAAGCTAAGGATAGAAGCGAACGCTCGCCTTACTTTAGAACATCGAATTGAACAATTAACCTTATAATTGGAGCGTGCCTTTCGTAGGAACCGGTTAGGGTTAATCCACTGCAAGAGTAACTCATAAATCACTAGTAATTGCACCAGTTAATTAAGTCATTGCGAGAGGCGACCGTACCCGGGCGGCTAGTTAATCTTGGTAGTTAGAACGGATAAAGCGAACGTTCGCCGGTCTTAAACCTAAGGGTAAGGAGTTATGGTGGTGCATAGAAACCGATTGAATTAGAATTGAAAACCGCTGATCTTGTGATTGCCGTTGCTCTGGTGATCTAAGGGGGATTCGAAATCTAAGTTCGTCTATCTTCCTGTTAGTCAATCTTTTAATCTTTCTGTCTTTTGTTTTCCTTTGCTTAATAGATTAGAAGTCGTGGAACTCACACCACGCACAACGTGTTTTAACCTGAGTAATTTGCCAGCTTCTTCAAAGTAGTCGATTAAAAGAAACCTCGAGTAGAATACGATCTGCTATACGCTTTTTCTTAGCATTAGTAGTTATTTGGTTGAACGCATCACAACGACACGTTCATCACGGGGTCACCAAATTGGCGCCGTTGCCAGGGAGCTTTTTTTGATTGTTCGAAAGAAGAACTGGCAATTTATTCTTCTACTTTCCATCTTTCATTTTTCCACCCACTTTGATTTTACACTGGTTTTGTTTGTCTTTGTTATCTGTAGGTTTACAGGTGTATGCCTCACCGTCCTTGGACTCACTCTCAAACCGAACAGGCTAAGATTGCAGGGAATCCAGACAGTTCTGCTACACCTCTACGATCACAGATTCTGAAGAAAGGCAGATCCAATCCATTCATCACTCCGATCAAGATCGAGGAACTGAAGGAGAGTTCCTCATCTCCGTCTTCACCGCAATCTTCATCCGCTTCATACACCGAGTCACTTTCACCTCCTCCATCTCCTACCATGACCGATAGATTACCACCAAACGGCGATCAACCACCGCCACCACCACCTGCACAGAAGAGTCTAGCAGACTATAACAAGCCGAGCGCGACTAGCGTTCGATCTGCCATTACCGTTCCGCGCATTGAAGGAGATCCTGACTATGAGATCAAGATTCCATTCTTGACCATGATCTCTAGGGATTTACAGTTTGAAGGCAGACCCCTAGACAATCCGTGCACTCATCTTGCAGACTTCCTTGATCTCTGCAGTACTTTTAAGAGCGGAAACCTCGACAAAAACACCCTTTGTCTGAGAGCTTTCCCGTTCACTCTAAAAGGCGCTGCTAAGAGGTGGCTTACTGGCAAACCACCTGGCTACTACACTAACTGGGATACTCTGGCTCAGGACTTTGTTGAAGAATACTTCCCTCCAGCCAGAACAACCGCCATCAAGGACAACATCGCCAGATTCTCCCAGAAAGAAGGAGAAATCTTATATGATACTTGGAATCGATTCCAAGAACGTCTCTACACCTGCCCTCATCATGGATTCGAGCAGAGGCAGTTAGCTGAAATCTTCGCTCGTGGACTTCGAGAAGAATCTGCCAAATGGGTCAATTCTCTAGCTGAAGGGGATTGCACTACACTCACTCCTGAAGCTGCTCTTCTTCACTTCGCAAACTGTGCCTCCAAGTCAAGAAACTGGGAGCGACAATCTGAAGGATCAAGAAGCAAGCTAGATCTTGAAGCTACAATCAAGGCAGAGGTAGAGAAGCATTTGAAGAAGTCTACCACACCGATCAAGCCACCGGCAGCTTCTGTCTATGTTGCTGATTGCGAGTGGTGTGGAGCTTGCTCACATAATGGAGGCCGTTGTCAGAATTTTGGTAAGGCAGAAGTCTGGTCTGCCAAGAGGTAAATTTCATCCAACAAGGCTTCGTCAATAATCAGAATGGGTATGCTGGTTACCGTAACTTCAGACAGCAAGGGAACTATCAAGACAGACCCCCTACAATGCTGGCACCAATCATAACCAGAACCAGAATAACCGCTCGGCTGGTCCAGCTCAGGATCAGAAGCCTAACCATCCGCCGGCAGGTGTCTACCAGCCGCCGCATCGCAATCCGGGTAACTACGGAACTGCTCCTAGCAATCGCCAGAACCAATATCTTAATAATACCTATCCAGGTCAGCAGCATCAAAGAGATAATAATGTCAGTGACCTGGATAAGAAGCTCAGCCAGATCATCACAAGACTCGACGATCATGACAGTCAGTTCAAGGCTCAAGCTCTTCTCAATCAAGAACAGATAGCATCTGGACAAAGAATTGAGCAAGTCCTGAACAACATCTCGAGCATGCTAGCATCTGGTCGACCATTTGGCCAGCTTACAAGCCAGACAGAGCCAAACCCGAGAAAAGAACAGGCTAAAATGGTAACTGCTCGAAAACTCCCGAACTTAATTACTGATGCTTATTCTGTTTTACGCAGGATCGCTAAAACTCCGGAAGAAGAGGAAGAAGAAGAACAGAAACCGGCGCCTAAGGAGGATCCTCCTCTTGCACCGTACGTCGTGAAACCTCCCTTCCCTAGAGCATTGCTGCCAAATGCAAAGATCGAGACTGGCATGAAGGGGAACAAGGAAGGATACCTTAACATTCGTGTTAAGAAACCCGTTTCTCCATATCCAGCTAAGTTATCTGATCCTGGTTCATTCACTTTGCCTTTGGTCATTAATGATGTTGAAATTGAACGTTGCTTAGTTGATCTAGGAGCATCTGTTAATGTTATGCCTGTGAGTCTATATGAAAAGTTAAACCTAGGAGAATTTGAACCGCCTAGTATGCAACTTGTCTTTGCTGATAGATCGCTTAAAACCCCTAAGGGAGAGATTAAAGACGTTGTCACTAAATGTGGTCCGTTCACGTTCTTAGCTGATTATGTGATTATGGATACTAGTACAGATGATGCTACCATTCTCATAGGTCGACCTTTCATGGCTACTACGGGAATGAATATCAACGTTCCAAATGGTTCATTAACTCTTAGAGTCGGTAAAGAAACAAAAACGTTCTGTCTTAAAGATGGCATGAAATATGACTCTAGGAATGAAGAATCTCACTGCCTAGCTGTTGAAACGGTGGGGTTGACTCTGGTCAACTCCATTACTAATGCTTCTCCCAGTGTCTCTAGATCAGCTGTTGCTGCAGATATTAAACAGGTCATTACGAAGAAGCCAGAAATTTCGGTTCAGAAGCCGCTTAAGAAGAAGAAGAAGGAACTGCAAGCCTCTTCTAAACCACCGAGCAGACCTCGAGGAAAGAACAAGAAGACGATGACCCAAATGGTCTGGAGACCAAAAATTCCACCGTCTTCCACCGAGCCAGCTGCACCACCATTTCGTTCCGAGAAACCGGCACCGGAACAAGTATGGAAGGAGAAGCCGAAAGCGTCTCCTAAGGAAGTACTAATGATCACCGATCCTGGTGATAACAAGCCGAAAAAGAAAGAAAAAGAGAAATCGACAGTCCTCATTCTTTCCATCGTCACACTAAAGAAGGATGATCTCTCTAGAGAGCTGTTTGGACCATTCAAGTTCGTTGATCATCTTCCCGACGGACGTACCAAGCTACTACATGCAAACGGGAAGAGATTCACGCTTACCGGAGAAGTCCCGAAGCTGTACTTCATGAACTCGGACGCGAGCGTGAAGGAGAATCTGAGTTGGGATGTCTCCTAATACCGTCCAGGTATCGTCCAGCTCAAGGACGTTAATAAAAGAGCGCTTCGTGGGAGGCAACCCACGGCTGGAGTCTGTTTTAATTCTTGTTGAACTTGGTATTTTAGAGTCGGTTCGGGAGAGCCAAAAGTGTCAGTTTGTTTGATTTATTATTTTTCTTGTAGAGTATGTGTGTCATAGAGTCAGTCGCAAGTTGATTGAGGCCGTTCGATTTTTGTGGATTTAACTGTGATTTTCTGAAGTTAGCCGATTTACGAAAATATTTAAAACCCGAACAGTTCAAAATTTTCGGCGAAACCACCCTTGTTTTCGGCGAAATCGATTTTTGATTTTCGAACTCAATCTCCCTGTTCATCATTTTCGGTTCGAAAAGTTTTCTGTTTTCGGCGAAACCATTTTAACTAAAATTTTCGCGAAACCGTACTGTTATTTTCGGCGAAACTGCCTTCGAAAATCCGACAGTTTATCTGAACTAAAATTTTCGGCGAAAATTTCCTTTCAATTTCGCCGAAAGCTTTGTGAAAATCACCCAACTCTTCCCATTTAAAAATCCCAATTTTAGGCCTCTCCTCTCTCAACCCTTCTTTCATTTTCGCTCAACCACCCGAAAACCCCCTCCCCTTGTTTTCAAAACGCCGCCGACCACACCTCTTTCAAACCGCCGCCGCCACCATTTCACTCGCCACCGCCGTCGCCGACCGCTGCCGCTCCCTTCCCTTCCCTTTTCCGATCCCAACGAGCCCTAGAACAGCCGAATCGGAGCTTTGCAGCTCCAGTTCTTTGAAACCCCAGTTTTCAAGTTTTTCACCGATTCCTCTCAACTCGTTCACTTTTTACATCCATGGCTTCAAGGTAAGTTGTAGAGCTTTTCAATACAAATATTTTGACATATAGATTGCTGAATTTCGTCGGGGTTGACTTTCGGTTGACTTTTTCGGTTTGCCTCGTTTTGCGTGCCGACTGTTTCGTGTGAACTAGGATTAGCTGAACTTATAGAACTGTTCTAGCATGCTTAGGGAGTTCCGTGCTTAATTGCCATATCATTTTATCATGTGTTGCTATGCATACGATTAATTTCTTGTTATGTTGACTTTTGTGAAAAATCTCGGTTTGACTTTGAATTGCTGTAATCATTTGGCTGTCTGATGTGTTCGTTCTCGTTCATATTTTGTGCTTGCCATATGAGATCATTTTACCGTCATTCTCCAAGTTATGATAGTCTTGCCATGATTAGGGTTCGATATGCTTCAATGTTGACTTCCAAAATGTTGGTTTGACTTTTTGAACTCTGATCGTGCTTATCCGACTCTGGCTGTTCCTAAGTATGTATTTTACTGTCTATGATTACCGGTTACTCCGCTTTCTTACCCCACTTAGTTTCCCTCATTTCTTTGTGAAATCGAGTTTTTCTATTAAGTGTGGGGTAAGGTTTTGGTTGACTAATCTGGTTTCATTCTTGGTTTAGGAACACCTTTGAGCGCAGGACTAAGGCGCGACTTGATGGCGCCTCGAGCTCAGGAGTTACCGCTCCCGTCACACCTGCTATTCTGGGTCCACCACCTGCACTCCCTCACCGGGCTGGATACCATCCCACCATCGCCCGTCTACCGGATTACTACTTTGAGTGCTTCCAGAAGATTCAGCACATCCGTGGAGCTGACGTGCGCCCTCTGTCCATGGAGTCACTCCAGGAGCATGATGAGGATTATTACCGGAACATGCATGACGCCTTAGCACGTGGTCTCCTGGAGTTGACCACCATAGCTGCTGATTACCCAGACATTGCCCTCCAGGAGTTCTGGGCGACCTTTGACCTGGAGGAGCACAAGAGGAAGCAGCGCCAGAAGGTTGTCACCTTCTTTCTTGGTGGGGTGTACCGACAGCTCACCTACGATGAGTTTGCCGCTCATCTGGGCATCCCCTACGAGCACTATCACGATCATCACCTGGGCTGGGGCGAGGATGATGATGACGAGGAGTACCACGCGCTCTGGAGCCACATGACAGGCGTACCTGGCGATCGCCTCGGGACGAGCAACTCAGTTAAGTCTCTCTCTCACCCGCTCTATAAATTTATTCATATGGTTTGGCGGAGGTCGCTTTTATATGTTCGAGACAAGGATCGCCACCATATCCTCAAGGAGGAGCTCATGCTTCACCGAGCCATCCGAGAGAGCTACCCTCTCCACCCCGGCTGGGTGCTAGCTCGCATCTTCAGCCAGAAGACCAAGAGGAAGACGCCACCTCGCAAACTCTTGGGGGGCAACTTCATAGGACAGCTCATCATCTCTTTCGGCATCAGCCATGAGTATGGCCCGCACATTCCACGACATCCAGTTCGGACCATTGGAGGAGACTTGGCGGTTGAGTACGACTTAGAACTCGATCTCAGTCCCCATGTAGCAGCTGATCCTCCACTCCAGCCTGTGGTCGAGTCGGAGGAAGAAGATGATGCTGAGGAGCAGCAGCCGCAGCCGCCACCAGAATTCCAAGATCATATACCCTCGCCACACCATCAGGCAGGGTATGCTCCCCAGTCGCCGCCGCACATTCCAGATCCATACTCGGCGTCTCACCCTCAGCACCAACCGCACCCAGCGGACGTGGGTGAGCTGTACGAGCGACTACAGGAGTGGCGCATCACCGACAACGCCACTCAAGAGGCGCGATGGACTATTATGCAGCAACACATGGGCCGCGCCGAGAGGCGATATGAGCGATAGCTGGAGTGGCAGCGACAGCTCGGCGACTACTTCCACTTCCCCCACCCCGACACCTCTGACCAATGATGATCAGGTGGTGTCCTTTTCCTTGTCCTTTCTTTTTATTTATTCTTTTCAGATTTCGGTCCAACTTTTTTCTGTGTGGATCCGGGACACTTGTCCCGGTTTCCTTTTTATGTTTCATTTGTTTTTGTTTTGTAGGCAATCGGTGGACTCTCTTTGCTTCAGGTTCTGTTACACCTCCCTCCGCTCCGAGGATCCGTGCTTACCCTCTGAAATCAACCGTCCTCTTCCAGGTTCTTCCATTCCACTCTAAACTCTAGAATAAGTCCTATGAGGACACAGTCCGATTTAAGTGTGGGGTAGGATGCTAGAGAACCTTGCATGAACTTGATTGCCCTTGATTGTGTTTTATGGGTGCCTCGTGATTCCATTCCAGTCTCTCTAGCATTAGAATGGCTCAGTTCTTGATTTTTGTTGTTAAGTTGTTGTTCAAACTTTCATAATCATGCTTAGACTGCTTAACCTAGAACTTGAGAACCAACTTGTATGCTTTGATGCTAAATTGCCTGGTCAGAACAGAATTTTAAAACTCACACTTGTAGTTTGTAGCCTTGATTGCATGAAAATGACCGAATCCGACTAGCAAACCAACTATGAGCTTTTGATCCATTGCACGTAACTTGCAATTTTAATTCTTTCTGAGTGGTTTTCTGTTTACTTGAATGAGTTAGAATTTGCATGAGACCTACTCGAGACCACACGATGACACGAGTTCTAGAAGGATAGGGGCACCTAGATTCAGCTACTAAGCCAGATAGCCTACCAAACGATAAAATCCACTAGGTTTAGACCATTGAGCTTGGCCTGTTCTTTCGGTTCGATAATACATTACAGCCATTTCCCATTTCTTTCATTCCCCGTTGATCCCCTGTGGTTGTAGTTCTAGATTGACCTACCGGAAGTCAGTTTGTGGTAACCTGCCTATAGCCATTAAACAGGTGGTCTTAGCTAATATGTCCAGACGTGTAAACCCCTCTAGCAACTAAAAGAAAATCGGCACAAAAGAAAAAAAATAGAAAGAAAGAAAAGAAGCAAGCTTCAGAAAAAAAGAAAAAAAAGAGAAGCAGAAAAATCAGAAAATAAGAAAAGTTTCAAAGTATTGTTCAATAAAACGTTCTTCTCCCTACAAATGGAAGAACGAAGTCAAAAGAAAAGTTCAAAAGAAAGCAAAAGAGAAAAAAATCGTGTAAAGAAAAAGAATAAGTGCTAGGTTGCTTGAGGGTATCATAGGACGAGCGTTCATCATTCCACCCGTGTTTGGTTAGACGGTAGGAAGCCATAGATTAGATTCGAGGGAAGTTAGTTGAAAGCTACACCGCACAAAGCCATCATCATTCATTCCCATCATCCATCTCATTATAAACCCGAGTAGTGTAGAATTCATTACGGTCCTAGCAGGGAAGTCCTTCTTGACTAGATACTCGTGTTGTCACAGTGGTGGAGATGTGGTCGAAATGCAAACCTATGACAGAATTCGGTAACAGAAAATGATCGAGAGCAGAAACACGTCTCTAAACACAGAGAGTGAGAGTTCCCATTGTACTATATACATCCTGTGTGAGGAGTCTGGTCGGTCAGGTCAAATTCGTGCATAATTGGTTGCTAATTACTTGTCGTGTGCAGTTTATTAGTGAGACCAGGTAGTTCGGCTGATCTGTATGCATGTTAGGTTTCTTGTTCTAGGATCGATCTGTCTAATAATTCATTGTGTTTGATTGAGCTCCAATTTAATCGATCTTATCATTTATGAACATGAGCATTTCTATTCAGTTTGCTTGAGGACAAGCAAAAGCTTAAGTGTGGGTATTTGATGACACTCGATTTGACGTGATTATCAGCCTCATTTAAGCGACATTTCTTTGCTTAAGACATGGTTTTTAGGGTAGAATAACGAATATTCAATCGATTGCCCTATCTTGTGCCATTTGTGTTAACTTGGCCCGTTTCGGGTCTATTTGATGGTTTTCTAGTGTTTTTGTGTTAGCACAGGTTTTTGCCGTCAAATAACGTAGCCATGGACGTGTCTAAGGCGTAGGAACCTCGAGGAATCAAACCGGAATCGATCAAAGGAGTCGATCAAGTTGAAGCCAAAATCTGCCCATTCACACTTGCATTTTCGGCGAAAACAGGCTTGCATCTTCGGCGAAATCAATAGTGCAAATCAACTGGTGCCGAGTCAAAGCATGTCTTCGGCGAAATCAATCAACTCTTCGGACCGAAATTCAAGACCAGAGAAATCAGCCCCTGAACTCAAAGGAATTTTCGCCGAAATTCTTAAGGAATATTCGGCGAAAATATTAGGCTGACTCGGCTAATTTAGGGTTAAGTATTTATACTTAACCCGGCGGCCAAAGGGGGAGAATAATAATTAATCATAATACAACTTTTCGAGATCAGAATTCTCTGAGTTCTGGAGCGAAGAGTTGGAGTTGAAGAGCCGGATAGAGATCGTGACGCCATCCCTTCCACCTCGACGAACCGGAGCTAGGAGTGTAACTTACCGAAGATCGAAGTCTGCCAGAGTCGTCTAAATTAGGTTTTTCAGATTCTTTTCTGTTCTTCCTCTGAATGATGAACTCTTTCCTTGTCTTTGTTTCTTTGTAATAATCATGAGTAGCTAAACCCTTTAGAGCTTAGACTAGATGAACCCTAAGTGACCCAGGGCTTTAAAGCGGTCACGGATCGGCAATGATTAGATTCGAAGTTCAATCTGTTTCTCTTTCATGTTTGATTTGTTCTTCATTGTTCATGTTTCTTGTCTGGATTGATCACCTAGATTAGATTCTTGTTAAGCTAAGGATAGAAGCGAACGCTCGCCTTACTTTAGAACATCGAATTGAACAATTAACCTTATAATTGGAGCGTGCCTTTCGTAGGAACCGGTTAGGGTTAATCCACTGCAAGAGTAACTCATTAATCATTAGTAATTGCACCAGTTAATTAAGTATTTGCGAGAGGTGACCGTACCCGGGCGGCTAGTTAATCTTGGTAGTTAGAACGGATAGAGCGAACGTTCGCCAGTCTTAAACCTAAGGGTAAGGAGTTATGGTGGTGTCTTAGTAATTGATTGAATGAGAATCGAAATCCGCTGATCTGTTGATTGCCCATGCTCTGGGGAACGAAGGGGGATTCAAAGTCTAAGTTCGTCTGTCATTCTTATTTTCAAACCCCAATTCTCAATCTGCTTTAGTTTAATCTTTTTAATTTTCCTGCATTTCTTAGAAATAGAAGTCGTGGAACTCACACCACGCACAACGTGTTTACCTTTGAGTATTTTGCTAGTTCTGAAGTAACCAATCATAGAAAGCCCTCGGAATACGATCTGCTATACGCTTTTTAGCATTAGTAGTTGAATCGTCCGCATAACAACGACCGGGCGGGGTCACCACCCGTCTCACCAATTAATAACAAAAACCAATTTCTGATCGAAGAAGTACCTTGGATTGCAGCATCAACCTTTCTCTCCATAAATTGCTCATCATCAATTTTCTTCAAGAATGGTAAAAGTGGTTGCAACATATATTGTCTGATTTCTTCTGGCTTTAGTTGAACTGTCAATCGGGACTTGACTACAAACCTTGTATAACATAGAGAGGAATAATAATAATCCAAAAGTCATAATAATGAAAGTCGGTTCACGTATCAGATAGAATGTGGATTGTGGAAGAGTTTTGGACCTTCATTTTGATATCCTCACACAAGCAACCTTTACAATTACAATCGTTATGGCTAAATGGACACAAAGCAGCAATTTCCTCGTGTTTCATTTTAGGTTACCTGCAAAAAAAGAAAACTAGACTCAGTCAGAATAAATCTATCTTCTAGTATCACAAATTCACGTAGTATGCAGATGTTCTCAGATATCATCAAAAGCTAGTGATTTCCCCTTATTAAAAACTAGTGATTTACTGAAGGACTAGATCATAGGCAGAGAACATACACCAATATGTCACTTGACTCCTATGACGAACATAAATCAAATTAGCAATAACATGAACGAGAATTTTTTGTAGAAGCAGAACCCCCCTCTATCAAACCTTTTGCTCAATCCCCCATAAATCAACACCAAAACAAGCTCAGTCAAGCTCCTGTATCATCTAATGGCGACAAAACAGGACCGTCCCGTGAATTTTGGAGCCATGTTATAAATTTATTATGTGGCCCAATTAAAATGATAATTTAAGCTTGATTTGTTTGGGTTAACTAACTTCAATTGTTTGAGCGGGTACATCGATTGGTTTGAGACAATAATAATACCCCTTCATGGTGGTATACACGTCCGACCTTGTGCCCACCTTGACTTAGATCCATTGTCATTTCTAGATTATACAAAACATATTAACTATTAAAAAATATGAAAAGTAAAATAATATATGAAGTATAACTTAATATCATATCATATTTATATATTTAGTAATAAATTTAGAGAAAAAATGATAATCAAAATAGAAAGACCACTTAAAAACAAACAAACAATGTTGAACAAAAAGTTTAGTTTTATTTTATCAAAGATGGGGAGTGAACCCATGACCACTTAGCACCAAACAAACAATTCTACCACTAGATCACTACTTCATCTATGTTTACATTTTGCAGAGTGTATTTATAATATATATTTTAGGTGTTTTACTTAACCTGGAAATTTTGAGGCCCCCAATATTTTGAGGCCTTGCGCCGAAGGGTCAGCTAGTACACCCTCAGGACCGACCCTACGTCAACAGCTCCAAGCACCGCCGACCGCGACATTTCCGGCAACCCATCATCGACCTAGTGGGATTTAGCCCTCAAGAAGCTGAACTAGTGGACTGATAGATGCTACTTTTGGCGGGTAGAAGAGTTCTCTGGTCGAGTTTCTAGAAAAGGATTAAAGTTGGGTTCGACTAGTTCTACCGGAACTTGGTTTGAAGAAGAAGAAAGGATAAGGTTGAGGACATGATGATTAATGAACATAAAGTTCTCATTTTTTGTAATTTGGCTTTTATGAATAAAGTAATAATAGAGTTCACTCCGTTATTTATGGTTTAAAGTATAAAATGAAATTATGTACTAATTTTATGGTGTGTTGGAGTTTACTTGGGGTAGTAAAAGTGATTTTTTGTGAATTATTTTACACATACAATAATATAGCGCCACGTGGTTGAGGGTACCGGTACCCTGCTGGTGCCAAAGCATTTTTTATATATATTAAATTTCCTTATGAGTAATAGAAGACTATTGGGTTGTACTGAACAAAATAGAAATAGGTCGGCCAAATAACATGGTTTTTTCTTTGAAATGTTTGCTCTTAAACCCTAGGCAAACATCATTTGCAATTTGCGTCGTTCTCTATCTCTTCTCAATCTATTGCTTCTTTTCCTTTCCTTTCTCTGTTACCCAATGTTGTCAGGACAGGACCGGACGTTGAACCGGTGTAGCGAAAGGTTTAAGGGTTTAAGGTTTGACTGGGATTTAACCGTAAAAACCAGTGTAAAAACCGGTCACACCATTTATTTAAAAATACAAATACATATACTTTTAGGGCCTAGTTATAATTTTATGTAAAAATTGTACCTAACTGTTAATATAATATTAATATATTATATATATATATATATATATATATATATATGGTGAACACTCTAGTGCTCCCACTAAAAGTGAGAGTATCAGATACTCCCACTGGCGTTTATGCTATCTCGAGTGGTATTTTCATTGAACTGAACTTTTAAATCAATAGGTTTCATCTTAATAAGTCTAACTTGAGCTTAGTTGAAATTTTTAGTCATCATAGTATAAGATTATACCTAATGTTCTTTAGGTTTCCTTCTATAGCTGGTACTTTTTCCCAATATGATAGATCATCAGGTCTACCAAATTAGTTTTTTTTTTGTTCAAATCGCTCTATGTATCTTTTAACGACATGTAGATTCTTATCCTCGAAAAAAAAGATTTTAAAAACATATTTATCCATCAAAACGTCAGTGGGAGTATCACAAGTAATACCCTAGTAAACTCCAACACTATATGTTAAAATTGAATTTTTGTACTGGTCGGACCGACCGATCCGGTGATGACAACACTGTTATTACCAGATTCACTTTCTCTTTCCATTCACTAATAAAAATCTTTCTCTTTCCATCTTGTACTTTCATGCACAAATCATATACCTTCCATTCCATCCTCTAGTAACAAATCATCATCATCAATTATATTCCTTTCTTGACAATATAGTTGTGCCGAGTGAGGGAAGAAAGAAGTCAATGGCTAAGCTGCTGTGAGAATGAAGAGACTTCTTTTGAAGGGAAGAGAACCCAAACGCCGGGAAAAAAGAAAAGGATTTTCATGAATTTTTTAGATTGGGAATTTCGGTTGATTTGTAATTAAAACAAGAGAACCCGTGATTTTGGGTCCTAACGGTTTTTCTAGGTTTACTGGTTCAACTCGAGAATTGTCCATAATTGGTTCGTTACCAATTTTTCCCCAGACCAAACTAGTTTGGAGGCCGATTGTTGGCTTTTTTTTGGTTTAACTGGTCGAACCGGTCTGGTTCTGATAACACTGCTACTATTACACCGACTTGTTAACTATTTCTCAAACCTTACTAAATTTTAGTTAATTATTCATCGAAAAGAATCATGTTCAACTAAAATTTAATTAAGATAGACACAACTAATCATATACAAGTACTCTAATTAGTAAATATAAACAATCTAACTAGTCATTAAAAATACCACAATTTATAAATATAACCGCATGAAGTGAGAGAGTCATTGTATCAAAATATACCTGAGATTGGGTAATAAGATGATGGGTATATAATTATTTCTTTCCGAAGCCTTCCATTCCATTTCCTAACAACTGAATTCAGTCGCAAATAGAATTCAGTGTTTTGAATCCAATCTTTGTTGGCAACTATAAACCCATAGTAAATTTAAAATGTTAGACATAGTTGAAACTTGAAAACTTGAATTATGCTTACTTTTTACTAGCATGCTGGTTTCCATTCATTTCTTACTAGACCCGAGAGATCATATAAATCATTGATCCAAATAAGTGGCAAAGTCTAAATACAAAAAGCTTTAAGATTGGCGTAGGATGAAAGGGGAAGCTTCAAGAAGAGAAGAGGGTATAATAAGGAAGTACGACGTCTTTTCATATTTATATATAAATAAAAATTATTTTCTAACCTTCAATTATTTTGAATGAGTAATTTATTCTAAATTAATCACCACAAATTAAATTAGTATCGATATACTATAAAATTACTTAATATCCACAATCATAGCTTCACCTCAATTCTCTAACTAATTATTGATCTATTTTTCTCTTGTTATTTATTCAATCTTGTTGAAATGATTATCTAAATCTTAAGGACCATATGTTTTGAGGAGAGATTAAGTGTAAGGATCAAAGTTGTTCAAAGATTAATGAGTGATTTTAAGAATAGAACTATATTTAGTTTGAACTATTTGATCTATTTGAACTCTTAAAGTTCAAATAAAAATGGTGTAATTTCCTTATTATTGTTATTATTATTATGGCATAGATAGCTCATAACAATGACACCAAGACAGCATGCAAGAAAAAGAAAGAACATTAAGTCCCAACCTACGAAGTCATGTCTACCACCAGGACCCCTGTTAGGTTAGATAAGGTCATGCGAGCCACGTAATGGGGAACCTTGTTACCTGAATGGCGAACGTATGGAAGCGCCAAGCAGGAGCTCCTCTTATTATTATTATTATTATTATTATTATTATTATTATTATTATTATTATTATTATTATAGTTATAGCTTCTTTAATAAGTATTTATTTTCGACGTTGGCCATAAACATCTTTAAGTAACATCTTTTGAAATTCTTATTAATTATTTATTTGGAATAAATTTTTATTGATAAATTTGTGGGATAATAATACTTTGCCCCCCTCTACTTTATCAAGTAACAAATAGTCCCCTATACTACAAAACACTCGATTGACCCCCTCCCGCTATACCAACATAAAAATAAAGCCCTTCCATCCAAAACTCTACTAAGTGATGACTCGTCTATATGACTTATACATAATTAATAACATTATCTTGCCACATTGGCTACTTTCCATATTTCCTAGTCACTCAACTAAACTGAAAAATAAAACAAAATAGATAAATAATTAAAAACTAGTTTTTAATGATTATTTTTTATGTATAATAATTCTAATATGGTACAACCTTTTTTATTTTTTATGTTTCAAAATTTTTGTTTTTATTTATAAATTTTATTTATTTTATTTTTAAATATTAAAGATATTAAAATTTAAAATCCAAAAAAAAAACTAATTTATAAGTTAAATTTAAATTTATGTTTTTCTTCTTTTTAGTTTAGTTGAGTCAACAAGAAATATGGATGAAAGATGTTGATTTGGTAATGTATTGCAATCTTTAATGGTTGAGTCATATTGGTGAGTTATCACTTAAGATAGTTTTAGATTGAATTCGGATGGAAGAATTTGATTGTTAGGTCGGTATATTACGAGGGGGTAAATAGAGCATTTTGTAGTATAGGGAGCTATTTGTTAACTTGGCAAAGTAGGGGGTATTTAGGCATGCCGACTTTGGTGGGGGGCAAGTGTTCATTAGAGAGAGAGCATGTAGCAGGGACTAGAAGAGTGGAGAGGGAGGAGAATTTCGAAGGGGGCGTGAGATCTTGGTGAAAGTGGTTACACAAGCCCTCTCGATTTTTTTGCATGAATGTTTTCTTGATCCCACCAACGTTGGCAATGGAGATCGAGTGGAAGATTAAATCATTCTGGTGGGGTATGATGGGAAATGGAAGTAGAGGGATGAAGTGGGATAGCCTTTGCGTTCGGAAGGAACACATTGGGATGGGATTTCAGAATCTTCGCGAGATTAATATAACGGTGCTTGCAAAACAGGGTTGGAACCTTATTTCCAACCCAAACACGCACATTTTAAGGATCTACAAAGCTAAATACTATCCTAGAGGGACATACTTGTCGGCAACACTTGATGCTAATCAATCCGAGCCTGGTTTGGAAGAATGTTTGGCAAGCGCGGGATACTATCCAACAAGGATATCGATAAGAAATTTGAGACAGTCGGGAAATTTAGGTGTTGAACGACCCGTGGATCGAGAATGATGAAGAAAGAATTATAACATCACATGTAACGGACGAGAACCGGAATATTAAAGTACACGAGTAATTCACCCCGAGACTGTCGCAATGAAATATCGAGTTGTTAGAGGAGCTTTTTGAACAACGTGAGGTTGAAAATATCTTAAAGCTTCCGTTACATGACCTCGAATGCCGTCAAAAGTATTTGTCAATTAAGCAAGACATGTACGTACTCAGTTAGGTTCGGCTATCACCTTTAGCTAGAGAAATTAAGCAACATGGTTGCCTGCCAAGTGAATGGTTTGTGGGATGCTATCTGGAGCATTCATGTACCACTCAAGATGAAAGTCATGGTTTGGTGGTTAGCTCCCGATGTTATCCTATTGAGAGAGACGCTGATTCGAATGCATGTTGACGTACCCGAGAATGTGGAGTGTATGGTCAGGTGGGAGAGTCAAGCTGGCACCTCTTCTTAGATTATGCGTTTGCTAAGTAATGTTGGGAAGAGATGGGGCTTAGCTAGGCAGTGACAGCGTGCATGGAAAATCAAAACTCGATCCATCAATGGCTGGAGATCATTATTGAGTACAAAACTGCGAGCTAAGTGTAGGCAGCTGCGACAACCCTATGGAGTCTTTGGTGAGAACGGAATTCGAGAGTGTGGAGGAATGGTAGTGTGTAAAAATAGGGTATCAAATAACTACCCTACTAGAGTAAGGTAGATCTTATTCCAAGGGTTTCTTCTAACTGTTTACTCAAAGAAATCAACAAGTATTGAGGTTTAAATCAAGTTGCGTGATGTGAGTTCCACGACTTCTAGAATAATAAGCAAGGGAAAATGAAATTGAATTAAAAGACAGATTGATTGATTGATGGGGTTTGGTTTTTGATTGACAGACAAAAGCTTAGACTTGAATCCCCCTAAGATTACCTAGGTATTGGCGATCCCAAAACTAGCGACTTTTCAATCCTAATTCATCCAGTTCTTAATCACCGTCATAGCTCCTTACCCTTAGGTCTAAGTGCATGAACATTCGCTCTATTGCACTAGATACCAAGATCGACTATCCATCCGTGCGTTCACTTTTGCAACGGATAATCGACTAGTGCACCTGAATTGATTCTATGAGCTATTCTTGAAATGAATTAAACCTAAATGGTTCCTACGAGAGGAATGATTCCATTGAATAGGTTAATTAACTGATTTTAAGTTCTAAAAAAAGGTGGGCCTTCACCAACTATCCTTATTTTAACAGGAAACTAATCTAGGTGATCAAACTAGAAATGAAACACAAATTAAGAACAAATCAATTATAAATAAGAAACTGATTGAAGTAAGATCTAATTACCGCCAATTCGTGACCACTTCAAAGCCCCAGGTCACTTAGGGTTTATCTAATCTAAGCTCAAAAGGTTTAGCTACTCATATCCGAAACAAGAGAATCAAAAGCTATCTGAAACAAGAAAACCTTGGAAAGGAGAAACAGAAAAGATCTGAAAACCTAATTGCGACGATTCCATGAAGCTTTGATCTCGAGAAAATCTTCAACTCCTAGCTCCAAGTATCTCCGGGATGGAAGGATTATCAAGTAATCTCGCCAAGAACTCCAGAAAGCACTTTAACCTCTCTCATTTGCGTGTCGAATGTCTGAAAAATGAGATATCTTGAATTGGGGCTGAATGGCTTCTTAAATAGGGCTTCTCCTTTTCTGACCCAGAATAGGCTAGAGTTTTCACCGAAAATATTAGAAGTTTTCGGCGAAAACTTTAATGCAAACCATTTCTCAATTTTAGCGCAGGATTCTGTAGGGTCTTCTTCACAACATTTTCGCCAAAATGTTTCCAACTTTTCACCAAAGTTCTTCTTAAAGTATTTAATATTTTATGCGCACAGTTTCTCCTTGATTCCTTTATCAACATTTCGGTGAGAACGTATGAACTGTTTGGCGAAATGTTATGAAAAAAGAAGTTGTGTATTCATCTCTGATCTTCTGACTTCTCTAATGATCTCGACCTCTATCTTGAGGCTCCATCGCATCCTAAAAACTCCTGATGGCAACTTATTTGATGGTATAGACCTGTGCACTAACAAAAACACTCGAAAACACATCAAATAGACCCGAAATGGGCCAAGGTAACAAATTTGGTAAGAATTAGCGTTAATTAACATAAATCCATCAAACTACCCTAAAATTTGTTTCACACATTGAAATGTCACTCAATTGGGGCTGATAAACAGGGTATTTCTAGTGCCATCAAGGAACAAAGTGAAACCATCTTTAATTTTTGCTCGTCTAGCGAATGAAAGATTGAATGATTGGAGGAGTGCATGAAGGTTGCAGCAAACGGGGATGTTGAGAACAATAGACGGCGAGTATAAGCTTTGGAATCGACCTGACAATATTTATACTAAATGGAACATAGGTTGCATTAGGTTGGAGGACCTCAACCTCTGAGGGGCTCGCATGATTCTTCGAAACCACCTAGGCAAGAAGACGAAGTACAGGACGTTAGTTAACCCAAGTTGCCCGACAACCAAAACCTATGAAGCATTGGCATTATTGGATGCCAGAAAATAATTAGCAGCGAACCCGATCATTTAGAGTTCGGTGAGGCGATTCATCATTGTCGAGAGTCGATTAGGGGTTTGGGAGAAGTTGTTTTTTAAGAAGAGATAGAAACTTGACAACCACATTCTATCTAGGCAATTGCACTTTTTTACGTTACCCACAATGGGTAATGCCCCTCTTGATTGTATTGATGACGCTATATTTACCGTGTTTATCTCACCACATTTGAGCAAAATTCCGCACGTTTTACATCTATTTGTGATAATTCTAGGATCGTTTGTGCAAAACGAGTGTTGTTGCCCTGTGGCCCTCTTTAGGGTTGTTTAAAGTCGTTTCGAGTTGTTTTTATGAGATTTCAAGTTACCACATTGTGAAGGACCTTTTCATGAGTTCGACTCATCAAATAGGAATGATTAAGAGTTTAGACGGAGCATGAATCATCGAAGGAAACACGAATGCTTAAAAGTGCCCTGTTGGTGATAAAAGTGCCTTGGCGCACATTTTTGTGTTGTCAAGCGCACTTTTAATTGAGCCGTCTAGAATTATTTTTGACAGAACAAAAAGTGAAGTCTAGGAGCATTTTTCATCAGAATCCAAATTTTAGCCGGGAAAAAATGGTTTTCTTTCCCAACACGGATTAAACTTTACAATTCATCCTATATTCAAGATTCGATGACCAAGACACTTTCAGAAGGTGATTTTCGGCGGTTTCAAAGCATGATTGAGCGGAAGATAGCTAGGATTGGTTTGGGGGTTTCATTGAATCATCAAGATTAGTTTCTCCTGGAGTAAGACGACCTTCTCTTCGATATTCTTCTTTTTTGTATCTTTGATTTCCTTTGAAAGCATGAACAGCTAAACTCTTTGGTTTGTTCAGATTAGATAAAACTCTAGGGAAGTGTTGTAGGCTTGATGTTGGATTTTTAACCCTTTTGATTGTTATTGAGGTTTATTCATACGATTTGATGTGTTCTTCTTAAACCCTAATTTTGATTGCTTTGATTGATTGATTCTATATTTTTTTTTTGATTTCAGTTCGGTGTTTAAGGAGTCGTTAGGTTCTATCGGTAACTTGACCATAGGATCGGTAGACCTAATCTCTTTGCATTATCTCTATAATACCCTACCCTAGAAGACGTGTTAAAGCACTGGTTTAACCCATGCAATGCTAACTCAGGTGTCACATACTCAAACCAAACAGATAGCTATGCACATTTATCACATAAATGAATAACTAAATCAATAGAATAAAAGGGAAATGCCAAACCGGCACGAACAATATCAATAATCCGAACAACCAATAACTAATAACCAATGAGAAAAGGGGAAATCCGATAAATAACTAATACATCTATAAACCGATAAACTATAAAAGAATACTTGAAATACCAGTAAAAAGAAAAGAGTAAAAAAGGTGGGTCTGAACGTCCTAACTGTACCTAGAATTGACTGACTCGTCGTGTAGGACCCCACCCTAGAAGACCTAGTTGAACCACTAGTTGAACCCATGCATTATTTGACTTGGGGGTTACTGACTCAACCAAACATACAATTTCATAACAACATCCAAAAAGCGGAAAAGTGAAAGGTAAACCGAACTAATCATAAGGACCTCGATTAATCAATACAAAGCCAAACGAACAACAATCAACATCATACAATGGCATTGCAATATGCTAGTATAAGACTACGTTCAAATATAAGGAAAAGCCGATAAACATCCCCCAATGTTCCCGCCAGCTCACTCTCCAGCTCTAACTCCACCGACCTATAAACCCATCAAGAAACGCCAAAAAAAGTAGAAAGAAGAGGGTCATTGCTAATCATTGAGTGTCTAACTCGTAAGCTCAAAACCGAACTCTTTGAAATACCCGTCATAAAGATGAAACACGGAGATCCTTACCATGACTGGTAAGTGATCACCACCCTTAAGTTATCGTTTAGAAGTGCCAACAACCCCTAGCTTATCATTGAAGTAAATCTCGGTTTAAAGACCACCCGACCACTAAGGAACTCCATGGATGATCGTTATATAAGAACCACCAGAACCTTTACATTTTCCTTTACCTTAGGGATTGTGTAATCCATCGGTGGCCACCAGCACTGAAATCCTGTACTAACCTATTAATGGCGGGACAATAATCCCAAACTAACTCCTATCCCGTCCTCAGGCCTTAGCAATAACTGATACTTGTAATTAACAGTTAGTTACCTTTAGCCATATCCCGTCTAGCCAACTGGTGGCTAAACTCAAATACCTGTCACAAGGACATACAAGCAACCATATTCCTATGTGACATGGTTCGTCTCGTCATCCTTATTCCACTGGTTCTAACGGCTCGTCAATCGGAGCTCTACGAAGGAGTAATAGACGAATCTCTGATTTCCCAATACCCGATCTACCAAACATCCTGTTAGAGACAAATTCCTAAAAGAACCACAGATTTTCTGAAATAACATAGTGGTCAGTTAACTTATTTCAGATTGCGTAGCAGTCACTAAGCCTTTTGGAAAGGTCAACCAAGTCAATCTTCTTCAGTCTTTGCCCCGGTGATGACTCAAAATATGTCACTTTTGATTCCCCATGATTGATAACTCTTGCATGGCATTCGAGTGTAGTTGTTGTCATTTAAGTGGTGTTTTTATCAATTTATGATAATAGTTTTAAATAGCCTCTTGGGACCCTAGGTGGTCCATTTTCATGTTTCTTTAGGTGTTTTTGATTATTTTTTAGGTCATAACATGATAGAGCATGAGAATACGGAGCATTAGGTTCAAAGGGTGGTCAAATCAAAATCTGGATGCTTAAGATTTCGAAGATTGAAGAAATTGGACCGATTCAATCTCGTCACACATAAAAAAGGAGTGTGTAGTAGGCTGCATCAGCGAGAGCCTCCGCATAAACGCTGCCAAGTTGTCGTGTTCAATGTAGTTAAAATCGTGATTCCACGTAAAATCAAAAACTTATGTGAAATAGGAATCGTAAAATCGTAAGATTTAATGTCCCAACTAAAAAATATATAAATATTTATTAATAAATGTAATATGTTAATAAACTTAGAATTATACACTCTTATAACAATTAATACTCAAACACCCAACATGAATCACCTTCAATATCTATTGCATATTCCCAACCTGGATCTTTTCTACTTCCAGGAGCATTTTACTTCCTCTTCAGCTGTTTTGACTTTGATGTAGAAGCAGGAGAATTAGCACGTCCACCACCCGAAGACATGTCCTGCAAAAAAATGAGTGAATTAATGAGTTAATAATATGGACAGAGAGATGAGTACATGGATGGCTTATTGAAAATGAAACTACTATTTTGGTGAGAAGTGAGAACAATAGAATCGTAGGAAATGGGATAATGGGACAGAGTACTTACTTGAAGCGGTAGAATCGTAGAAGAACTGAACTGATGTAGTTTGGTGAGCTGAAGTTTTGAACTTCTGATGTAGCCTCCGCCCTCCTTACTTTAATTTCTGGGAAAGAGGAAGGTATGAATGAGTCAATTTCTGGAAAAGAGGAAGGTATGAATGAGTCAATTTCTCGGAAAGATGAAGGTATGAATGAGTCTATGATTTAATTAGACTTGTAGCTTGCAGGGAAGGAGGGAATCGACAGGAAGGGCAAAGAAGGTTGACTTACTGACTTGAAGCAGGGGAGAAGGACTAGCGTCTAACTTGAAGCAGTGGAGAAGGAAGATGATGTTGCTGACCTTGAGTCCGACTGAGGGAAGATGCTCGATGGTGAGGGAGGCCGGCGAAGGAGGGACTGAGGGGAGAAGGAAGTCTCGAGTCGATGGTGAAGGGATGAGACGACGACGAAGCTGAAGAAGAATCACTGACGCAGAGAACGGACTACGACGAAGCTGGAGAAGAATTGGAGTATCAGACGACGATGAAGTGGCGAATAGAAGGAAGGCGCCGATGCAAAAGAGACGTCGGCGACTTGCAGCCGAGGAGAAGCACCGCCGACGAGAGTTGGAGAAGAATCAAGGAGAAGCAATGCCGAGAGTTGTAGAAGAATCGAACTTTCGATTTTGCAGAATTAGGGTTCAACGAGTTATTTTGGGAAAAGAGGGATTTGGGAAAATGGGTTAGATTCTCAGGTTGAACCAAAAAACTGAACCAACCCATTGAGATTTCGGTCTAGTCAGGAAAATTACAAAAACCGTATAAAATCATAAAAATCGTTGATTTTACGATTTTAACGATTTTTTTCTCGATTTTGAACGCCCACGATTTTGTAGTGAAATCAGGATCGTTTCTCATAGGTGAGATCGTAAAATCGTACAATTTTACGATTAAAATCGTGATTTTGACTACACTGGCCGTGTTTGGTGAAAATGCGTCAAAAATGTGACGCGAGCTGGGCGATTTAAATGCCTGTTTTGGCAATTATTGAAGGAGAGCCAATTTGTTTCCAACTCGATTTTGACGAACACCTTTGATCTCTAGCACTTGGAAAAGCTTCCCAAAACCCAGAAATCAATATCCTTACATCATCCTTCTTCCCCACCATCACAGAAACATCAAGCAAAGATCGGAAAATCCTCCAAGATCGAAGAAATCGACAGTTCTTTCTACCCCTTTCTTTCTAGGTTGTATTTCTATGATCTCCATTATGACTTGCGGTAATTAAACCCCCTAGGGTTTAGTGAGTGAAACCTTAGGGGGGTTGATGATTGGTTTACACTCTTAAACCCTTGGATTATCCCGGTTTAATTTCAAGTTCAAATGTGATTCAGATCCATGTTCATGTTCTTATTTCCTCTTCTCTTCATACTTGACATAGATGCATGATTAGGTTGTTTATTTGATATGGATTCATTCGAAAGATCTTTCATATCATTGATTACCATGGATTTTTTCTTAGTTTGCATTTTCGTTTGAAAGAGGGATATTGGCTAAGTCTTTTTAGGTTAAAAACCCCATAAGCATTTCATCGAATACTTGGTGTGCATGTCGAATTGGTCAGTTTGAGGCGAAAGCCCGATTGATTGGTGTCTGTACTTGGTTCTGATTAGTGTAAGTGTATTTCATGATTCCTAATCCCGAAGGGGAAACTTGCTTGACCCTTTCTTCTATGATATTTTTTATGGCTAAAAGATTTATCTCTAGTACCTACTTTCAGAGACAAATAAATATGCTTTCATTAAATGTTACAGAAACAAATATATTTACCCATAATAATAGAACGTCCAAGCAAATCCTTTTGTCCTCAAATCTAATGTTATATATAGAATAATCTTTTTTTGGAGAGCACATTGATTAGTATTTTTCATAAATTTAATTATTTTATGTTATTCGTAAATTTTTAGAGGTAGACTAAGAAATCCAATAAAATAGTATAAATAACACTTTCGATAAAAATAAGATACTCGAATTAAATAAGTTTCAATATACAATATAACAATTATATTAATATAAAATATTCAAGAAATGAAATACAACACAAAAAAATCTAATGTTCTATTCTAGACTAATCTTTATCATAAGTAGCTCTGATTCTGAACTCTTCAACATGATGACACGACTAGTAGTGAAAAACATGATGAAAGGTTGATGAAGATGCAACCATCTCATAAATCTTCCCAGCTCTAATGTTGCTCCTCCACGTAAAAATGTCTAAGCTTAACCTTCCATTGATACATCTATCTGAACATAGATAACGACATTGTAAAAGTCAAGTTAAAGGAGTCCAACCCTTCAAAATGCCAATTGCATTATACAATAAACCAAATTGAATAAGCACAAAGAATGTCCATAACAAAAGGAAGTTTTTATTGGCTAGAGTAACAAAAGGAAGTTAAGAGACATGAAAATTCATTTATACAATAGTTGGAAAAGTTATATCCTGAAGAATTGTAGTTACCTCAACATCAACACCATGATATTAATCCATGACCAACTATTCTGCTTTTTGTTTGCCTTCATCGTAAAAAATCCTCTCACCTAATGAATTATGATACATTCACGAAACACTAGAGTCAATCACTGAGGAAAACCTTTCTCAAAGAAACAACTACACACATTGCTTCACCTTTTTTCCTGCAAATCCACTAATCAATCATAAATCATAAACCCTATTTGACTGTTTACACTGTACAATCAACTAGAATCAAGAAAAGGGTTTCATTCCATTTTTTGGGTAAGAAATCGTAGACTTGTTCGGCTGCCGACGACGATTGAAATGTGAGGGCATAACTTGGAAAGAGGAATGGTAATGGATCCTCCTCCCCGAACGGTTCCACCTAGAACCAGAACCTTATTCACTTTCAATTTCTCGTCTCCATTGATGGTCCTCTGAGCTGGGTTATCTATTTATCTTTAAGCACAAGAAGCCACTACGGTGTCTTCTTTAGTATCGTACATCATCCTCGATTTGGTGGTTGCAATCCTTCGATTGAACAATAGTCCGTAAAAATTCTCGTCAATATCTCTGAATATTGTCCTTAGTAGAAGGGTGGCGACGATAAGAGCAAAGAAAAAGTATAGCCAAGGAGGAGTAGGGTTTTGGGAGTCCTAATAATTTAAAATAATATTTTTTTGGTGTTCCAATTTGTTCGGTAAGTTTCATAATTATGATGATATTATTAACCGCCCACCACAATCACTAATTAGTCATTTTTTCAAATAATTAAATTTTTATTTATTCATATTTTTCAAGTCAATTAACTTATTTGTTGCTAAAGCTAATATTTTATGTTAGCTAAATAATTTTTTTTAATAAATCATGATCTTTGGATGCATATATTACTACTTATAAAGACAATTATTCTAACTGTCACAGATTGATAGTTTTAGAGACTAATGTTACATATTTCAATGACAAAGTAGAGACAATTTTTTTCCTATCGATACAAATAATATATAGGTTGTTTTAGTTAACTTTAGGTGACTAATATGCTAATTGTCTCTAAGTATTTGTTGTTATAGCCATGTTTTCTTGTAGTGGAGAGATCACAGTAAGTTAGAAAGTTGGTAGCCGAGCAATCCCTATCCCGATCCCTAAAGGATCCCTTAATCCTAAAAGGTCTAATGACCGTCCTGGTGCCATAAAGGCCCTTTAGGGGTCTATAAGACCCCATTTAGCGCTTTCATTTCCTAGGGGATTGTGCAATTCATAAATGGATCACCCGCACTTACACCTAATCCAAGTTGAATGATCAGTCTAACATTCACGTAATCTCTACCGTGAACAATCATTCGAAGCCATAAACATAAAAGAAATGTAAATCCCTAACTTAACAGTTAGCCTTTAACATGAGCATGGATCATTACATTAAAAGATTGTATTTAAAGAAATACCCCTCATAGTTTCCTTAGCGTACTCTTGAACCGGACTGTCTGAGTTAGCTTTCAACCTTGCGCACTGCACCAAAACCTTCTTACATGAGTTTCCCAACAACCACACTCATTAGAAATGATCTGATTAGAGAAGAACACCAAAACCCCCAAACTACAAACCCCTAACTGGTAGATATGCTTGAACGGGGATGATTTACCTGAATCCGAGCCTGGACGATTGGCCTAGATTAATCACTTAACCTTCCCTCTCATTCCCTCGCTCATCTAACGACTCAAACTACTATTCTTCCTCTCGGACTCTTTCTGTTCGTCAAAAGATTTGAGAAAGAGTTTAGAAATCAGAATAATAAGTAGATGATTGAGACTAAACAATTATATACCGAGCCAACGTAATGGCCGTCACGAGTTGGATACCCAAATAGTTACCGAACTTTGGCCAAATAACATTGTAGTCATTGAACTCACAAAAATTACCTAGTAGTCACCAAACTTCAGCCGATTATCCTAGTAGTCACTACCGTCAACGGACATCCAAAATTCCATCCATCGACATACGTGAACCTGCCAATTAGGACTCCACGTCACACCACTCCGCCTAGCTAGATTATTTTCGACCAATCACCCTAACCCATGTACTCAACATCTGTAACGCTTGTGATCTAAAATACACAACGACCATTACAGTAAGCAGAACGCCCATTACACATGTACATAGGTGTCGGTTCCTCTTTCCTGCCAAATCGCATAACGCCCTTCCAAGGTGAAACCTTGAGGAAAATGTAACATCCCCGCCCGACCGGATGGTTTGAGACTTGAGTTCGGGTGATCGTGACATTGAAATTGATGTCACTAAGTTCCCATCGATGATGTTGTTTTCTACTGAACCGAGGAGATAACATGCGTTATGTATTTTGGTAACATGCGTTGTCTTTGTTGTGTAACGGGCGTTATGCCTTTTTGCAACGACCGTTGTCTGTCTTAGATAACGGTTGTTACAGGGGCTGTAACGACCGTTACGCGGGAGTAGTATAAAAACAAATCAGTCGCAGTCAGTCTTAAATTTCTGAAAACGCTCTTCTCCTCTCTTTGAAAACCCTTTGATGAACCAAGCTGCTGTAACTTCAAACCTCGAATCCGGGAGCAATAGAAGTCAGATTAAGTCATCGGTTCTTCCTATGGACTCCTAGTGATGAGGAGAAAAGATCACTAATCTTGGATTGGGCTGTTTTCCTGTTGAGTGTAGCTAATCAGAACGGGAAAGCTATGAATTTTGGGAAGGGTAATCGTTCATCCGGGAATCTAGAAGACGATTAGAGCCTCGTCTTCTATTCTAGGTGAGGGCTTAGCATCGATAGGTAGTGACTGGTAACGAGAGCAGTTGAAATCAGGCTTAGATCAAAAGTTAGGTTTTGCATGAAATTGAAGAGAGTAAAAGTGGATTATGTGATTGCCAAGTGATTGATTGATGTTTGTTTGGGGTTGGGAAGTAAGATGAAATGGAATTCGAGTTAGAAATGAGAAATAGGATGGCCTGGGTTCAAGGGTGTTTCGGTATATATGCCATTGTCAATTGTGGTTGCGGGAGGATGGTCCTACCAATGTGGGCCGCACCGAGGTGCTATGTGAACCCTGAAGGGAATTGTGTTGATTTGGGATCTGGATCCTCTTCTATGGTTGAGGATGCGTCTGTGGGACCCCCGTCTGCGATTCGGGTTGCGTCTATGAGCCGGCAGGGATGATACGGGATAACTCATTGGCGCCTAATTAACTCACCTAGTAAATGAAATTTTAATTAGTGGGTGTATGTCTGTGCTGGTTGTGATTGTGAGCTATTATGTGACGTGTTGCTGGACTGTATGAATGTTAGTTTCACTTATGGTAATAATGATGTTGTGGATTGTAAATGTTGAACTGAGAACTACACTTACGTGATCACTTAGACTACTCTAGGTTAATACACTAGTGAAGGCTGAGTTTGGGATCCACTGTCAGTGTTTCGTGTGAAATTTGGAATTGCTCCTCTTGGTTAGTTTGGCAAATAGTTAAGCCTAGTGGGTTCACTCAGTTTCATTAGGAAGCTTATCCCCTCCCAGTTCTTTGTGGTTAGGTGTTGGGTGCTAGAGTTGCAGTTGGCATTTAGTAGCAGGAGTCACAGTTGGTGTATAGTATTCACAAAGTGGTGGTGGAGCACCGGTGTCCAGCATCTCCTCTGATTCCTACAAGGTTGCAAAGGCATGATTTGTCCTTTATGAGAGTTGGACTAGCAATTCAGCTGGTGAACCTGTCGTTGAGGGTTCAACCAAATAACTACTAATGCTAAGAAAAAGCTATAGCAGATCGTATTCCGAGGGTCTCCTATGACTGACTACTTCAAAACTGACAAAGTACTCGAATGCAAACACGTTGTGCGTGGTGTGAGTTCCACGACTTCTATTTCTAAAAAATGCAGAGAAAATTAAAAAGATTAAACTAAAGCAGATTGAGAATTGGGGTTTGAAAACAAGAATGACAGACGAACTTAGACTTTGAATCCCCCTTCGTTCCCCAGAGCATTGGCAATCAACAGATCAGCGGATTTCGATTCTCATTCAATCAATTACTAAGACACCACCATAACTCCTTACCCTTAGGTTTATGACCGGCGAACGTTCGCTCTATCCGTTGTAACTACCAAGATTAACTAGCCGCCCGGGTACGGTCGCCTCTCGCAACGACTTAATTAACTGGTGTAATTACTAATGATTAATGAGTTACTCTTGCAGTGAATTAACCCTAACCGGTTCTTACGAAAGGCACACTCCAATTATAAGGTTAATTGTTCAATTCGATGTTCTAAAGTAAGGCGAGCGTTCGCTTCTATCCTTAGCTTAACCAGAATCTAATCTAGGTGATCAATCCAGACAAGAAACATGAACAATGAAGAACAAATCAAACATGAAAAAGAATTGATTGAATTTCGAATCTAATCACCGCCGATCCATGACCGCTTTAAAGCCCTGGGTCACTTAGGGTTCATCTAGTCTAAGCTCTAACGAGTTTAGCTACTCATGATCATTACAAAAGAAACAAAGATAAAGAAAGAGTTCATCATTCAAAGGAAGAACGAAAAAGAATCTGAAAAACCTAATTTAGACGACTCTGACAGACTTCGATCTTCGGTAGATAACACTCCTAGCTCCGGTTCTCCGAGATGGAAGGGATGGCGTCACGATCTCTATCCGGCTCTTCGAACTCCAACTCTTCGCTCCAGAACTTGAGAGGATTCTCTGAATTCTGATCTCGAAAAGTTGTATTATGATTAATTATGATGTTCTTTCATTATGGGCCGCCGGGTTAAGTATTTATAAATTAACCCTAACTGATCCGGATTGGCCTGATATTTTCGCCGAAAACATAGGGATATTTTCGGCGAAAATCCTTGTGTAAATGGCCGGTCACTCAGCTTTTTCTTCTGTCCTTTTCGCCGAATAGGTTTCGGCCCGAAAACATATTGTTTTTGCCGAAAACATTCTTCAAGTGGCATCAGTCGATTTGCACTAATATTTTCGCCGAAAATAATAGGTTATTTTCGGCGAAATCTTCTTTGTAGACGGGCAGGAGATTGCTTGAACTTAATTGGCTCCTTCGATCGATTCGGTTCAGTTCCTCGATGTTCCAATGCTTTAGTCACGTCCATGGCTACTTTATTTGATGGCAAAAACATGTGCTAACACAAAAACACTAGAAAACCATCAAATAGACCCGAAACGGGCCAAGGTAACACAAATGGCACGAGATAGGGCAATTGATTGAATATTCGTTATTCTACCCTAAAAACCATGTCTTAAATGCAAAGAAATGTCGCTTAAATGAGGCTGATAATCACGTCAAATCGAGTGTCATCATCAGCATAGAAGACTAGATCCCTCTACTAGAGGTTGCTCGATAACCCATTGAGGCCGATTCATCAGAGAAGTTCCTAATTATCGGAGTTAGAAGAGACAAACAAGATCTGCCATATCCTTCCCTCTACCACGATCCTCTTTTGCTATGAAGGAAGTGAGGAAGGGGGATCAACCTTAGTTAGGTGTGGGATGCAATGCCACTGAAGTTAGGAGTTCATATTTGACAAAATAACTCAAGTTCAGATTTCAGATTGAGTTGGAGTATATAAAAATCATCACGAACACGATGGATGAGAATGAATTGGATTCCATTACATCCGTTGGAACGATATTAATCCAACGGACACTGATCTCAATCCGTGTAGTAATGTCTAATTAAGCAATAGGAAACAAAATATTTTTGTTTGGCAATCTGAGAATAAAATCTTACGGATCAGATCAGTATTATCTAATCAACCAAGATACAAGTCATAACATACACAAAATTTCATTTATATTTTTGAAATTGTAGGTTTTGAAATTATTTTTATCAAAACTAAATATATTTGTATGAAGAAAATACTAATATAATAAAACTCGTGAAAAGTTCTTTTTATTTCGTCAAATTTTATGCACGGTTGTATTGAGAACTATGATAAACATAACTAATAGTGATTTTACATTTCATATTTTTAGTGGAAAGCCACATGAACAATGATTTTACCATTCGTGTTTCATTGGTTCTATTCTTTCTCTAGATCATGTCATAGGAATTGGTAGACATGTAGGTTGGTGGTACACTAATTTCATAGGATTGTTTAAGGTGTTGGGTTAGTTGATCATTTGGTAACATGAAACCACACATTACAAACTACTCACATTGATCGTGAATGAACACGATGAGATAGATTATGACCACACTAATATAGCATCATCGATCACTCAACGTCGGGGATGTTTGGTATTTGTGATTTAAAATACATGGATTCTTTGAAATCGGTGTATTTAAAATGTATGTTTCAAAATTAGCAGTTTTGTGAGATAAGCATGTTTGGTATTTGTGTTCTAGATTCATAAATTGAAAGACATATTGTCCATTATACCCCGATTGTTAGTGATTAGCAACTTTACTTCAACACTCTATAATATGCATTTATATTTTTTTCTTTATGCCACGTATGCTAAAACCCACACTTCCACTTCTCCCCACATTCTTCTCATTTCAGCCAATCAGAGGCATTCTCACCAATTAATTTTTTTTATTCTTTTCATTAACTTTTTAATATTAATTCCCACTTTCATTATAACCCCTATCATGTAGAAAAAACTAAAAAGTATTCTGAAAAATAGTCCAACTCTTTTTCATGATTAAAATGAAAAATAAAAATAACTCCTCTTCTAATCTTCTTCGTATTAAAAAATGTATATGATTTGTTTTACATTTTTAGTGTAGGAAAATAACTAATGATGGAATTTATTTTATTTTTTATTTTTATTTCAATATTCATACTCTTTATTAAGATAAAAAAAAATTAATATAAGTTCATGTAAGATGTGAGAATCGGGTTCTACTAAGGTTCATCTAAATTGAATCGATTTTCACTAACAATGTTCTTGATATATTAAAGTCCATGTATGAGAGAATGATATAATTTCATATAAGATATGAGAACTGGGTTCTACTAAGGTTCATATAAATTTGAGAATTGATTTATATTGACGATATTTTTTCTATTAAAATCCATGTATGAGAGAATGATATAATTTCATATAAGGTATTAGAACCGGGTTCTACTAAGGTTCATATAAATTTGTGAACCAATTTTTACTAACAATTTTCATGATCTATTAAAATCCATGTATGAGAGAATTATATAATTTCATATTTGGTATGAGAACCATGTTAAACTTCATGATCCCATTTATCATAATTCATAATTTTTTTATCAATATGGTCTCCTTATACTATGGAAATATTGATTACTATGATTTCTTAAATATATTTTAACTCAATAATAAAAAAACAATACGAAACTGGATTCTACTAAGGCTCATATGAGTTCCCGAAACCGTTGGTTCATTAAAATGAAAAATGAAAAAAAAATCTTTAATCAAATCGTTCTATTTTTCCTATGAGAATGGACACTAATAACAAATAAAAAGAGTGTGAGAATCGGGTTCTACTAAAGTTCATATGAGTTCTCAAAACCGTGTAAGGACATGATATAATTTCATATAAGGTATGAGAACGGGTTAAAATTCATAATCCCATTTATCATAATTCATAGTTTTTTTTTATCATTATGTCTCTATTATTACTGAAAAAAATATTGATTATTATGATTTCTTAATAGAGTTCAAGTCAATGATAAAAAAGATTATGAAAACCATGTTCTACTAAGGTTTATTTAAGTTCTCGAAACCGTCGGTTCATTAAAATAAAATTTTAGGGGGAAAAAATTTAATATAATAAATATGAGAACCAGGACCAATAACAAATAAAGAGTATGAGAATCGTGTTCTACTAAGGTTCATATGAGTTCTCAAAATCGTGAAAGGACATGATATAATTTTATTAAGATTCACATGATTTATAAAATTGATCAATGACATGTATGATGTGCCTTTATGAGTATGTATAGGCATGCACTTCACCTTTACACACAATATGCAATCATACATATCTAAACATGCATACAAGTTACAATTGATACTAACCTTCATACAATATTTTTAAAATGACATTCTGACGAGGACTAAAATTTTCCCCCGCCATTAACAGATCTACATAATCTTAACGATTAAATATTTTTATAGTAAGCTATTTAAACACATTAAATAAATTTATACTGAAACCGGCTAACGGGCCGGTGATTAATCTAGTAAAAAATATAGTAGGGGTATAAGGTGGGAAAGAAAATAGGGGACGAGGGATTCTCCACAATCTCACCTAAAAGGTGAGATTCGAAATCCATGTATTTTAACGTTTTTTGGGAATTACAATTCGTGGATGTTAGACTGAAATTTGAAAAAAAAAAAAAACAAGGTATTAACTGAAATACATGTATCTCTAGAATCACCCATCCAAATCACAAATACCAAACATCCTCGCCATTGATTCTAACTTTTATTTTGTTGAAAGTGACCCACTAATAACATAATATTAAATATGTTAAATATTGAATGACTACATTAGAACTTTTACTCATCATGAGATATAATAGGGACGACAAAAAAGTTATATTTGTTAAAAATTATTGGTTATGTTTAAGATGTAAGGTAAGATAATCATGGGTAGATTAAGATTACCTGGTAGAATCACGGTTAGAGTCTAAGCATTTATGGTTTAGCCAATGCAAAAGTGACAGCATGCTAGATATTCTACATCATAATATGTCATCGATAAGTGACAGCACTTACCTTCTCCAACCTCTCTCTTTCCATCGTGTATTCCTCAATGAACGCGAACTTGTTTGATATCTAATTATTAGACAACAAAACAATGTCATCAACATGAAGAAACTAAGAGAGCAACAAGGTGTATTAGAGTGAATGAGAACTAATAAAAAGGTAATAGCAAGTATGAAATCCATGAGACACGTAAAGGTCTATAAGCTATCAAAATACTAAAGTGTCTCATGTCGTGGGTTTTGACAAATGTAGGTTAATAATATAGGGTTCTACGTGTGATATTAGAGTTTGTGTATTGATAGAATTTGATTAGTATGATAGGGGTAAAGGTAATATGGGTTATGTTTAAGGGGTTGGTTGATCATTAGGTAGCATAAAACCACACATCATAGAATAATGGATTAGGGTTGTCAATGAGTAATTCTTAGTAGATTAGGATTACATGCATGGTAGGACCACTAATGTGGGACTCATGTCACATGATTATGTCAAATGTGTAGGTTAATGGTTTAGGATATTGATAGGGTTCTAGGTGTGAGAGTAAGGCTGGCACATTCGACATAACTAGTGAGTTGAACTCATTCATAAACCCTAAGCCTTAATGTGTAGTCTACTTGTCCATGGTTTCGACAATTTCGATGAGTTTAGGGTTTTATGGGTTTTACTCATCTTTTGCAATAATTGGACGGATCATATTAGTTTCATCTAACATACCATATTACAAGTTGTGTCATTAATCTTTATTATCAATTTAGATTATCCAATAAGAGTTACGTATCGATTTAAAATTTTAGAATACAAAAGAAATTTCATTTGTATTTTTGAATTTATAGATTTTGAAATTATTTTTAGTAGAACTAAATATGAAAATTGAATGGAGATAATACAATATATGCAAACTTGGGTTTCAATCTCTTGTATTAATTCCTATCATATCATGAAAATATACTTATTCTTCATTGTTCATGTATTAAGCATTTTGTTGGAAAACGTAAATTATAATGTCTCGACATAGTAGTTCTTCCATTATACTATTGGGTATCTCTAACACCTAGTATTTCCACTTTCATACAAATTAAGCAATACTCAACCTTCTCTTATTTCGATCTCCTAAGCAATTTTAGAGACGACTAACATCATCGACGTCTCCAAGTACATTGTCAACGAGTACTACAAGTTCGACCTTCCTCCAATGGTGATGAAAGTGCTCAAAATCATGCTCTACCAAATTTATAGCCTTCAGATAGAAAAAGTAATTATCACTTGAGTCTGTACAAGATGAAACCTTTATTAACTTATCACATTTTACATCTAGATTGCCGCTAGAACATGCGCATTGGTTAGACCTGGAAAAACCAACCTCAAGTTCTTTCACAATATCTTCTACCATCCATACCGATTCCGAAACCCAATCAAGATTGATTATAGTTGTAAGCTATAGGATGCCAGAACTGCAAGCACAACTAATGCTACCATCTCCATTTGCTTTCCAAGCATATTTGGGTTGTAGAGTAATGTCCTAGGTAACCCCATGACATGAGGCAACAAAACACGTGGATCTTTTGTGTGTTGCTTTTCGGATGTCCCATGTAAGGCAAAAACCTTTATTTCAGATGCTCCGTGTGTTGGTTTTGACTAAACACCCAAATGAACAATTTCTTAATCAACTTCTTTAAGATTCAAGGATGAACTAGCACCAATATATGTGCTCACTTGCTGAGCATTCAGTTTCTTGTACATCTAAATGTTCAACTGGAATCGATGAAAATGTAAAAAAATAAGAGAACTAAAGCATGACAAAAGAAAGCATGCATATGAAATATGGAGATCAAAGAACCGTCACCAACAACAAAGAAAACCAAACTAAGTAGGAAACAACAAACACTCTTTGCCCTGTCTCACCAATTTCTGATCGAAGAAGTACCTTGGATTGTAGTATCAACCTTTCTCTCCATAAATTGCTCATCATCAATTTGTTTCAAGTAAAAGTGTTTGCAACATATATTGAACATGTTGTCTGATTTCTTCTGGCTTTAGTTGAACAGTCGATCGGGAGTGGACTACAAACCTTGTATAACATAGAGAAATAATAATAATCCAAAAGTCATAATAATGAAAGTCGGTTCACATATCGGGTAGAATTTGGATCGTGGAAGAGTTTTGGACCTTCATTTTGACATCCCCATACAAGAAACCTTTACAATTACAATCTTACGGCAAAAAGGACACAAAGCAGCAATTTCCTCGTGCTTCATTTTAGTATACCTGCAAAATAACAAATTCAGACTCAATAAGAAGAAATCAATCTTCTAGTATCACAAATTCACGTAAGCAGACATCATTATGTAGATGTTCTTAGAAATCATCAAAAGCTAGTGATTTCCCCTTATTAAAAGAATGTACTGAAGGACTAGATCATAAGCAAATAACATACACCAATATGTCACTTGACTCCTATGACGAACATCAAATTAGTAATAACATGAACGAGAATTTTTTGTAGAAGTAGAGCCCCCTCTATCCAACTTTTTGCTCAATCCCCCATAAATCAACACCAAAACAAGCTCAATCAATCTCTTGTATCATCTAATGGCGTCAACAGCTCCAAGCACCACCGACCACGACATTTTCGGCAACCCATCATCGACCTAGTGGGGTTTAGCCCTCAAGAAGCTGAAGTAGTGGACTGATAGCTGCTACTTTTGGCGGGTAGAAGAGTTCTCTGGTCGAGTTAATAGAAAAAAGATTGAAGTTGGGTTCGACCCATTCTACGGGAACTTAGTTTGAAGATGATGGGTTTGAAGAAGAGGAAAGGATAAGGTTGAGGACACGATGATTGATGAACATGAAGTTCTTATTTTTTTGTAATATGGCTTTTATGAATAAAGTAATAATAGAGTTCACAACGTTGTTTATCATTTAAATTATAAAATGAAATTATGCACTGATTTTATGGTGTGTTGGAGTTACTTGGGATAGCATAAGTGAATTTTTGTGGATTATTTTACACATACAATAATATAGCGTCACGTGGTTGAGGGTACTGGTACCCTGCTGGTGCTAGGGCATTTTCCATATACATTAATTTTTCTTAGGGGTAATAGAACACTATTTGGTTGTACTGAACAAAATATAAATAGGTTGGCCAAATAACGTGGTCTTTTTCTTTGTACATGTATGATCTTAAACCCTAGGCAAAAATCATTTGCCGTTTGCGTCGTTCTCTTTCTCTTCTCACTCTATTGCTTCTTTTTCTTTCCTTTCTCTATTACCCAATGTTGTCAGGACCGGACCAGACATCGAACCGGTGCAAGGCAAATTTTAAGGGGTTAAGGTCTGAACGGGATTTAACCGTAAAAAAAATGTAAAAAACCGTTCACACCATTTATTTAAAAATACATATAATTATTAACAATTACACATACTTTAAGGGTCTGGTTATAATTATATGTAAGAATTATACCTAACTATAATAAAATTTAATATATATTGTGTGTGTGTGTGTGTTAATTAAGAAACCCTAGCCTTCCCACACAAAAAAATACCCTAGCCAACAACCACCACTATTCTTTTATTAGTTTATGAGTATTCTAGATCTAAAACTCCTTCATTCTCTCCTAACTTGTTCTTTCTTCATCTAGCCATAACTAAACCTCATCTTCATTCCATTCTTTTCTTCTTAGTTACCCTAAATCTAATTAACTCTCCACTGAGATATGACGGTAGGAAAGCAGATGATAAACGGAGCAGTGAACCAGGTGACGGCGGAAGAAGCAGATGCCGCCAGTGTAGATTTCAACGAAGAAGACCATCGGCGCAGAAAAAGATAGCGTGACCATGTTGTTGCAGTCTTCGACCCGCACAAACGAATTGGTCAACCCAATCGAGTTTCTTTCGGATTTTTGAATGAGAGCAGAGAGAGTGACTGTCGACTAGGGATTTTGGTTTCTTTCGCAATTTCGGCTGCACAAATTTTTTTTATGTTCTCCGACCGGTCGAAACTGCTTGAAGCAGGTCGACTGGTCTAGGCGGTTTCGTTAGAACCCAAAAGTCGGGAAAAAAGAAAAGGGTTTTATGGATTTTTTTAGATTGGGAATTTTGGTTGATTTGTAATTAAAACAAGAGAACCCGTGATTTTGGGTCCGAACGGGTTTTTTTAGGTTTATAGGTTCATGAAACGGGTGTCTGGGAGAAATCCTTCTCTTTGCTACAAACCCCTAGTTCGGGTACGGACATCCTCCATTGGCTAAAGACAACAAAGACTGTTAATGATAATTTCGATGATCTTCTGGTTATAACAGCTCTTTGGAATATATGGAAAGCTCGAAATGAGAAGATCTTCAATGATAAGGCCCCTGTGATTGACACTATTATCCTCTTATCTCGAATTCAGAAAGTCGAGTGGTAATATGCCTCGCCAGTCAACACAGAACCCAACTATGACACCACAATATCCTAATCCACCGCCTCACTTTGCCCATGTAAGAGAAATTTTCTATGATGGCCCTACTCGCAAAGTTCCCCATGGCGGGTTATGGGATCATTATTAGGGACTCCCATGGAAGGATTATTGATGGTTACTCGGGAACCTTCGTTTGTTCATCCTTGATGGTTGCGGAAGCTAAAGCTTTACACTCCGCCATTAAGCTTGCAGTGGTCTCTGGCTATCCTACGTTGGTGAAAACTGACTGTCTTAATTTGGTGGACGCCCTCCGTAGGAAATCATCAGTCTGGCCATGACAATGCTCAGCTTGGCTTCAGCTCATATCAGATTTGTTAAGATGTGACCCTCATGTTAGAGTGTCCTTCACGTTAAGGTCCCAGAATTCCCTTGCCGATCGTGTGGCTAAAGTTACTGCTACAGGGTTGGTGCAAGGAGACTGAGCCTCCATTTGTGCCTCTCTTAATCTTAACATGTAATTGTTTTCTCCTTGGTGGATGAATATAACGAATTTTATTGTCAAATATCCAATCTTTGTCGGCAACTATAAACTCATATTAAATTTAAATGTTAGACATAGTTGACACTAGAAAACTTGAGTTATGCTTATTTTTACCAGCATATGCTGGTTTCCATTCATATTTTACTAGACCCAAGAGATCATATAAATCATTGATCCAGATAAGTGACAAAGTCTAAATACAAAAAGCTTTAAGATTAGCGTAGGATGAAAGGGGGAAGCTTCAAGAATACAAGAGGGTACAATAAAGAAGTATGATGTCGTTTCATATTTATATATAAATAAAAATTATTTTCTAACCTTAATTTATTTTGAATGAGTAATTTATTCTAAATTAATCACCACAAATCAAATTAGCATTTATATACTATAGAATTATTAATTTCCACAATTATAGCTTCACCTCAATTCTCTAACTAATTATTGAGCTATTTTTCTCTTTTTATTTATTCAATCTTGTTGAAATGATTATCAAAATCTTAAGGACCATATGTTTTGAGGAGAGATTAAGTGTAAGGATCAAAGTTGTTCAAAGATTAATGAGTCTTTTTAATAATAGAAATATATTTAGTTTGAACGATTTCATCTAACTCTTAAAGTTCAAATAAAAACGGTGTAATTTCCTTATTATTGTTATTAGTATTATTTTGGCATAGACAGTTCATCACGGAGACACCAAGACAGCTAGGCAAGAAAAAGAAAGAACATCAAGGCCCAACCTACGAAGTCATGTCTACCACCATGACCCCTGGTAGGTTAGATAAAGTCATGCGAGCCTTGTAATGGGCAACCCTGTTACTTGAACGACAAACGTATGAAAGCGCCAAGCTGGAGCCCCTCTTATTATTATTATTTTAATTATAGCTTCTTTAATTAGTATTTATTTTTGACGTTGGCCATAAATATCTTTAAGTAACGTCTTTTGAAGTTCTTGCTAATTATTTGTTTGGAATAAATATTTATTGCTAAATTTGTAGGATACTAATACTTTGCCCCCCCCCTACTTTACCAAGTAACAAATAGCCCCCTATAGGATTTTTTCCGAGACTAAGGTGTTCCAAAATTTTAATTCCAAATATAGGGTGCTCTGAAATTCAATTCTCAATCTAAGATGACTGTGCATATAAATCGCCAAAATAATTGGCGGTATAACTAATCTGACAAACTATTCAGTAAATCGCCATATACATTGGCGACATACAACCTCACTCATTATTAATATTCAATTCTGAAAAGTTGGCAGGAAAACTTTTCAAATTTTAATGATTTAGTCACTTTGATTCAACCTTATTTTTTTTAACTTGTATCTTTATATGATTCAAAATTGTATGGTATAATGTCGATATAATGACGATTCAATCACTTACTATTGTTTATAACAGTTTAAGAGGTTGAAGTGTATAACGTTAATTAGACTCACAAATTCGACGCTTTGATACGTTAATTAGGGCTCAAAAATAGTTACAATTAAAAGTTAAATTTGATTAATCGACCAAATTTGGTCGGTTAATGTTTAATCTAAAAATAAGTAAGTCGGTTAACGATTTGATTTTTTTTACTGAAATAGATTTTAACCGGCTTTATTCATATTTTGTTCACAATTATGATCATTTTGACCGAAATTGATTTATCCGTCGAAGTTGGTCGGTCAATATGTCAAGCCGACACCAAGTTGGTTAGTTAACGGTTAAGGGGTTTGTAAATTTTTTAACTAATCGACCGATCGACATTATCAGTTGTTAAACTAACCGACAGACTACCACCGCTACTAATACCAGTTCGATTATAAATCATGTAATTTGAACTGGTACCGATCATGTAAAACATAGAAAAGATATAAGTTAAAAGAACTAGGTTGAATCAAGAGTGACTAAAAAGTAAAAAAAGAAAAGTTCAATTATGAGTGACTAAATATTAAAATTTGAAAAGTTTTCTGCCAACTTTTCAGAATTGAATATTAATAGTAAGTGAGGTTGTATGTCGCCAATGTATATGGCGATTTAGTGAATAGTTTGTCAGATTAGTTATATCGTCATTTACTTTGGCGATTTGTATGCACAGTCAACAAAAATGATCTTAGATTGGGAATTAGATTTCAGAGCACCCTATATTTGGAATTAAAATTTTGGAATACCCTAGTCTCGGAAAAATCCCTATACTACAAAACACTCGATTGACCCCCTTCCTACTATACCAACCTAAAAATAAAGCCCTTCCATCGAAAACTCTATTAAGTGATGACTTGCCTATATGACTTATCCATAATTAACACATTGGCTACTTTCCATATTTCCTAGTCACTCAACTAAACTATAAAATAAAACAAAACACATAAATAAATAAAAACTAGTTTTTAATGTTTGTTTTTTTATGTATTATAATTTTAATATGGTACAAAATTTTTAAATTTTTTTGTTTTTATAAATATTAAAAGTCAAATGTATGTTTCGAAAATTTTGTTTTTATTTATAAATTTTATTTATTTTATTTTTAAATATTAGAGATATTAAAATTTAAAATCCAAAAAAATCACTAATTTTTTAAATTTTTTTATTTGTTGATTTATATTTAAATTTAAATTTTTATGTTTTCTTCTTTTTAGTTTAGGTGAGTCAACAACAAATATGGATGAAAGATGCTGATTTGATAATGTATTGTCATCTTTAATGGTTGAGTCATATTGGTGAGTCATCACTTAATAGAGTTTTAGATGGAAATTCAGATGGAAGAACTTGATTGTTAGGTCGGTATATTACGAGGGGTAAATCCAATATTTTGTAGCATAGGGAGTTATTTGTTGACTTGGCAAAGTAAGGGGTACTTAGGCATGTCGCCTTTGGTGGGGGCCAAGTGTTCATTAGAGAGAGCATGTAGCAACGACTAGAAGAGTGGAGGGGGAGGAGAATTTCGAATGGGGCATGAGATCTTGGTGAAAGTGGTGACACAACCCCTCTCGATTTTTTTCATGAATGTTTTCATGATCCCACCAACGCTGGCAATGGAGCTGGAGTGGAAGATTAAATCATTCTGGTCGGGTATGATGGGAAATGGAAGTAGAGGGATGAAGTGGGATAGCCTTTGCATTTGGAAGGAACACGTTGGGATAGCATTTCAGAATCTTCGCGGGATTAATATAACGGTGCTTGCAAAACATTGTTGGAACCTTATTTACAACCCAAACACGCACATTTTGAGGATCTACAAAGCTAAATACTATCCTAGAGGGACATACTTGTCGGCAACACTTGATGTTAATAGATCCAAGCCTGGTTTGGAAGAATGTTTGGTAAGCGCCGGATATTATCCAGCAAGGATATCGATAAGAAATTTGAGACGGTCGGGAAATTTAGGTGTTGAATGACCCGTGGATCGAGAATGATGAAGAAATATTTATAACATCACATGTAACGGACGAGAACCAGAATTAAAGTGCACGAGTAATTCACCCCGGGACTGTTGCAATGAAATATCGAGTTGTTAGAAGAGCTTTTTGAACAACGTGAGGTTGAAGATATCTTAAAGCTTCGGTTACATGACCTCAGTGCCGAAAGTATTTGTCAATTAAGCAAGACAGGTACGTACTTAGTCAGGTTCGGCTATCAGCTTTAGCTAGAGAAATTAAGCAACATGGCTGCCTGCCAAGGGAATGGCTCGTTGGATGCTATATGGATCATTCATGTACCACCCAAGATGAAAGTCATGGTTTGGCGGTTAGCTCTTGATGTTATCCTATTGAGAGAGACGCTAATTTGAATGCATGTTGACGTACCCGAGAATGTGGAGTGTATGGTCAGGTGGGAGAGTCAAGCTGGCACCTCTTCTTAGATTATGCGTTTGCTAAGCAGTGCTGGGAAGGGATGGGGCTTAGCTAGGTAGTGACAACATGTATGGAAAATCAAAACTCGATCCAGGAATGGCTAGAGATCTTTATTGAGTAAAAAATTGCGAGCCAAGTATAGGCAGCTGTGACAACCCTATGGGGTCTTTGGTGAGAACGGCATTCGAGAGTGTAGAGGAATGATAGCGTGTAAAACAAGGTATCAAATAACTACCCTACTAGCGTAAGGTAAATCATATTCCAATGGTTTCTTCTAACTGTTTACTCAAAGAAATCAACAAGTATTCATGTTTAAATCAAGTTGCATGGTGTGAGTTCCACGACTTCTAGACTAATAAGCAAGGGAAAATGAAATTGAATTAAAAGACAGATTGATTGATTCATGGGGTTTGGTTTTTGATTGACAGACAAAAGCTTAGACTTGAATCCCCCTAAGATTACCAAGGTATTGGCGATCGCAAAACCGTCGACTTTTCAATCCTAATTCGTTCAGTTCTTAATCACCGTCATAGCTCCTTACCCTAAGGTCTAAGTCCATGAACATTCGCTCTATTGCACTAGCTACCAAGATTAACTATCCGTCCGTGCGTTTACTTCTACAACGAATAATCGATTGGTGAACCTAAATTGATTCTATGAGCTATTCTTGAAACGAATTAACCCTAAACAGTTCCTACAAGAGGAATGATTCCATTGAATAGGTTAATTAATTGATTTGAAGTTCTAAAACAAGGTGGATCTTCGCCAACTATCCATATTTTAACAGGAAACTAATCTAGGTGATCAAACTAGAAACAAAACACAAATTAAGAACAAATCAATTATGAATAAGAAACTGATTGAATTAAAATCTAATTACCGCCAATCCGTGACCACATTAAAGCCCCGGGTCACTTAGGGTTCATCTAATCTAAGCTCAAAAGGTTTAGCTACTCATATCCGAAACAAGAGAATCAAAAGCTATCTGAGACAAGAGAATCTCGGAAAGGAGAAATAGTAAAGATATGAAAAATCAAATTGCGACGATTTCATGAAGCTTTGATCTCGAGAAAATCTTCAACTCCTAGCTCCAAGTATCTCTGGGATGGAAGGATTATCAAGTAATCTCGCCAATAACTCTATAAAGCACTCTAACCTCTCTCCTTTGCGTGTGGAAAGTCTGAAAATCGAGATGTCTTGAATTGGGGCTGAATGGCTTCTTAAACAGGGCTTCTCCTTTTCTGACCTGGAATAGGCCAGAGTTTTCACCGAAAATATTAGAAGTTTTCGGCGAAAACTTTAATGCAAACAATTTCTCAATTTCAGCGCAGGATTCTGTAGGGTCTTCTTCACAACATTTTTGCCGAAATGTTTCCAACTTTTCGCTGAAAAGTTCTTCTTAAAGTATTTCATATTTTATGTGCACAGTTTCTCGCTGATTCCTTCATCAACATTTCGGTGAGAACTTATGAACTATTTGCCAAAATGTTCTTCTAAAAGCAATTGTGTATTCATCTCTGATCGTCTGACTTCTCTGATGATTTCGGGCTCTATCTTAAGGCTCCATCGCATCTCGAACACTCTTGATCACCACTTATTTGATGGTATAGACTTGTGCACTAACACAAACACTCAAAAACACATCAAATAGACCCGAAATGGGCCAAGCTAACCAATTTGGTAAGAATTAGTGTTAATGAACATAAATCCATCAAACTACCCCTAAAATGTGTGTTGCTTAATTGGGGCTGATAAACACGGTATTTCTAGTGTCATCAAGGAACAAAGTGAAACCATCTTTAATTCTTGATCGTCTAGCGAATGAAGGATTGAATGATTGGAGGAGTGCATGAAGGTTGCAGCAAATGGGGATGTTGAGAACAATGGACGGCGAGTATAAGCTTTGGAATCGAACTGACGATGGACATACTAAATAGAACGTGGGCTGCATTAGGTTCGAGGACATCAACCTTTGAGGGGCTGGCATGGTTCTTTGAAACCACCTAGGTGAGATGACTGAGTACAGGAAGTTAGTTAACCCAAGTTGCCCAACAACCAAAACCTAGGAAGCATTGGCATTATTGGAGGCCAGAAAATAAATAGCAGCGAACCCGATTATTTAGATTTCGGTGAGGTGATTCTTCATTGTCAGTAGTCGATTAGGGGTTTGGGAGAAGTTGTTTTTGTAAGAAGAGATAGAAACGTGGCAGCCACATTCTGGATAGGCAATTGCACTTTTTTGTGTTACCCACAATGGGTAATGCTCCTCTTGATTGTATTGATGACGCTAGATTTACCGCGTTTATCTCACCACATTTGTGCGACATTCCGCTCGTTTTACATCCAGTTGTGATAATTCTAGAAACGTTTGTGCAAAATAAGTGTTGTTGCCTTTTGGCCCTCTTTAGGGTCGTTTTATGTCGTTTCGACTTGTTTTCTATGAGATTCCAAGTTACTGCATTGTGGAGGACCTTTACATGAGTTCGACGAGTCACACAGGAAAGATTCAGAATTTAGATGGAGCATGAATCATCAAAGGAAACACGAATGCTTGAAAGTGCCCATGTTGGTGATAAAAGTGCCTTGGCCCTCATTTTTGTGTTGTTAGGCGCACTTTTAATTGAGCCGTCTAGAATTACTTTTGACAGACCAAAAAGTGCAGTCTAGGAGCACTTTTTCAGGAGAATCCAGATTTGAGCAGGGAAAAAATGGTTTTCTTCCCTAACACGGATTAAACTTTACAATTCATCCTCTATTCAAGATTCAATGAACTAGACACTCTCAGAAGGCGATTTTTGGCGGTTTGAAAGCACGATTGAGCGGATGATAGCTAGGATTGGGTTGGGGTTTTCATTGAATTATCAAGATTAGTTTCTCCCAGAGTAAGACGACCTTCTCTTCGATATTCTTCTGTTTTGTATCTTTGATTTCCTGTGAAACCATGAGCAGCTAAACTTTTTGGTTTGTTTAGATTAGATAAAACTCTAAGGAAGTTTTGTAGGGATGATGTTGGATTTTTAACCCTTTTGATTGTTATTGAGGTTTATTCATACGATTTGATGTGTTCTTCTTAAGCCCTAATTTTGATTGATTCTATATTTTATTTTTATTTCAATTCGAGGATTAGGGAGTCGTTAAGTTCTATCGGTAACTTGACTATAGGATCGTTAGACCTAATCTCTTTGCATTATCTATGTAACACCCTAGCCTAGAAGACCTAGTTAAACTACTAGTTTAACCCATGCAATGCTAACTTGGGTGTCACAGACTCGAACCAAACAGATAGCCATGCACATTTATCACATAAATGAATAACTAAGTCAACAAAATAAAAGGGAAATGCAAAACCGGCACGAACAATATCAATATCTAAACAACCAATAACTAATAACCAATGAGAAAAGGGGAAAATCTGATAAACAACCAATACACCCATAAATCGATAAACTATAAAGAATCATTGAAATATCAGTCAAAAGAAAAGAGTAAAAAAGGAGGGTCTGAACGTCCTGGTTGTACCTAGCATTGACCGACTCGTCATGTAGGACCCCACCCTAGAAGACCTAGCTGAATTGAACCCAGGCATTATTCAAAACTAGGGGTTACTTACTCAACCAAACATACAATTTCATAACAACATCTAGAAAGCGGAAAAGTAAATGGTAAATCAAACTAATCATAAGGACCTCGATTAATCAATACAAAGCCAAACCTACAACAGTCAACGTCATACAATGGCATTGCAATATGCTAGTACAAGACTAGGTTCAAATACAGAGAAAAGTTGATAAACATCCCCCAATTATCCCGCTAGCTCACTCTCCAGCTCCAGATCCACCAACCTATAAACCCATCCAGAAACACCAAAACAGAAAGTAGAAAGAAGAGTGTCATTGCTAATCACTGAGTGTCTAACTCGCAAGCTAAAAACTGAACTCTCATAAATACCCATCATAAAGATGAAACACGGAGATACTTATCATGACCGATAAGTGATCACCACCCTTAAGTAATCCGTTAGAAGTGCCAGCAGCCCCTAACTTATCGTTGGAGTAAATCCCGGATTATAAAGACCACTAAGGAACTCCATGGATGATCATTATATATGAACCACCAGAACATTTACATTTTCCTTTACCTAGGGGATTGCGTAATCCATTGGTGGGCCACTAGCACTGAAATCCTGTACTAGCCTATTAATGGCGAAACAGTAATCCCAACCTAACTCATATCCCGTCCTCTGGCCTTAGCCATAACTGATACCTGTAATTACCAGTTAGTTACCATTAACCATATCCCATCTAGCCAACTGGTGGCTAGATTCGAATACCCGTCACAAGGACATACAAGCAACCAAGCACGTAAAAAAGTTCCCTAAACCATAACCAAATAAACCCTCGAGCTTGAGGTACCTACAAATAATGAAACCCCTCACCTGAACTGACGTGACACCTCATATTCCTACGTGACATGGTCCATCTCGTCATCCTGATTCCACTGGTTCGGACGGCTCGTCAATCAGAGTTCTATGAAGGAGTAATCAATGAATCTCTGATTTCCCCATACCCGATCTGCCAAACATCCCGTTAGAGACAAATTCCCAAAAGAACCACATATTTTCTGAAATAACAAAGCGGTCACTTAACTTATTTCAGAATGCGTAGCAGTCATTGAGCTTCTTGGAAAGGTCAACCAAGTCAATCTTGTTCACCCTTTGCCCCAGTGATGACTCGAAATATGTCACTTTTAATTCCCCTTGATTGATATATTCTTGTGTGGCATTCGAGTGTAGTTGTTCTCCTTTAAGTGGTGTTTTTATCAATTTATAATAATTAGTTTTAAATAGCCTCTTGGGACCCTGGGTGGTCCATTTTCATGTTTCTTTAGGTGTTTTTGATTTTTTTAGGTCATAGCATGATAAACCACGAGAATATGGAGCCATAGGTTCAAACGGTGGTCAAATCGGAATCCAGATGCTCAAGATATCAAAGATTGAAGAAATTGGACCAATTCGATCCCGCCACACATAAAAAAGGTAATGGGCTGCGTCAGCGAGAGCCTCCACATAAATGCCGCCAAGTTGCCGTGTTTGGTGAAAATGCATCAGAAACGCGACGCGATCTGGGCGATTTAAATAAATGTTTTGGAAATTATTGAAGGAGAGCCAATGTGTTCCCAGCTCAATTTTGACGAACACCTTTGATCTCTAACACCTGGAAAAGCTTCCCAAAACCCAGAAATCAACATCCTTACATCATCCTTCATCCCTAACATCACAGAAACATCAAGCGAAGATTGGAAATCCTCCAAGCTCGAAGAAATCGACAGTTCTTTCTACCCCTTTCTTTCGAGGTTGTATTTGTATGATCTCCAGTATTACTTGCGGTAATTAAAACCCCCTAGGGTTCAGTGAGTGAAACCTTAGGGGGGTTGATGATTGGTTTACACTCTTAAACCCTTGGATTATTTCGGTTTAATTTCAAGTTCAAATGTAATTCAGATCCATGTTCGTGTTCTTATTTCCTCTTCTCTTCATACTTGACCTAGATGCATGATTAGGTTGTTATTTGATATGGATTGATTCGAAAGATCTTTCATATCATTGATTACCATGGATTTGTTCTTAGTTTACATTTTTGTTCGAAAGAGGGATGTTGGCTGAGTCTTTTTAGGTTAAAAAACCCATAAGCATTTCATCGAACACTTAGTGTGCATGTCTAATTGGTTAGTTTGTGGTGAAAGCCTGATTGATTGGTGTTTGTACTTGGTTCTGATTGGTGTAAGTGTATTTCATGATTCATGATCCCGAAGGGGAAAATTTCTTGACCCTTTCTTCTCCCCCCATTTCATCCACTTTGTGTTTTATCTTCATGCCCGTTTCAATCGAATTGTTGACCTCTCCCTTTTTCCATGCTCTTTGAGCCCGTGCTTGAGTTGTGATTTGTGATAACTTAAGCGAGTCTTGACTTATGATTGTGTGAAGTGTTGATTTTGAAGTTTCCTACCCCCCATCCCTCCCTTGAGCACCTCACTTTGAATGAGTAAGCCAAACTAAGAAACTCACGGGAATACGACTGTAGCCAAAAGTTAGGTAACTTTGTGAAGGGCTTCATCCCCCGATCACCTGGCGAGCCACCGCCACCTCCATCAAGTTCCAAGTTTCTTGGAGGGTTCTCTCTATGTTGCTACCACCTGGAGTTACTTCCTTAATCACCAATGACGTCAAATACCTTTCGATTAGAATCATAAGCCACGCCTTTCTTTTGTTCCTTGACCAAAACCGCCGCCGCCACTTCAAAACGATTTGAAAATCCCTAGAAAGTTGGTCCTGTGCCGATGCTTCATCCCTTCCCCCTACGAGGTTAATTACTCCTCTTAGAAGAAGAGACGAATCACCAACACAGCAGCAACTAACCAGGCTCTGATACCACTTGTAACACCCGTCCCAAACCGACCCGGGTTTACCCGTGGTCGAACCGGTTTGAGTGCTACTCGAAGATACAACATTTAAAAGAAAAGAGTAAAACGCAGCGGAAACAGAAACAACTCTTAAATACAAGTTCAAAACGAAGGAGGCCTCCACTTAATAAAACTGAAATACAACTGAAATCTGAAATCCGATCACAACCGAACACAAAATCTCAAAACGATTACAAAATTCCCAACCAAAGGTGTCAACTGAAATCTAAAATTAAAACAGTGGTCACTCCACAATAGCTTCCTAATTCTTCACTTCACAACTCCAACCTGCAACTCCTCCGAACTCAACCGAACACCTGAAAAGAGAAACTGGGGGGGGATCAGCTTCCTAATGAAACTGAGTGAACCCACTGGGTCTACCTATGCGCCGAACCTAGCCTAGGAGCGATCCCAACTCCACACACACATCAAGCAACGGAATCTGACACAGCCAGCTCATTTTAATTCCTAACATGGTACTAGGCGATCACATAAGCTCAATATCAATCAACCTCCACAATCCGTGATAACAATAGTACACAAGAAATCAACATGCATAAGATCAACATCATACCAGAACTAGTTCTTCATAACAACAAAGATCCTCACTCCTACGGTTCACCATTGACTCACATATATACGATTTAGCATTGCTTCACAAACAAGCAGTTTAGTATCACAAGACAAGTTACCATCAAAGCACACACATGTATACCTCTTCATACACATTCGCACATTCACACATACGCTGCATTTCCTCTTTCAATTATCTAAGTGATCTCACAGGTGCACTCCCCAAATCAATACCCACAACTCATAATCTCGACCATATAACCCAAATCATTAATTCACAAATACAACGATATAACCAAGATCATGAAGCACACAGATCAACCTTACATCACAATACATCTCAACTCCTTACTAACAGCACTTCCACTCACACATCGTCCACCACTCACATTGCACAGATTCACAATTACCTACAACGTCAATCATAGACCATTCAACCTCTAACTCACACCTCAGCAAGACAACATGATTCACAACACATCACAAGGCAATTCACAAACACGCATACACCACCTCACATAACCAAGCATCCTCATCACTAACACATACCACACAATCATTGATCTATGTGAGTTAATTAGGCGCCATAAGGAGTTTATCCCGCACCACCCCTGCCGGCCTGACGCACCTCTCTCCCCTGGAGAGGTCCAAGACGCATCCTCTCCCTTGGAGGATACCACGAGACCTTTCCCTTGAAGGAATCGTAAACTTGACTCAACCAAACAAATCACGCCTTTCCCTTGAAGACGTGACCGCATCTCTTTCCCTCGAAGAGGCACTTAGCACCCATAGTGCAGTTTTAGGGGGCAGTGCAGGCTCCTTCAGATTCTAACATTTTAATTCCATTTACCCAATTCCATTTGATCAACTCCACTTTGCAAAACCACTACTCAAGTTACACATCACAAATCCACACCATAAATCCACATCACAAATCCACACCATAAATCCACATCACAAATCCACATCACAAATTGACACCACAATTCCATATCACAAATCAACACCATGATTCCACCCCACAAATCCATGTTCTAGTTCCAAACACCAATTCTATGTTCCAATTCCAGGATATAATTCTAGTCTAACCACAATCGGAAATAATAGATACAACCATAGAATTCATCGCATCCAACCCCATCCCATCTCACATTTCTAGATCAACTACATTAGCTATCATCTTATATCCCAATCCCCACATCACACATCAATCAGCACGCTCATCAAATAGTAATCACAAGACAGTTATCCAGTTTTACTCTCGAGGGTTCATGCAAGACCTAACACATTCTAAGTCCAGTTCCAACTCCTCACTCCCATTCCTAGCCATCTAGTCAACCATACACTCACACAAGTCAACCATACAATCACACAACCATAACAATCAAGACAACATCAATTTACCATTTCAACTCTCCTATTGAGCGTTACTAGATTAAACCACATAATCTATCTAGTTCACATATTTCATCTAACATGATTCCTAGCCACAATTCGACCAATTCTAACATCCTCGTTCATCTCAACCATTTACCAATCCACACCCAAGACTCCAACCTTATTACAATAATCACAAGACACAGAATCAATCACCAACACACACAGCATCATTTTCATACAATTCAGTCATACAACCTCAGCTCAACTAGCTCATGCATTCAGAACACCCAATTCCATTTCTCAATTCCATTCACCAATTCCCCTAACCAATTCCATAAGTCAATTCCACGTACCGGTTCTATTGTCCACTTCCACGTACAAATTCCCTTACCAATTCTATTAGCCAATTATAAGTCATAAGTCTACCACCTTAAACACATTAACAACCATCTTCACACACAACATCAATTCTACCTAAAAGGCACGTTGCATAATTCATACATTAACACCAAACATCATCTCAATCCCAACATTATGTAACCCAACACAATCCAAATCATTCAATAATCCCATATCACACATAACCACACATCACAAGACATTCAACGCCTCCCACGGCACAAACAGTTTAAGGGTAAACGGCTAGCTCACCGGCCACCCCACCTGCAGGGGAAGCCATGTCATGAGTCGTAGGGTTACCCTCCTGTACATCCTTCATTGGATGACCCCACATTGGTGGAGCCATCCACCTGTTCATCAATTAAGGGCGACCCCACATTGGCAGGACCACCCACCTGCAACCACAAACTGACAATAGCATAAAATACACAATTCTCATGTTCACAGACCCGTCCCTCCTATCACTCTTTACTAGTTTCGATCAATTTATCATCCATGTTAATCAATTCCCCCAATCAAAATCATCACAAAAAGCCATCAATCATAAATCAATCCATCAATTAACAAACATCCAACAATCATCAAACAGCATATTTCACAGAGCAATCAATTGCAGAACAGTTTTCCCCTTTTACTCTCTTTCAATTTCATGCAAGGCCCTACATTTTTCTAGGTCTGAATTGTAACTCCTCACACCGACAAGACTACCTATCGTACGCTAAACCCTCACCTGACAAGAAGACGAGGCTCTAAAACTCTTCTAGAAACCCGAACAGCCAAACTCTCAGACACCAAAAATGTAGCTATCCTCCTCTTCACCGACAGCATCTTACTCCGAAATATCCAGAAATTCTGGGTGCGATCTCTTCCTCTCATTACCACGAACTCATAGCAACAAACGGATCGCCAATCGGAGCTCTACAACTCTCGGAATCGAGGTTTGAAGTTTTAGGAGATTTCTGGCTCAGTCCCAAAAACGTAGCTCTTCCTTCTTCTACTGACAGCACCTCGATTCGAAATACCCAGAACCACGAATAGCGATCTCTTCCTCTCATCGCCACGAACCCGTAGCAACAAACGGATCGTCAATCGGAGCTCTACAACTCCCGGAATCAAGGATTGAAGCTAAAGGGTTTTTGGCTTCTTCAAATACGGGTTTTGGGGAAAAAGAAAGAAGGGAAGTTATGAATTTCTGTGTAAAATCAGCCTTTTATAGTCTGACCATGATACACGGCGTGTATCATGATACACGCGTGTATCATGATACACGGCGTGTATTGTAATACACGGCCGTGTATCGTGGTCTGCCCACATTGACAATTTTTCACGTACTCTCTTGTATACTCGACCCGACTCAACTATGAACGTCCCGAACTTCGATGGAACCTCAAGAACATTGTTTCCAATGTCTAAACCATCCAAACTCAAGTTCCAACCCGTTCGGTTGGGCGGGGATGTTACAAGTCTCCACAACTTCAAAAGATTTCGTCCCCGAAATCACAACCCAACTCGCTCTAGCAACGAATCCACAAATCACAGCATAACGCAGCAACACAAGGATCACATCACCTCCCGAAACTCCCTTTTAACGGCTCTAGCAACACACACCTTCTAAGGGCACTACTCCCACACTACTTCAAACTTCTACCTAACAGACACGCACAACCGAACCTCAACGGCACCACTCACAACAAGAACACAACCAAAACACAATCAAACAAACTCACTCAAGAGCTCAACAAAGCACAACTCACACCAACAAGAACTATGAAGCTAACACCTTCGACTAAAACTCACACCCTCAAGCACTCTACTCACTTAACCAAATTCTACAAGGCTCTACTCCTCTAACCAATTTCCCAACCTGCTACTACTTCCACTCTCAACTACTCCGCCACCCTCTTCACTACAGGAGGACACAAAACGTTTCAGTTGACCAATTTTAAGAAATCACATTTCATTTCAAATCACTTTCCTTTCAAATTCACAACACTTTCCTTTCAAAACTTCCCACCCACTTCAAAACGATTTGAAAATCCCTAGAAAGTTGGTCCTGTGCCGATGCTTCATCCCTTCCCCCTACGAGGTTAATTACTCCTCTTAGAAGAAGAGACGAATCACCAACACAGCAGCAACTAACCAGGCTCTGATACCACTTGTAACACCCGTCCCAAACCGACCCGGGTTTACCCGTGGTCGAACCGGTTTGAGTGCTACTCGAAGATACACATTTAAAAGAAAAGAGTAAAACGCAGCGGAAACAGAAACAACTCTTAAATACAAGTTCAAAACGAAGGAGGCCTCCACTTAATAAAACCGAAATACAACTGAAATCCGAAATCCGATCACAACCGAACACAAAATCTCAAAACGATTACAAAATTCCCAACCAAAGGTGTCAACTGAAATCTAAAATTAAAACAGTGGTCACTCCACAATAGCTTCCTAATTCTTCACTTCACAACTCCAACCTGCAACTCCTCCGAACTCAACCGAACACCTGAAAAGAGAAACTGGGGGGGATCAGCTTCCTAATGAAACTGAGTGAACCCACTGGGTCTACCTATGCGCCGAACCTAGCCTAGGAGCGATCCCAACTCCACACACACATCAAGCAACGGAATCTGACACAGCCAGCTCATTTTAATTCCTAACATGGTACTAGGCGATCACATAAGCTCAATATCAATCAACCTCCACAATCCGTGATAACAATAGTACACAAGAAATCAACATGCATAAGATCAACATCATACCAAAACTAGTTCTTCATAACAACAAAGATCCTCACTCCTACGGTTCACCATTGACTCAAATATATACGATTTAGCATTGCTTCACAAACAAGCAGTTTAGTATCACAAGACAAGTTACCATCAAAGCACACACATGTATACCTCTTCATACACATTCGCACATTCACACATACGCTGCATTTCCTCTTTCAATTATCTAAGTGATCTCACAGGTGCACTCCCCAAATCAATACCCACAACTCATAATCTCGACCATATAACCCAAATCATCAATTCACAAATACAACGATATAACCAAGATCATGAAGCACACAGATCAACCTTACATCACAATACATCTCAACTCCTTACTAACAGCACTTCCACTCACACATCGTCCACCACTCACATTGCACAGATTCACAATTACCTACAACGTCAATCATAGACCATTCAACCTCTAACTCACACCTCAGCATGACAACATGATTCACAACACATCACAAGGCAATTCACAAACACGCATACACCACCTCACATAACCAAGCATCCTCATCACTAACACATACCACACAATCATTGATCTATGTGAGTTAATTAGGCGCCATAAGGAGTTTATCCCGCACCACCCCTGCCGGCCTGACGCACCTCTCTCCCCTGGAGAGGTCCAAGACGCATCCTCTCCCTTGGAGGATACCACGAGACCTTTCCCTTGAAGGAATCGTAAACTTGACTCAACCAAACAAATCACGCCTTTCCCTTGAAGACGTGACCGCACCTCTTTCCCTCGAAGAGGCACTTAGCACCCATAGTGCAGTTTTAGGGGCAGTGCAGGCTCCTTCAGATTCTAACATTTTAATTCCATTTACCCAATTCCATTTGATCAACTCCACTTTGCAAAACCACTACTCAAGTTACACATCACAAATCCACACCATAAATCCACATCACAAATCCACATCACAAATTGACACCACAATTCCACATCACAAATCAACACCATGATTCCACCCCACAAATCCATGTTCTAGTTCCAAACACCAATTCTATGTTCCAATTCCAGGATATAATTCTAGTCTAACCACAATCGGAAATAATAGATACAACCATAGAATTCATCGCATCCAACCCCATCCCATCTCACATTTCTAGATCAACTACATTAGCTATCATCTTATATCCAATCCCCACATCACACATCAATCAGCACGCTCATCAAATAGTAATCACAAGACAGTTATCCAGTTTTACTCTCGAGGGTTCATGCAAGACCTAACACATTCTAAGTCCAGTTCCAACTCCTCACTCCCATTCCTAGCCATCTAGTCAACCATACACTCACACAAGTCAACCATACAATCACACAACCATAACAATCAAGACAACATCAATTTACCATTTCAACTCTCCTATTGAGCGTTACTAGATTAAACCACATAATCTATCTAGTTCACATATTTCATCTAACATGATTCCTAGCCACAATTCGACCAATTCTAACATCCTCGTTCATCTCAACCATTTACCAATCCACACCCAAGACTCCAACCTTATTACAATAATCACAAGACACAGAATCAATCACCAACACACACAGCATCATTTTCATACAATTCAGTCATACAACCTCAGCTCAACTAGCTCATGCATTCAGAACACCCAATTCCATTCACCAATTCCCCTAACCAATTCCATAAGTCAATTCCACGTACCGGTTCTATTGTCCACTTCCACGTACAAATTCCCTTACCAATTCTATTAGCCAATTATAAGTCATAAGTCTACCACCTTAAACACATTAACAACCATCTTCACACACAACATCAATTCTACCTAAAAGGCACGTTGCATAATTCATACATTAACACCAAGCATCATCTCAATCCCAACATTATGTAACCCAACACAATCCAAATCATTCAATAATCCCATATCACACATAACCACACATCACAAGACATTCAACGCCTCCCACGGCACAAACAGTTTAAGGGTAAACGGCTAGCTCACCGGCCACCCCCACCTGCAAGTACAGGGGAAGCCATGTCATGAGTCGTAGGGTTACCCTCCTGTACATCCTTCATTGGATGACCCCACATTGGTGGAGCCATCCACCTGTTCATCAATTAAGGGCGACCCCACATTGGCAGGACCACCCACCTGCAACCACAAACTGACAATAGCATAAAATACACAATTCTCATGTTCACAGACCCGTCCCTCCTATCACTCTTTACTAGTTTCGATCAATTTATCATCCATGTTAATCAATTCCCCCAATCAAAATCATCACAAACAGCCATCAATCATAAATCAATCCATCAATTAACAAACATCCAACAATCACAAACAGCATATTTCACAGAGCAATCAATTGCAGAACAGTTTTCCCCTTTTACTCTCTTTCAATTTCATGCAAGGCCCTACATTTTTCTAGGTCTGAATTGTAACTCCTCACACCGACAAGACTACCTATCGTACGCTAAACCCTCACCTGACAAGAAGACGAGGCTCTAAAACTCTTCTAGAAACCCGAACAGCCAAACTCTCAGACACCAAAAACGTAGCTATCCTCCTCTTCACCGACAGCAGCTTACTCCGAAATATCCAGAACTTCTGGGTGCGATCTCTTCCTCTCATTACCACGAACTCATAGCAACAAACGGATCGCCAATCGGAGCTCTACAACTCTCGGAATCGAGGTTTGAAGTTTTAGGAGATTTCTGGCTCAGTCCCAAAAATGTAGCTCTTCCTTCTTCTACTGACAGCACCTCGATTCGAAATACCCAGAACCACGAATAGCGATCTCTTCCTCTCATCGCCACGAACCCGTAGCAACAAACGGATCATCAATCGGAGCTCTACAACTCCCGGAATCAAGGATTGAAGCTAAAGGGTTTTTGGCTTCTTCAAATACGGGTTTTGGGGAAAAAGAAAGAAGGGGAAGTTATGAATTTCTGTGTAAAATCAGCCTTTTATAGTCTGACCATGATACACGGCGTGTATCATGATACACGCGTGTATCATGATACACGGCGTGTATTGTAATACACGGCCGTGTATCGTGGTCTGCCCACATTGACAATTTTTCACGTACTCTCTTGTATACTCGACCCGACTCAACTATGAACGTCCCGAACTTCGATGGAACCTGAAGAACATTGTTTCCAATGTCTAAACCATCCAAACTCAAGTTCCAACCCGTTCGGTTGGGCGGGGATGTTACAAGGGCCAACTCCTTTACACACCTCAGATCCATCTCTTTACCTTTAACTCTTTTATGAATGTCAGAATAACATGCTCCATTAAGCTTTTTAAGCTCAACCTTCAAAAAGGACAGCTTCTTGTAAAGTCTGTAAAAACTATTACCCCTAATCCTTCGTCTCCAGACCTCTTCCACAATCTGCATATATCTATCATTCTTTGTCCAGCAAGAGAAGAATTTAAATCCTTTTGGATAAGACACATCTTCATAGTCGTTTACCATATAGATAGCACAGTGGTCAGATTCCTGAGTTGGGATAATATTCACTTTACTTCTGGGAAAAACAGTTTGCCAAGCTCCATTTATAAACACCCTATCCAATTTCCTTGCAACCAACCCATCAACACGATTATTCATCCAAGTAAACTGGGGACCAGTTGATATATGATCAAAGACATCACAATCACTAACACACTGCCTAAAGCTATCCATGCTCTCAAAGGAAGATGGAACAGTAGAAGCTTCACTTAAGCTCAAGAATGCATTAAAATCACCAGCAATCATCCAGGGGGAAGTCACCTGTTTCAGCCTACTAAGCCTTGAATACATCCTTTTCCTGCTAGTAATCTCATTAGCAGCATACACAAACGTACAGTAATAAGGTGTAGGCATATCAACTCTCACATGAATATACTGATCATAAACTTCAACAACTTGCACAGGGACATCCTTTCTCCAAATTAGCCAAATTTTCCCAAGATTACCATCAAAGCAAATTCCCCTAACCATCCAGGGAACCTATCATCGAACATTTTTTGGGTTTTATCTTTCCTTACTCTAGGTTCTAGTATAGCTATAATATCCAACTTGTAACAGTTAATAAACTCCATCATCACATCATATTTACACTTCTTATTGAACCCCCTAGTATTCCAAGTCCAAATTTTCATCTGAAGTTGTTTTTATAAACCTAGTCTTAACACCAGAAACACCTTTCGCCTGCTTCTTGGCAGGTTTACTATATTGCAGGAACTCACCAAAAACAGGTTTACCTCTACCACTGGATTCCGGGATTTCATCCCTGTCTTCCACATCAGTAAGATGCCCATCTTGGAGCAGTGGTTCAGCCTGTGATTCAACTTCTTCACTTACTATGATTTCATTAGGAACTATATTACTCTGAGGAATCACAACATCTTCAGTAACCCCAATCCCCTTAACAAAATCACCCTCAGCTGGTGATGCAGTCCCTTCATGTGAAGATGCTACATCATTGCCAAATAAGACAATTTTGTTAGGTAAACGATTGGATAGGGGTACCTCATCTGCTGTCTCCACAATCTCCTTCTCCTTAGATTTCTTCTTCCTTTTCTTCCACGACTTCTTCTTCGTTGCCCGAGATAAGTCTTCACTCTGTTGAACAGAGGAATTACCAGTATCCACAGCTACATCACCTTATTCAATTACAGTAATCTGGATAGGGGTTGCAGGTGGATCTTTCCCCTTAACAAGAGGTTCAGCTCCATTACCTTCTTCCTTATCCACTTTTGATCCATTCTCAATATCAACTTTTCGCTACCATTCAGTTTTTTGGCCAGCCCCAGCTCTCACAACACCTCTTCTATACTCTCTCGGTTTGTGCTGCACTACCTCAATACAGAACCTCTCAGTCTCACTACAATCAATGTTTAACACCTCAGGACATGGGATAGCTCTATCACGCAGCACACAGACTTTTATAGTTGCTCCATCTCTAACAAATTTTGTTAGAGGCTTACCTATCTTACTTGATATCCAACTGATGCCATTAACTGTGTATAGCTCCGGTGGAACGCGACGAAACTCAATCCATTCAGGAGTTGCCTTCGGAGAGAAATCCACCAGCTTAATTCCTTTTTCCCATCGTCTCATAATCATCCCTGAGTTATGGATGTGCCAAGACCTCCCCAAAACCCAGTTACACAACTTTTCAGATTGGAATTCAATCAAGAAAATTCTCAGCGAGCGCCGTAACAAACACCTAACCTTCATACCCCCATAGACGTCTAGCCATTCCAGCGAAAACTCTTAGTGGCGGTACCGGACCAAGGAACTGAGCCACAACAGCCGCCCTAAGCCTCTGCACCCCCTGCTCGACGACCTCCGGTGGAATACGAAGAACACCATCTACAATCGCCGAAGCCGGAATTTCAATGTATTTCAAATCCAGCGCAGGATCAGATATCATACTCACCCAAGATCTACCTCTTGAAAACGATGGGTCACCATCAACCCGTACCTCTTTCCCAGCCATGGAAACAAGAAAAAACGCACAAGCAAAACTCCAGCAGCAAGACACCAAGGATTTGTACAGCAGAAGGACCCGGGGAACTTAGAGGTCAGCCGGCGATCCTCTATCACCGGAAGAGTCCCCCGGGAGCGCACCCACCGAGGGAAAAAGCCCCTCCGGCGAAGAGAGATCGGATCGCGATGTCAGGCAAATTGAGAGAGTCCTGAAAACTTACACGCGCCTCACGCGCTGCACAAAACCATTATTACTTAAATTTAAATTTTTATATTTTTCTTCTTTTTAGTTTAGTTGAGTCAACAACAAATATGGATGAAAGATGCTGATTTGGTAATGTATGCTCATCTTGAATGGTTGAGTCATATTGGTGCATCATCACTTAATATAGTTTTAGATGAAAATTCGGATGGAAGAACTTAATTGTTATAGTACGAGGGGGTAAATCGAGCATTTTGTACTATAGGGAGCAATTTGTTAACTTGGCAAAGTAGGCGGTACTTAGGCTTGCCGGCTTTGGTGGGGGCCAAGTGTTCATGATGAACGTTGTAATGCGTGCGTCAAATACTATCAAGCTAAAAGCGAGATAGATCTTATTCCACAGGTCTCTTCTAATCGTTTACTCAAATGAGTTGACAAATTACTCAAGTTTAAACACGTTGTGCGTGGTGTGAGTTCCACGACTACTAATCTATATAAAAAAAAGGAATTGAAATGAGAACAAAAGACAAAATGAAAGGTTGATTGACTTGACAAGACGAGAGACGAACTTAGATTTCGAATCCCCCTAAGATCACCAGAACATTGGCGATCACAAGACCAGCGGTTTTCAATCCCGATTCATTCAGGTGTCAGACACCACCATAACTCCTGACCCTTAGGTTTAAGACTAGCGACCATTCGCTCTATCTGACCTAACTCCCAAGATTAATTAACCGTCCGTGTGTTCGCTTCTGCAACGGAAAACTAACTGGCACGATTACTAGTGATTTATGAATTACTGTAGCAGTGGATTAACCCTAACTGGTTCCTACGAAAGGCACACTCCAATGAATAGGTTAATTGTTGATTTGGTGAGGTGAACTTTTGCTCTATCCTTGGGTTAAAGTGAGGCGAACGTTTAGCTACTCATATTCAATACAAGGGAAATGAAAACAATCAAGGGATACATCTTAGGTAGGAAGAACAGAGAAGAACTGTAAAACCTAATTTGATGAATCCGAGAAGCTTCAATCTCTTGAATCTTCAACTCCGAGCTCCGAGCACTCAGAGTTGGGAAGATGGCGTCACAATCTCTCAGGGAACTCTGAGGATGCTCTCAACTCTCTCTCGAACTGTTGAGTCTGGAAATTAATCTGTGGAAAAGTATATGCTTGAATGAAGTTCGTCGGTTTGCTTAAATAGGGTTTGTCCGTATGTGCACCGGAAAAGAGAGGATTTCTCAACGAGAACATTGAAAGTTCTCACCGAGAACTTTGGTTCAAAGGCCTCCTGTGTCTCCTGTTTGCAAAACTCTTCGGCGAGAACATTGAGAGTTCTCGCCGAGAACTTCTTCTTTAATTCTCCTAGAAGCTCCTTTGTTCAAACTCTTCGGCAAGAACTATGGGAGTTCTCACCGAAATCTTTTTCATGAAAGCTCCTGTGTCTTCTGTGGGATTTCCTCATGACTTCTCGGCGAGAACCTTGATTCTTCTCGTCGAGAACTCTAGTGTTGGCAGGGTAGGTGCTGGTTCCTGACTTGTATGATTTCTGGATCGATATCGGGCAATTCTTCGAGGTTCCCTTGCTTCCTGCGCATGTTCGTGGCTACTTATTGATGGCAAAAACCTGTGCATTCACAAAAGCACTAGAAAACAAATCAAATAGACCCATAACGGGCCAAAGTAACCAAAACGGAAAGAAATAGAGCAATCGAGTGAAAACACCCTAAACTACCCCAAAAAACCGTATCTCAAGGAGGGAAATGTCGCTTAAATGAGGCTGATAATCACGTCAAATAGAGTGTCATCAAATACCCCACACTTAAGCTTTTTCTTGTCCTCAAGAAAACTAAACTAGAACGCACTCTGATTCACAAATGACAAGATCGATCAAGTTAAGATTCAAGCCTTCACAATGAATTATTAAACCGCTACTCCCAGAACAAGTGACCTAACATGCATACACGTCAACCAAACGACCTGGTCTCACTAATTATCTTCACACAAAAAGAGCAATCACCAATCAAGCACAAATCCGACCTAACCGACTAGACTCCTCACATAGATAATATTTGGTACAAGGGGGACTCGCGCACTCTGTGTTTAGGGATGTGTTTCTGCTCTCAATCACTTTCTCGACCGAAGTATGTCATAAGTTTGCAATTCAACCACATCTCTACCACTGTGACAACACGAGTAACTAGTCAAAAGGACTTTCGCAAGGGACTGTATCGATTCCTACACTATAAGGGTTTATGATGAATGGATGATGAGATGAATAATGGAATTGGCTTTGGTGCGGTTTACGCTCGTCCTATGATACCCTCAAGCAACCTAGCACTTTATTTTGTAATTTTTTTACTTTTTCTGATTTTTTTTTACTTCGTTCTTCCATATGTAGGGAGAAGAACGTTATTGAACTATACTACTTGACTTTGAACTTGAACTTCTTTTGACTTTTTATATTTTTCTTCTTCTTCTCTTTTTTTTTTCTTAGTGCCAATTATTTTTCAATTTGCTAGAGGGGTTTACACGTTTGGACATAATAGCTAAGAGCATCTGTTTAATGTCTATAGGCAGGTTACCACAAACTGACTTCCGGTAGGCTAATCTAGAACTACTACCACAGGGGATCAACAGGGTGATGAAAAACATGGGAAATGGCTGTAATGTATAACGAACCGAAAGAAGGGCCAAGCTCAAGGGTTTACACCCAAGGGATTCATTGTTGGGTTGGCTTTATGGCTTAAGTAGCTGAATCTAGGTGCCTCTATCCTCCTAGAACTCGTGTCATCGTGTGATCTCGAATAGGTCTCATGCAAATTCTAACTCATTCAAGGTACGAGAAATCCACTCAAAATGAACTGAAATTACAAGTTACGTGTAATGGATCAAAAGCTCACAATTGGTTTGCTAGTCGGATTCGATCATTTTCATGCAATCAAGGTAAAATACTACAAGCGTGATAAAATTTTCTGTTCTGACCAGGCAATTTAGCATGAGTGCAGGCAAGTTGGTTACATGTTCTAGGTTAAGCAGTCTAAGCATCATTATGAAAGATTGAAAGACAACTTAACATCACAAGTCAAGAATCGAGCAATTCTACGCTAGTGGAATGGAATATGCCACGAAATCACAGAAAACAAGTCAAGATCATGCAAAGTTCTAACACCTACCCCACACTTAAACCGTTATGTGTCCTCACAGGACTAAATTAGGAGAGAGAGATACGGAGAACCTGGAAAGAGATGGTCGGTGAAGGGGATGAACGCGGAGAGTCCAGAGTGGAGCGGAGTAGCTAGAAAAGTTCCTACAAAATAACAAAAAGATCAAAAGGAAACCGGGACAAGTGTACCGGATCGACACAGAAAAAAGTTGGATCAAAATCCGACAAGAATTAAAAAAAAAGGGAAAGGATACGGCCTGATCACTGACCCTCAGGTGGGGGTGGGGGTGGTGGAATGCCGAAGTGAGCAAGCATCGCTCGTCGCGTCGTCGCCTCCTCCGCGTGGTGACGCTGGGTGATGATCCACCTGGCATTTGCTCCTCGTGCCAAGCCGTGGCTCTGGTCTCGAACGCCACCTGGTCCTTCTTCCACTGGTGAGAACCAGAGGAGAAGTCTGTCTACCACTGCTCTAAATGGGTCAGCATCTGACCATACTCGTCGGAGTACTGGGGTGGAATCTGCTGTCAATGCACCTGAGGCTCTAGCGGAGGCTCCTGGTAATGGAACTCATGGGCTCCTCCTCCTCGTCATCCTCCTCTTCTTCCTCTGCCTCGGGGTCCTCATGTATGGGGGCTGGCACGTACACCGTTGGCTCAACGGTCAAGTCCAGATCGAACTCTACCGCAAGTTCACCTACAACGGTATGCACTTGGAAGCATGGGACCCAAGGCTCCCAAGAATTGGAGAGCCCGAAATCCGGTAATGAGATGGCCGATGAAAGCACCGCCAAGGAGGAAAGGCGGGAGCTTGATAGAGCCGATCTTCTAGTAGAGTAGGTGGGCAATAACCCAACCTGGATGGAGAGGTTAACCCTCATGGATGGCCCTGAAGAGGAGTATATAGTCGTAGGCCCGGTCTAATATAGTCGCGGGCAGGCCTGCGATTAACGATGGATTTAGTCGCAGGCGGTGCCTGCGACTAAGAGAGGGCCGCCTGCGACTAAGTTAGTCGCGAGCCTGACTTTAGTCGTATGCGCCTGCGACAAAACTTAGTGGCAGGCCGCCTACGACTAACCTGGGCCCGCGGACTAACTTAGTCGCAGGCTCGCCTGTGACTAATTACCTGTGGGGCCAGTATTAATTTGGTCAGCTGATTTGGTTGTAAACCAGTTTTCGTTTTTGGCCAGTTTCGATTTGGTCAGCTAATTTGGTTTTAAACCCACGATTTTGATCAGATTTCACATTTTTTTAGGATGATCAATTGCAATTTAATGATTATTATCAGATTATATTCGTATAACATCAACGGTTTCAATAAGTCAAATACTTAATCATATGTTACAACACAAATTAGTTCATAATCAAACTACAACACATGAAAATAACAAACTAGTTCATCAAACTACTATAACACATCCAATACTTATCACAAATGTATAAAAATATGACACAACATCCTAAAATACAACAAATAAAGAGGAGACATCCGACTGATTCCCGGGTTCTAGTTCTGGTTCTAGGTCTGATACTGGTATATGGGGTCATCGCAATGCTGCTGCAATTATCAACAATGAAACAACTAGTTAATAGAGTTAATTAAATAGTGTGTAATTATAAATTAATTCGAAGCATAAATAAATTCACTCACTGAGTTCATCCAGGTGGCAAGATGAGCGGGTAAGACCTTACAAACAAAACAAATTGTCAATTACAATAAAGTGACTAATGAACTGTATTCATTCACTTAATTAAAATTTAATTCTCTCCTGACTCTTAGTGAACCCAGCACCAAGCATACGGATGTGTCCACAATGCTTTGGTTTGTTCATTGCTTGCACCAGAGAGTCGCGCGGGCTCCTCTCCAGACTACAACCTTCAGCCTCAAGTCTTTTAATTGTCTCCTACGATATGAATTCAATGATCAAATAATTAGGACTATTTGGCAACAAATAACTATTAAAATTCATTAATGTACATCAAACATACCGCTACTGCCTTTGCATGTGCATCCTTGATCTCTCCATCAGGGGCGGTATAGAATTTGATGAACATCTGACCCCTTGACGGTCACCTGTCCTGTTGCCTTGACCGTTTCTTCAATGTACCTCGGCCAGGGTCTAGAGCCACCATGATGGTTCTCCTCTTGCATTGCCCGGTTTGCCTTGTTCCGATTTATGGCATCCTAAGCCAGGAAAAAGAAAATTAGTCTAATTTAGATAATGATAAAAAATTATATAATAGCATCTCTAAAATGTACCTTAAATGCTTGAGTCTTCGTATACTCAATGTATTGATACCAATCATTCGGAGGGCAACCTTGTGGAGGATTTTGAAGAATCCACTCCTCGGGGAGATCGTTCTTCGCCGCATGCTTCATCCTGCCCTTCCAGATTTGAAGCCTAGACTTGCCCAAGCTCGTCCAACCTTCTTGTCAAAATACACGCGAGCTTTCGATAAGAGCTCTGGACCGCAATAGAACTTGTCTAATTTCACATAGAAATTGTAAGAATCACACTAAATAAAAATATAATGTGTTCATACTTAAGTAGAGTGAATGAAATTCAAATTTGAAACTAACCGTGAAGAACTGCTCGAACGCAACATCCTTGGCTCTAGGTGGCACTAACTTCCAGTCTTTGGGATAGATAGGGTAGTACTGGTAGTTCCTGGAGCACTCACCAGCGTAGTGTCCCATAAAAGACAAGAGGTCGCCACGGGCTTGATTCCTAGGGTGTCCAGGTTGAACAAACAACAGGTGCTGCCAGATGCTACCCTCCGGAAGTCCGTGTACTTAATCTCAACGGTCTTTGTGAACCCAGAACGGTCTGCAGAAATAGAAATTTACCATTCTTAGTATAGAATCAAATAATTTCTTCATTTCGTTCAGGAATGAAAATCATAGAGAGAATTAACCAAAAAGTCCAGCTCATATGTGTGCTGCTTCCGGGTGGATGAGGCAGCGAAATAATTCCCACTAGAATTCTGCACAGTAGGAGATTCGGGACGAGGACACTCTCCACTATCAGAACTAGAACTGGATGTTATCTTTATCCATAAAAATGAGATTATTAAATATATAGATAAACTCAGAATTCGTGACATAAAGAATACATTCGTGCTAGAATATTTAGATAAACTAACAATGTCATTCCTTATCGAAGTCAATTACACCACTCCCTACGATTTGCAAATCAGAAATGTTGTCTGTTACAGGTAATTGTTGTTAAGCTAATGCTAAACAATACTCATGGGATATAGCGCCTTCCTCTCTCTTGCCGTATGCATCTTGTGGCTTGCAATGTATTGGTATGCACCAATCTGGATCGCTTGTATCATCAACATAGAAAACCATACGTGCATCACTAGCACTAATATATGGCTCATCTTCAGCTTTGTCACCAACATCTCTCAAATGGTTGAAGTTGATCATTATTATACCGAGAGCATCTGTTTTCTTCCATGTCAGATTCATCGTATCAACCCATTAACATTGAACAACGTGACTGTTCGAGTATAATAATCCAGCTCGATGATCTCAATAAGTTTCCCATAAAATCAGAGATCGGTACGAATTGGATTGTTGTCTGAAGAGCCTGACAAGCTGTCTGTGCCAAATTTAGCAGCTACACCACTATTTTGTGTCTTCAGTGGTTGATCCCGATCAATTGTCTGAAAGCGATATCCAATTGATGTCATACGCAGTAAATCGAGTTGCATATACCTTTGGTCCCCTTGCTAACATCATTAGATCAACACTATAAGTTGCTGACTGATCCAATATCTGTGAATTAGAGTAATTACACATCATTATTCGTCTATCTGTATCAACCACTAACAATTGAACCATACAGGGCCGTATATTACCTTGTTTTGAACCCAACCAACAATCTTCTTATGAACTGCTTTGTTAACCGCAGTCTCACTGGCACGTCGAGAACCCAGTTCCCTTCTAGTTTCCGCTTCGCATTCCCTGAATGATAAATTCGAACTATTATACTCGTTACTTTTTGTACTTTCAATGCAAAATAAGGGATTAGTTTTACCTTAAAAGAGGCTGAGCTAATGGACTATTGAATAGAACATAACGATACGTTTGAGCCCACTCCATCTGCGACAACTTGAAAGGTACACCTAAACTGGTTGGAACACCGCGTGAAATGAGTATTCCCGAATTGTCATCGCTGGACGCTTCAGGATCGGTTGCAACACGTTTTGTTCTGTTGTATCGTGTCTCTACATCATCATCAAAGTATAAAGATGAGAAATTGAATAACTCCTCTGATAGCCAACCTTCAGCAATAGAACCTGTGCTCTATTGCCGACAAAGGTTTTTAGTTTGCCCAAATACCTAAAAAAACTGACATTTGGCGTCAGGGCTGGTATTAGAATATTATTTTCTAAATTAATAGACGTTTGTACAGAACATACCTTTCGATTGGGTACATCTAACGATACTGAACTTGTCCACCGCGTTTGACTTCCTCAACTAAGTGGAGAATTAAATGCACCATAACATTGAAGAATGCAGGAGGAAAAAATCATCTCCAAATGATATAGTGCTATCACAAACCTCCCTTGGAGTTTATCGAGCTCAACAATATTGACCACTGGTGAACACAGTTCCTTGAAGCACGCTCCCAGCTCCACCAACACTCTTGCCACCGATACCGGTAACACATTTCGTATCGTAAGTGGCAACAAATCATGCAACAGCATGTGAGAGTCATGACTTTTTAATCCAAACATTTTGCAGTTGGGTAAGTCAACACATCTTGCGATATTACTTGCATAACCATCTGGGAATGACATTCCCTTCAGTGACTTCAGCACAACTTCTATTTTCTTCTTGTCAAGAGTGAATGAAGCGGCGGGACAAGTTTTTCCATCAGCTAATGGCCAAAGCTGACTTCTAATCTTCATTGATTTCAAATCTTCCTTTGCCGCTAGGTGATCTTTCCTCTTGTTCTTGTCATTGAGTAATGTGTACAAAATATTGTCGCACACATTTTTTCTATATGCATCACATCCAGATTGTGACGCAATAGATTAAACTCCCAGTACCGTAGATTGAAGAATATGCTCTTCTTTCTCCATTGTGGTGCCGGACCTGATTCTTTAGGTTGCGTCTTGCCAAATATCACATCAAGGTTTCACACCTGTCCCAGTATCTCAGAGCCAGTAAGCATCATCGGAGTAGGTCGTTTCTCTACTTTCCCATTGAATATACTTTTTTGAGATCTAAACCGATGATCATGTGGCAGAAACCTTCTGCTCATAAAACAAGGTTTGTTACCAGAAGCCTTTCGCCTGACAGCGTCGGCGTCAAACATACATGTCGGACATGAGAGCGCAATGTGTGTATTCAATCCCGACAAGTTGCAGAGTCCAGGATAATCACTGATCGTCCATAATAATGCAGCCCGAAGAGTGAAGTTTTCCTTCTTTACTGCATCATAAGCTTCAACACCAACCCACAACGACTTCAGCTCTTCAATCAAAGGCTGAAGAAACACATCTAAATCATTACCCGACATCTTCGATCCAGGAACCATGCTAGATAGAATGAGTCACGTTAGCTTCATACACAACCATGGTGGGGCGTTGTACGGGATTAGCACGAAGGGCCATGTACTATGACTTATGCTCATAGTACCAAATGGATGAAAGCCATCAGTTGCTAATCCAAGTCTCACTTTTTGTGCTCGGAAGCAAAATCTGGGAACCTCGTGTTGAAACTTTTCCACGCTTCTGCATCTCGAGGATGTCTGCCCATATAATCATTACGCATCCCTGTCACATGCCAAGTCATATCTTCTGCTGTGTAAGGACACATATAGAACCTCTTCAACCGAGGTATTAAGGGAAACTACCGAAATATCTTCTCTGGTCGAGGCTTTGATTTCTTTCCAGATGCAGACATGTTTCCTACATCCTTGAATCGAGCAACTCCACACACTCTGCATTGCATCACTGCACTATCTTCTCCGATGTATAGTAGATAATCGTTATTGCATGCATCAATTTCTTGGTAAGTCAACCCAAGTTTTCTGATCGTCCTCTTTGCTTCATAGTTGGTTTGAGGAATTTTGGCACCAACAAAAGCCTGATTAAGCAAGTCTAGAAGCATAGTCATAGCTTTGTCACTGATCTTGTGTAAGTACTTGATGTGGTGTAAACGCATCATAAAGGACAATTTTGTGAACTTAGTGCGACCATCATGTAAGGGCACTTCACCGTCCTGTGAAATTCGAAAGACATCATCATTTGGGAGCTGACTCCGGACATCCGACATTGGTATGTCTGTAGGAGGTGGTTGTGGAGTTTCAGTTTCAATAGCCACATTTGATTCAGTAGGAAGTGGATCTTCTTGAAATTGTACTCCAAATGCGTCATTCACCATGTTCTGGAACAAGGTTGGCTCAATAATCGATGTTTCCTCAAGCAATGCTGGCAGATTTACTTGTTCAGTGACCGTTGCAGCTGGAATATTCGCAGCAACCGGGGACAGAAACTCAGTAGCTAACTCCACATGCAAATTCCACACACCGTAAGAAGAGGGAAAACCTAAATGGAGCAAGTGGTCATTAACATCCTGCCTTGTCCTCCATTTCTTGAATTTGCACTTGGGACAAGGACAGAGGATATTCACTCCATCAGGTGCATTAGAGACAGCAAAGTCCAGGAATTTTTGAAGGTCAGCATAATACTCGGGAGTATGACGAGCCTTTCGTATCCAAGATTTGTCCATCTAGCTAGAGGCTGTTAATTATAGTAATAGTTGAGTAGAGAATAAGTAAGATATAATATTAGATGTCTAAGTAACTTAGTACCGATGACTAAGTTTTCCTAATTATATTATTTACATATCTTAGAAAGGTTAGTTATACCAGCTTGGTATAAATAATTTACTACTTAGTATTAGCAAGTAATTAATTCTCCTAATAATTTATGTACAAGTATGTGATCCTAATTTAATTAAATTGTAACTAATACGATTACATGCATATATATTTTTTGAAATTTCACAACCTCATATAATTAGTTAAGTACTATGATGAAATGTTTAACCTATGAAATGCATACGTATTCATTGATTTTAATTTTAATAAAGCATATGACATGCATAATTTTTTTATTATAAAAGCTTACTAGCTTTTTGCCTGCCCGATGGCGGGCCTGGGTAAAACAACATCATTTTCTCCCTATTCATAATCTATATCACTTTGATCATAATGGTCTTTACTTTGTTAAATTTATATAATATTGAAATAATATTTTGTTAACTCTAAATGATACTCGACATATACCTAACCATTCAAATTAAGCCTATTGCGAAACTCACCAATTATTCATAAAATTGTTTGTAAGAATTTTTTGTCATTTAATTAGATCTAGATATATAGAAAGTTTTCTTAAAAAATCAATAAAATATAATTAAAATCAAGGAAAAAACTACAATTTTAAGATAAATAAATAATGTGACTAAGAAATATATCTTGCAAAATATGAGATAATACCTTCAATATTTTAACATTATCAGCAAGTTTGTTATGTGATATTGCTATTCACGGTCATGTTTTGTAACGTAATATAACATTACAATTAAAGTTTATGTCATAACATTAATGAATTTGAAAGCATAATTATGTAACAAAGATGGCGATGTTGATACATGATATAACTATCATACAGGGACATTCATCAGTTCATGCGTGGTATGCCAATATTGTCTCTGTTCGAGTATATTGAAAATAGATTCATGCATGTGTAGTTTGTGAATGTTCTTTGATCTCAGTTTGATGAGATTTATACAATAAATGATTTTGTGTCAATATATTTCTATCTTGTAACTGTCAATGTGTATAGCCAAAAAATAATAATGGAACAATCTTTATCGAATCAAGATTTATATGGCTGGACCGGTAGGCCTAGTCTGATTATGACAACAATGCTTTATAGAGACATTGAATAGATAGTGGATTAGAATGGTATATAGTTTTTGTTATGTAAAATAATTTCTTTTTGTGTAAATTGACATATGTTATCCAAAATCTATAACAGTTTGATTTCAATGTTCTTGATTTCGTGAAATTTGTATAATATTGAAAAAAATAGTGATGTGAATTTTAATTAATACTCAACACATACATGGCCATGCAAATTAAGCCCACTACCAACGTCACAAACTATTCAGAAAGTTAAATGAGAAAATTGTTTGTTATGTGATTAGTTTTAGATAAAAAGTTTTTGAAATAGACAATAGAAGGGGTATTAGAAACTCATTCCTATATACCAACAATCATTTTAATTTTTTTAAAGAATAAATTACCACTTGACTCATTTGTTTTTAATGAATCCATTTAACTTAGATATTTTTCTGTCTAATTCTCTTATTATTTTTGAAGTAATTATTCTTATTATTAATTTAGTCTTTAGCACTATTTATTTAAGATTCAAATTTGAAACGAATGATTGTTTAACTAAACATTTAAAGAAGATGGAATAAGGCAAGACACATTTGGAGAAATTAGTTACCTAGACTAAGTTGGAGATTATGACATGAAGAATGTAAGTACTTTATATCAATGTTGTTAGGACAGGATAGATCTAGAACCTGTGAATCAAAAGGTTCAATCTTGTAAGGTTCACCATGGTTGAACAGTCAAAACTCTGTACAAATAACTGATCATATAATTTGTATAATGAGGTGTTCATATAATTTTTATAATAAATAATTTGAAGTGTCATCTATCTTGCCATTGTAAGTGTTTACAACAACAAATTAATAATAGAACAATTTTTACGGATTCATGATTTTTTGGTTGGACCAATAGGCCCAATGAGAGTAAATTGTAATACAGTGCATTAGTAGTGATTAAAATGGTTCTTACATGATGAACTATTAAAAATTAATAACTTTGAATCCTAACCTTCAACTACTATTCTTCTTATATGCCTAATAAAGTCTTTGCAAAATTTTGAGACATAACACAAAAGTAATTAAAGATTTTCATTGAAATTGATCATGAAAAAACATTCTTTTAGAATATTCAATTTTTTTTAAAAAAATTAACACCGATAATATAGAAATGAGAAAAATATAGTGATTAAGTGAGATGCGTGGAAGGGAGTAGGAGTATAATGAATAGAGATCGAGTAAAAAGTGGAGAAGAAACAAACGATTTAAAAGACAACAAATATAAAGAATGTGTAGTAAATTAATAAATAATCTCAAATCCTAACTATCAACTACTAATTTTTCTACGCCTAACAAAGTCCCTGTCATTCTACAGGATATAACATAGAAGAAGAAAAATTTATTGAAGATGAAAACACTTTGTTAGAATATTTAATTCAAAAAAAGTTGACAAAAATGTTGTAGGAAAAAAATAATATTTAAGTAAGGGATGTGAGAGGGACTCAGGGAGAAGGATAATAATGAATATAAGTCTAGGTGAAATACTTTTACAATTAATTTCTTAGGTGTAAACGTATCACAAATTTAATTATCTAGATACAAAATATCAATTATGTTTTCAAAAAAAAAGTGTTAGAGAGGACATATTATATTGTAGTTGAATATTTTAAATTCTTTTATAGGCACATTTAGATATATAATTTGATATCAAAATTGTGTCTTTCAAGACAAATAATTATTAGTAAAAGTATTATCAATTATCACTCAGGTAAAACAAAAAATATGAACGATGACATAGAAAGAAAAAAATTTGGAAAATATATTAAAAAGGTGGAGAGTTGATGAACGTGGGAGTGTGGATAGTTTTAGTGTTAATTAATTATGGACATAAAATTGGTAAAATAAATAATAAAAAAGAAAGAGAAAATAAACGATTGGTGAAATCCCTACAGTTAAAGAGAGAAGGAATAAAAGGGGGTCTCTTTTATATTCCTATATATATTATAATAGTAACCAATTTTTATTCTAACTCGCCAATTTAACTTTTTAAGTAAGTTCATAAACATTAACTAATTTTACATAAAAAATATTAGCATGCTTTACTCATTTATAATTTGTGATAATATAACAGAAAATAAATCAATTAATTTTTAAGTTAATACATCATGTTTTTAATAGCTAATTAAACAAGTACTTGTTGTAATAAAGTAATTACCAACCTGAATACTAGAGAACGTAGTGTGATAATCAAATAGCGATGTAACCGAATATCTGAAAATAACAAAAACTTGAACTTAGACAACAAAATAAATATTCAACAAATTGACTATAAAAGAAATAAATCGTTGGATCACAATGTTCTCACCTGATCACCGTTATAGATGACCACTACTACACCGTTGCTATGGTATTTCCCCTCCAATAGCAACGGGTCACTACTTTCGAATCTGATAAAAAAAATCAAAAAATCAATTATTCGAATACATGAGCTCGAATCATTAACACTAATGACATTAACCCTTACCAAGCAGAAATCAGTGATTTAGTAGGGTGAAACGAAAAAAAAGCCCCAAAAACTTGATTAATAAGTCTACAAAACGTCAATAACAGCACAAAATTCAGATTCAAGAAGGCAAAAATGTCGACAAAATTCAAACTACACGCAATAACAAACTTGCCCCTAACAAAATAAGAGATTTAGGACGAAACTCTTACCAAGAACGATGTGAATCGCTCCAGATAGCTCAAATCGAATGAAAATACGACACAAATCCCTGCAAATCATTGTGATAGACATTAACTCCAAAACACAAACAACAACAAACAAAAGAAGAGATTAGGGATGAATACTTACCAAAAACAAGAAGGAAATCGGAGTTGAGAGAGGGAGGAACGTGAAATCGTCGATCGGAATGTAGAGAAGTTGAGAGAAAATCGGAGGATAAGCGAGAGAAATGACCTTCTGAAGGTCAGAGGGGGAGGTCATTCAATTGTTTAGTTGCAAGCTAATATCTTAGTCGCAGGCCGCCTGCGACTAAATTTGGGCTTAGTCACAGGCTGTGGGCTTTGTCGCAGGCGCTTGCGACAAAGTTTAGTCGTGAGCTTTTCTTTAGTCGTAGGCGACCTACGGCTTTATTCGATCATAGTCGCGGGCCGCTGCGACTAAAGAAAAGCCCGCGACTGAGCTTTGTCGCAGGCGGCCTGCGACTAAATACCTTCTTTTTTGTAGTGTTAACAGTTAGCCTTTAACACGAGCATGGATCATAACATTAAAAGATTTTATTTAAAGAAATACCCCTCACAGTTTCCTTAGCGTACTCTTGAACCGGACTGGCCGAGGTAGCTTCCAACCTTGAGCACTGCACCACAACCTTCCTACATGAGTTTCCCACCACACTCATTAGAAATGATATAATTAGAGAAGAACACCAAAAACCCCCAAACTACAAAACCCTAACTGGCAGATATGCTTGAACGGGGGAGGATTTACCTGAATCCAAGCCTGGAGGACTGGCCTAGATTAATCACTTAACATTCCCTTGCGTTCCCTCGCTCATCTAACGACCCTATGATTCTTCCTCTCGGACCTTGCTGTTCGTCAAAAGATTTGAGAAAGAGTTTAGAAATCAGAATAATAAGTCGATGACTGAGACTAAACAATTATATACTGAGGCAACGTAATGGCCGTTACGGGTTGGATACCCAAATAGTCACCAAACTTTGGCCAAATAACCTTGTAGTCACCGAACTTGACGAAATTACCTAGCAGTCACCGAACTTCAGTCAATTATCCTATTAGTCACTACCGTCAACGGACATCCAAAATTCCCCATCCGCATATGTGGAGCTGCCACCTAGGCCACCATGTCATCTAAAATCCACATAAGTCAAACCCTTACTTCCAAACCCAAACCCAAACCCAAAACCATATACCCAACCCAATTACCCAATCCTCTTTCCTTTTTCTCATAGATCTACCTTCTTCCTCCTCCTTCCTTCCTCATTCTCCCTCCATTCTCCTCCTCCATTCGTCTTCACGACCAATATTTCTGCCCCAATATCTAATTTCCATGGTACATCTTCATCCACGAACTCGCTTCCCCATAATCCTCCATCACCCAAACCAAACAAGGGTTGGTTACATAATAAGTCACTGAACTTTGGCCAAATAACCCGAAAGTCACTAAACAAAAAAATTGCTATTGACATTACCAAACTTTGAGCCATTTTTCGAAGAGGTCACTGTTAGCTACGGACATCCATTTTTCCGTCCATCCGCCTATGTGGACTTGCCAACTCTACTGCCACGTCATTTAAAGTGCCACGTCATTTAAATCTACCCAAAATCAACCCAAGCACCCAACCAATTACCAATCCGACCCAATTACCTAATCTAACAGAAAAAACATATCTAGTTCCTTCTCCTTCTCTGAAATCGACCCTCACCGTCGCCGCCATAGAGACAACTTCTTCCCGCTGGCATCCGTCACTACAAGCGGCTGTCTAGTCCTCCAGCCCGACGAGGTCGAGTGCCAACTTCTCTCCGGCGTAGCCTCGAATCAGATGAAAACGCTGGCAACAGCAGCAGCAGCTCCGTTTTCAACCCCTTTGAAATCCGGCCTTCTTATCCTCACAACTCACCGCCTCCTCTGACTTCCTTCCAATCCCGCCCTCGCACTCACAATCGCCATCCCTCTTGGATCATTCACACACATTTTTTCGGCCAAGAAGTCAATTAATGGTCATCCTTAATGGTTGAGTCATATTGGTGCGTCATCACTTAATAGAGTTTTAGATGAAAATTCAGATGGAAGAACTTAATTGTTAGGTCGGTATAGTACCAGGGGGTAAATCGAGCATTTTGTAGTATAGGGAGCAATTTGTTAACTTGGCAAAGTAGGGGGTACTTAGGCTTGTCGGCTTTGGTGGGGGCCAAGTGTTCATGATGTACGTTGTAATGCGTTCGTCAAATACTATCAAGCTAAAAGTGAGATAGATCGTATTCCATAGGTCTCTTCTAATTGTTTACTCAAATGAGTTGACAAATTACTCAAGTTTAAACACGTTGTGCGTGGTGTGAGTTCCACGACTTCTAATCTATAAAACAAAGGAATTGAAATGAGAACAAAAGACAAAATGAAAGGTTGATTGACTTGACAAGACGACAGATGAGCTTAGATTTTGAATCCCCTTAAGATCACCAGAACACCGGCGATCACAAGACCAGCGATTTTCAATCTCGATTTATTCAGTTCTCCATAATTCCTGACCCTTAGGTTTAAGACTGGCGAACGTTCGCTCTATCCGATCTAACTCCCAAGATTAATTAACCGTCTGTGTGTTCGCTTCTGTAACGGAAAACTACCTAGCGCGATTACTAGTGATTTATGAGTTACTCTAGCAGTGGATTAACCCTAACTGGTTCCTACGAAAGGCACACTCCAATGTCTAGGTGATCAAGCTAGAAAAGAAACATAGACAACGAAGAACAAACCAAACATGCAAGGGAAACTGTCTGAATCTGAATTTAATTACCGCCAATGCGTGACCATTTTAAAGCCCCGGGTCATTTAGGGTTAATCTAATCTAAGCTCTACGAGTTTAGCTACTCAAAATGTATTCAAATCCCAATTTTAATCTTAAAATCTTACGGTTTTACGATTTCACTAGTCTCTAGCAATCTTGATTCAATGCAAAATCCATAGGTCGTAAAATCTATTAAAATCTCAATCAAAATATTAGAATCTTATAAAATTTAATATTTTTCTTGTATTTTACGATTTCACTTTCTAAGAGAAATTACCAGTTTGTACAACTACATATAAGTCAGAACAAAGACAATCAAATTAATTTTTTTTAAGATTTTGATTCATTAAGTTAGTAGTTATTACTAAAAAGTGTCTAAATTATAAATATTACTTCCTTGCACTACAAGAAAAAGTAGGTTTAACATCAAAAGTCTAACAGCGGACAATAATCCGCTGTTAGATTATACTGCATAACAGCGGATATTTAAAAATCCGCTGTTAGCTAACAGCGGAAGGCTATCCGCTGTTAAAATTTGCTGTTAAAATGAAATTTGGGCAGGCGCCAAAAAATCCCGCCTCGGCGGGAATGTGAAATTTTGGAGGGACACCTAACAGCGGATACTATCCGCTGTTAGCATGTCCGCTGTTAAGGATTGATGATGTGGCAATCCGTGTGCCCACCCCAGCCAATCCGTGTGTTTTGTTATTTTATTTACTTATTATATTTTATTTTTCGTTTTTCTGCCTAATTATGCAGGAAACCTAATTGGAGGGAGGGAGAAGAAGAAGAAAAAAGAAGGAGGAGGAGAAGAAGAAGGGAGAAGGAAGGAAGGAGAAGGAGAAAGAGAAAGAAGGGAGGAGAAGGAGAAGAAGAAGAAGGAAGGAAGAAGAACAGAGAAGCAAGAAGAAGAAGGAAGGAAGGAAAAAAGAAGAACGGCAAAGGAAGAAGAAGAAGAATGGCAGAAGGAAGAAGAAGAAGAACAGCAGGAGGAAGAAGAAGAATGGCAGAAGATAAGCAGGAAAAGGAGGAAGAAGAAGAAGAAGATTAATCAAGATCTGGAATAGAGAAGGAAGAAGAAGAATGAGAAGAAGAAGGAAGGAAGGAGAAGAAAGAAGAAGGAAGCAGAAAGAAGAAGAAGAAGAAGAGGCAGATCGGCAGAAACCTGCTCGGCGGAGCAGGTTTCTGCAATTTTTTTTAATTCTGATCGGAACTCTAACAGCGGATAACATCCGCTGTTATAATTTTAATCCGCTGTTACATTTAACAGCGGATATAGAGATATCCGCTGTTAGGTTTAACAGCGGCCGCGTATCCGCTGTTAGATATCCTTACGTTAGTCAACCTAACAGCGGATACATATCCGCCGTTAGGAATGCTAACAGCGGCCTATCCGCTGTTAGACTAAATAAAAATCCGCTGTTAAACCTCCTTTTTCTTGTAGTGTTGAATGACCGCTTAAGAGCCGACATTCTCTCTTTTTTCTTATCTAGACTTTTCAAAGTTGAGTAGTGGTCTTCTTATTTTTAATATGTTGTTGACTTAAATGTTTCGATAGTAGTTCATAAATCTTACGATTTTATGATTAAAAACTATGATTCCGATTTCAACCATGTTTTCGATTCCACGTGGAATCCTGATTTATTGACTACATTGGGTACTCATATTCGATACAAAGGAAACGAAAACAATCAAGGAATACATCTCAGGTAGGAAGAACAGAGAAGAACTGTAAAACCTAATTTGATGAATCCGAGAAGCTTCAATCTCTTGAATCTTCAACTCCTAGCTCCGAGTTGGGAAGATGGCGTCACGATCTCTCTGGGAACTCCGAGGATGCTCTCAACTCTCTCTCGAACTGTTGAGTCTGGTAATTAATCCATGGAAAAGTATATGCTTGAATGAAGTCCGCCAGTTTGCTTAAATAGGGTTTGTCCGTATGTGCGCGGAAAAGAGAGGACTTCTCGGCGAGAACACTGAAAGTTCTCGCCGAGAACTTTGGTTCAAAGGCCACATGTGTCTCCTGTTTGCAAAACTCTTCGCCGAGAACATTGAGAGTTCTCGCGAGAACTTCTTCTTTAATTCTTCTAGAAGCTTCTTTGTTCAAACTCTTCGGCGAGAACTATGGGAGTTCTCGCCGAAATCTTTTTCATGAAAGCTCTTGTGTCTTCTGTGGGATTTCCTCATGACTTCTCGGTGAGAACCTTGAGTCTTCTCGCGGAGAACTCCTGTGTTGGTAGGGTAGGTGCTGGTTCCTGGCTTTTATGATTTCTGGATCGATATCGGGCAATTCTTTGAGGTTCCCTTGCTTCCCGAGCATGTTCGTGGCTACTTATTGATGGCAAAAAGCTGTGCATTCACAAAAGCACTAGAAAACACATCAAATAGACCCATAACGGGCCAAAGTAACCAAAACGGTCAGAAATAGAGCAATCGAGTGAAAACACCATAAAATACCCACCGTGTCTCAAGCAGGAAAATGTCGCTTAAATGAGGCTGATAATCACGTCAAATCGAGTGTCATCAGTTTATTAGAGAGAGCATGTAGTAGGGAGTAGAAGAATGGAGGGGGAGGAGAATTTCGAAGGGGGTGTGAGATCTTGGTGAAAATCGTTGCACAAGCCCTCTCGATGCATGAATGTTTTCATGATCCCACCAACGCTGGTAATGGAGCTGGAGTGGAAGATTAAATCATTCTGGTGGGGTATGATGGGAAATGTAAGTAGAGGGATGAAGTGGGATAGCCTTTGCGTTCGGAAGGAACACGTTGGGATGGGATTTTAGAATCTTCGCGGGTTTAATATAACGGTGCATACAAAACAGGGCTGGAACCTTATTTCCAACCCAAAGACGCACATTTTGAGGATCTACAAAGCAAAATACTATCCTAGAGGGACATACTTATCAGCAACACTTGATGTTAATCGATCTAAGCCTGGTTTGGAAGAATGTTTGGCAACCACGGGATATTATCCAGTAAGGATATCGACAAGAAATTTAAGACGGTCAGGAAATTTAGGTGTTGAACGACCGTGGATCGAGAATGGTGAAGAAAGATTTATAACATCACATGTAACGGACGAGAACCAAAATATTAAAGAGCAAGAGTAATTCACCCCCGGACTGTCGCAATGAAATATAGAGTTGTTAGAGGAGCTTTTTGAACAACGTGACGTTGAAGATATCTTAAAGCTTCCGTTACATGACCTCGAGTGCCGTCAAAAGTATTTGTCAATTAAGCAAGATAGGTACGTACTCGGCCAGGTTCAACTATCAGCTTTAGTAATGAACGTTGTAGGACGTAATCAAATACTACCAAGCTGGAAAGCTAAGTAGATCGTATTCCACGGGTCTTCTAATAATCGTTTACTCAAATATAAAGGCAGATTACTCAAGTTTAACACGTTGTGCGTGGTGTGAGTTCCACGACTTCTAATTCTAGAAAATGCAAGGAAATTAAAAACTAAACTGAAAGACAGTTTGAAAGATTGGGTTGACTTAACAAAGACGACAGACAAGCTTAGACTTTGAATCCCCCTTAGTTCACCAGAGCATTGGCAATCAACAGATCAACGGATTTTGATTCTTGTTCAATCAATTCTAAGACACCATCATAACTCCTGGCCCTTAGATTTAAGACTGGCGAACGTTCGCTCTATCCGATCTAGCTAGCAAGATTAATCAGTCACCCGGGTACGGTCGTCTCTCACAACGACTAAACTAACTGGTGGAATTACTAACGATTTACGAGTTACTCTTGCAGTGGATTAACCCTAACTGGTTCCTACGAAAGGCACACTCCAATGAATAGGTTAATTGTTTGATTTGATGTTTTAAAGTAAGGCGAGCGTTCGCTTCTATCTTTAGCTTAACAAGAATCTAATCTAGGTGATCATTCCAGATAAGAAACATAAACAACGAAGAACAAATCAAACATGAAAGAGAAAATGATTGAACTTCGAATCTAATCACCGCCGATCCGTGACCGCTTTAAAGCCCTGGGTCACTTAGGGTTCATCTAGTCTAAGCTCTACGAGTTTAGCTACTCATGTTAATAACAAAAGAATCAAAGACAAAGACAGAGTTCATCATGAAAAGGAAGAACAGATAGAAACCGTAAAACCTAATTAAGATGACTCCGGCAAAGCTTCGCTCTCCGGTAATCTTCAATCCTAGCTCCGAGTCTCTGAGGTGAAGGGATGGCGTCACGATCTCTTCCTGGCTCTTCGAACTCTTCAACTCTGTTCTCTCGAACTTCTTCGGTCTAGAACTCGTGAAAGTTCTGAAAATTATGATTTTTCCTCTTTTGGGCCGCCAGTTAAGTATTTATACTTAACCCTAAACTGCCGGATTTTGCCTGGAGTTTTCGGCGAAAACTTAAGAAGTTTTCACCGAAAACTTCTTTGTAAAATGACTGATCTCTCGGCTGCTTCTCCTGTGATTTTTGGACTCAGAGTTTTCACCGAGAACTTGGGGTTTTCGCTAAAAACTTTCTCTTATGATGCTCAGTCGATTTCTTCTGGAGTTTTCGCTGAAAACTCTAAGGGTTTTCGCCGAAAACTCAAGTGTAAACTGAGGCAGGATTTTGGTTGACTTGATTGACTTCTTTGATTGGTTCCCGTGCGATTCTTCGAGGTTCCAATGCCTTAGACACGTTCTTGGCTACTATATTTGACGGCAAAAACCTGTGCTAACATGAAAACACTAGAAAACCATCAAATAGACCCGAAACGGGCCAAAGTAACACAAATGGCACGAGATAGGGTAGTTGAGTGATTATTCGCTATTCTACCCTAAAAATCATGTCTTAAGTCAAGAAATGTCGCTTAAATGAGGCTGATAATCACATCAAATCGAGTGTCATCAAAATACCCCACACTTAAGCTTTTGCTTGTCCTCAAGCAAACTGAATAGAATCGCTCACGTTCACAAATGATAAGATCGATTAAATTGGAGTTCAATCCTGCACAATGAATTATTAGACAGGTAATTCCTAGAACAAGAAACCTATCATGCATACTGATCAGCTAAACAACCTGGTCTCACTAAAAACTGCACACAACACGTAGTAGTAACCAATCATGCACGAATTTGACTTGACCGACCAGACTCCTCATACAGAAATATTTAGTACAAGGGGGAAAACTCTCACTCTCTGTGATTAAGGACGTGTTACTCTCAATCATTTTCTGTTACTGAATTCTATCATAAGTTTGCAATTCGACCACATCTCCACCACTGTGACAACACGAGGAACTAGTCAAGAAGGACTTCTCTGCTAGGACTGTAACGAATTCTACACTACAAGGGTTAAAATGAGATGGATGAAGGGAATGTATGATGATGGCTTTGGTGCGGTGTAGCTTTCGACTAACTTCCCTCAAATCTAGCCTATGGCTTCCTACCGTCTAACCAGACACGGGTGGAATAGTGTACGCTCGGCCTATGATACCATCAAGCAACCTAGCACTTTATTTTCTTTACACCCATTTTTTTCTGAATTTTCTTTTGACTTCGTTCTTCCATATGTAGGGAGAAGAACGTTACTGAACTTTGAACTTTTTGAACTTTTCTCTTTTTCTGATTTTTTCAAAAATTTTCTTATTTTTCTTCTTCATTGTTTTTGTTTTTTTTTCTTTGTGCCGATTCTTTCTTTTAGTTGCTAGAAGGGTTTACACGTTTGGACATAATAGCTAAGACCACCTGTTTAATGGCTATAGGCAGGTTACCACAAACCGACTTCCGGTATGTCAATCTAGAACTACAACCATAGGGGTTCAATGGGGAATGGCTGTAATGTATATCGAACCGAAAGAACATGCCAAGCTTAAGGGTTTACACCTAATGGATTTAACGTTGGGTAGGCTATCTGGCTTAGTAGCTGAATCTAGGTGCCCCTATCATTCTAGAACTCGTGTCATCGTGTGGTCTCGAGTAGGTCTCATGCAAATTCTAACTCATTCAAGCAAACAGAAAATCACTCAAAATGAATTGAAATTGCAAGTTACGTGCAATGGATCAAAAGCTCACAGTTGGCTTGCTGGTCGGATTCGGTCATTTTCATGCAATCAAGGCGACAACTACAAGTGTGATTTTCAAAATCTGTTCTGACCAGACAATTTAGCATCAAAATATACACGTTGGTTTTCAGGTTCTAGGTTAAGCAGTCTAAGCATCATTATGACAGATTGAACAACAACTTAACATAAAAAATCAAGAACTGAGCCATTCTAATGCTAGAGAGACTGGAAAGGGACCACGAAACACACAAAAACACAATCAAGGGCAATCAAGTTAATGCAAGGTTCTCTAGCATCCTGCCCCACACTTAAACCATTTTGTGTCCTCACAGGACTAAAACTAGAGTTGAGAGTGAAGTAGAAGAACCTGGACCGAGATGGTTGGTGTAGTGGATGGACACGGATCCTCGGAGCAGAGGGAATATACCGAAACGAAGGGAAGTGTAGTAGATTCCGAAGCAAAGGGAATCTACCAACTGCCTACAAAACAAAAACAAATGAAAGATAAAAAGGAAACCAGGACAAGTGTCCCGAATCCACACATAAAAAAGTTGGATCGAAATCCGAAAAGAAGAAATAAAAAGAAAGGACCAGAAAAGGAATACAACTCGATCACTGCTGGTCAGGTGCATCGGGAGGGGGAATGTGGAGGGCGTCGTTGACCTGCCGCTGCCACGCCAGCTGCGCCTCATATCTCTCGTCAGTGCGGTGCATGTGCTGCTGCATAATAACCCATCTGGCATCCTGAGTGGCGGTGTTTGTGACTCGCCACTCCTGTAGTCGCTCGTACAGCTCTCCAATATTAGCCGGATGCGGTTGGTGGTGCGGAGGAGGCATCTGGAAATCACCCTGGAGAGGTGACTGGTGCTGAGATGTATACCCGGCCTGATGATGTGGCGAGGGTATATAGTCATCAAACTCCTGCTCTGGCTGAGGCTCCTCCTGCTCAGAATCATCTTCTTCCTCTGATTCGTCCTCTTGGGGCGGTGGAAGAACGGCTGCCACGTATGGACTGTGGTCCAGCTATATCTCGAACTCAACAGCCATATCACCATCGACGGTGTGTACAATATGGCGCGGGACCTCAGGACCATATGACTGGCCGAGACCGAAGGAGGCGATGAGGCGGCCTACAAAGTTGCCATCGAGGAGGGAGCGAGGCGGCTTGGTCGTCTTCGTTTTCTTGTGGAAGAGACGAGCCAGCACCCATCCAAGGTGAAGTGGTCGACCCGCTCGGATAGCGCGGAGGAGAATGAGCTCCTCTTGACTAATATGGTGCCGGTCCTTCTCTGGTGCAAATAATAAAGATCTATGCCAAACCATATGAATGTAACGAAAGAGAGGGTGAGCGAGTGACCTGAGGGAATTATGAGCTCCGGTGCGAGCGCCAGGCACTCCAGTGATATGGCTCCAGAGCTCGTCATAGATAGGAGTGTTGCCCAAGTTTTCCTCGCAACCGAGCTGGTAGTTGCGGTAGTGCGCGGGCGTGATGCCAAGGTGGTCGGCAAACTCATCGTGCGTCAGATCTCTGTACACCCCACCGAGGTAGAAGGTGCCAATCTTCTTATGCTGGCGCCTCTTGTGCGTATCCAGCTCAAAAGTGGCCTAGAACTCCCGAAGAGCGACCTCGGGGAAATCGTCCTCCATGGTGGTCAGCTCAAAATAATTACAACACATGCATAGGAATAGCCAGAATGTTATCATCACAATCAGAGTTCAGAAGTCAAACCGAAATTCAAAAGGTCAACATCATAGCACATTGAACCCTAATCATGGCAAATACTTAGCACAAAGCGGAAAATGACGGTGTAAATTAGCTCAGAAAATCAACCACGTGATACAAACGTGAATGGACAAACATGGCAGCTAATTGAGCACAAACAGCTCAAGGTCAATCCGACATTTCCACAAAAGTCAACATCACAAAAATTTAATCTTTAAGCATGCCAAATCTTGATCAAATTGCATCATATTACAACACAGAGCTCCCTAAGCACGCTAGAACAGTCCAGACTAATCAATTCAGCAAAAATTTTCATGAAATAGTCGGCACGCAAATTGAGGTAGACCATAAAGTCAACCGAAGTCAACCTCGACGAAATTCAGCATTCAACATGTCAAAAGATTTGGAATGAAAAGCTCTACAACTTACCTTGAAGTCATGATGGCTGAAAACGAACGACGAGAGAGAAATCGGTGAAAAATCGAAAAAACTAGGTTTTGGTAGAACTGGAGCTCTAGAGCTCCGATTCTAACGATCTACGGCTCGAAATGACCGGAAGAGAGAGGGGAGTGGTGCGGCGGCTGTGGCTGGATTAGGTGGCGGCAATTTTGAAAACAAAAAAAGGGGGGTTTCTTTTCTGCTTTCGAAAATGAAGTGAGGGGAGAGAGAGTGCGACCGAAAAAAATTAAAAGGAAATAGGGGGAGAATTTTTGGATTTTTTTTCGAAAGTTTTCACCGAAAAGTTGTAAAGTTTTTGCCGAAAATTTCAGTTAAAAATTTCTGCCAATTTTCAAAGCAAGTTTTCGCCGAAAAGTTAAGCTTAAAATCGTCTGGAAAACAGAGGGGGTTTTGAAAGAAGTTTTCGCCGAAAATATGGAGGGTTTCGCTGAAAACTTTGCCCTGCAGGATTGAAAATATTTTCGCAATTCTGCCAAACTTCAGAAAATCACAACTAATTTGACAAAAATTGGAACAACCTCAAACAACTTGCAATTGTAACGATGACACACAGACTACATATGAAAAATAAGAAATCATGCAAACTTACATTTTTGGCTCCCCCAAACCGACTCTAAAACACTGAGTTCGACACAAATGAAAAACTGACTCCAGCCGTGGGTTGCCTCCCACGAAGCGCTCTTGATTAACGTCCTTGAGCTGGACGATACTTGGACGGTATAAGGAGACATCCCAACTCAGGATCTCCTTAATGCCAGCGTCGGAGTTCATGAAATAGAGTTTCGGGGTATCTCCGGCGAGCATGAATTTCTTCCCGTTAGCATGTATGAGTTTTGTACGTCCATCGGGGAGGTGATCGGTGATCTTGAACGGACCAAAAAGTTCTGTTGAGGGGTCATCCTCTACAAGGAAGACGGTGGAGTGGATGAGAATGATCGGCTTCGTCTTCTCTTTAACCTCCAGCTTCATTTCACCAGGATCGGTGATCGTCGGTGTTTCCTTGGGAGATGCTTTTAGGTTCTCCTTCTTTACTTGCTCCTGCGCCTGTGGCTTGACAGGGACTGGTGGTGTGGCTGGCTCGGAAGAAGGTGCAGAGCAATTGGTCTCCAAACCATTTGAGTCTTTTTCATCTGATTCTTCCTCCGTGACCTGCCGGGTTCCTTGCTAGGCGGTGAAGAAGAGGCTTTCAGTTCCTTCTTCTTTGGCGGCTTATGAGGCAAAGATCCTGGTTCCCGCTTGGTAATCTGCTCAACACCCGCAACAACAGTTAATCTAGAAACACTAGAAGAGACATTAGTAACGGAGTTTACCGGAGTCAACTCCATAGTTTCAACAGCAAGACAATGAGGTTCTTCATTCAAAGGAGTGTATTTCATACCGTCCTTAAGGCGGAAGTTATTGTTTCCTTACCAACCCTTAAGGTCAAGGAACCACTCGGAATGTTAATTTGCATTCCGGTTGTTGCCATGAAGGGTCGACCTATAAGAATAATAGAATCCTCCTCGCTAGTATCTATGATCACAAAGTCAGCTAAGAAAGTGAAAGGACCACATTTAGTAACAACGTCTTTGATCTCTCTTCTAGGTGTTTTTAATGATCTATCAGCAAAGACAAGTTGTATGCTAGTCGGTTCAAGTTCTCCTATATTCAATTTCTCAAACAAACTCATAGGCATAACATTGAAAGATGCTCCTAGATCAACCAAACTACGTTCTATCTCAACATCATTAATGACTAGAGGTAGCATGAAAGAACCAGGATCGGAACACTTAGCTGGATATGGCGATGAAGGCTTTTTGCTACGGGCGGTAGGATATCCTTCTTTGTTTCCCCACATGCCAGTCTCGATCCTCACGTTCGGTAGCAATGCTCTTGGAAAAGGAGGCTTCTCGTAGTACGGAGCAAGAGGAGGATCATACTCCTTAGGCGCCTCCTTCTTTCTTCCTTCTTCTCTGGAGCTTGATCGGTCCTGCATAAAATAGAAGAAGCATTAGTAGGTGAGTTTGTCCGATCTTGAACAGATACCATCTTAGCTTGCTCCTTTCTCAGATTCGGCTCGGTTTGGCTTGGAAGCTGGCCAAATGGTCGACCAGATGTGAGCATGCTAGAGATCTGGTTCACAGCCTGCTCAATTCTTTGACCGGATGCAATCTGTTCTTGGTTGAGGAGAGCTTGAGCTTTGAACTGACTATCATGATCGTCAAGTCTGGTGATGATCTGATTGAGCTTCTTGTCGAGTTCACTGACGTTGTTCTCTTTCTGATGCTGCTGTCCTGTATAGGTACTGTTCAGATATTGGTTCTGGCGATTGCCAGGAGCAGTTCCATAGTTACCCGGATTTCGGTGCGGCGGCTGGTAGATACCTCCCGGCGGATGGTTCGGCTTCTGATCCTGAGCTGGACCAGTTGGTCGGCTATTCTGGTTCTGGCCTTGGTTCTGGTTGGCACCGAAATTGTAGGGAGGTCGATCTTGGTAATTCCCTGTTGTCTGTAGTTGCGGTAGCCAACATAACCGTTCTGATTGTTATTGAAGCCTTGAGAAACAAAGTTTACCTCTTCGGCAGACCAGACTTCTGTTTTACCAAAATTCTGGCATTGGCCTCCGTTATGCGCACAAGCTCCACACCACTCGCAATCGGCAACGTAGACAGAGGCTGCTGGCGGCTTGATGGGTGTAGAAGACTTCTTCAGATGCTTCTCGACTTCTGCCTTAATGGTTGCTTCGAGATCAAGCTTGCTTCTTGATCCTTCAGATTATCGTTCCTAGTTCCTTGACTTAGAAGCACAGTTCGCGAAATGAAGAACAGCAGCTTCAGGTGTGAGTGTAGTGCAATCCCCTTCAGCTAGGGAATTGACCATTTGGCAGATTCTTCACGAAGACCTCGAGCAAAGATTTCAGCTAACTGCCTCTACTCGAAACCGTGGTGAGGACAGTTGTAGAGAAGTTCTTGGAATTCATTCCAAGTATCATATAAGCTCGCTCCTTCCTTCTGAGAGAATCTGGCGATACTATCCTTGAAGGCTGTTGTTCTAGAAGGAGGGAAGTACTCTTCGACGAAGTATTGAGCAAGAGTCTCCCAGTTTGTGTAGTAGCCAGGTGGTTTGCCAGTGAGCCACCTCTTAGCTGCGCCTTTCAAACAGAACGAGAAAGCTCTCAAGCAAAGAGTGTTCTTGTCCAGATTCCCATTCTTGAAAGTGCCACAGAGATCAATGAAATCCGCCAGATGCGTGCACGGATTGTCTAGTGGTCTGCCTTCAAATTGTAGATCCCTAGAGATCATAGTCAAGAAAGGAATCTTGATCTCATAGTCAGGATCTCCTTCGATGCGTGGCACGGCGATAGAAGATCGAACGCTAGTCGCGCTCGGCTTGTTATAGTCAGCTAGACTCTTTGGTGCACCCATTGGTGGTTGACCGCCTGGTGGTGGTAGTGGTAGTTCATCACCTATCCTAGGAGATGGAGGAGGTGAAAGTGATTCGGTGTATGAAGTGGATGAAGATGACGGTGAACATGAAGATGAGGAACTCTCCTTCAGTTCCTCGATCTTAATTGGAGTGACGGATAGAGGTGGATTGGTTCTGCCTCTCTTTGGAATTCGCGATTGTCTTGGCGGAGCAGAACTGCCTGGTCTCTCTACACTCTTAGCCTTGTCGTTCTTGGCGGTTTGAGAGCGCATGAGAGGGCGGTGGTGCATAAACCTGTGAACAACCTACAAATGACAAAAACAAGCAAAACCAGTGTAAAATTGAAGTGGATGGAAAAATGAAAGATGGAAAGTAGAAGAATAAAATGCCAGTTCTTCTTTCAAACAATTAAAAGAAATTCCGGCAACGGCGCCAATTTGATGAACGTTCTAGGACGTAATCAAATACTGCCAAGCTGGAAAGCTAAGTAGATCGTATTCCACGGGTCTTCTAATAATCTTTTACTCAAATATAAAGGCAGATTACTCAAGTTTAACACGTTGTGCGTGGTGTGAGTTCCACGACTTCTAATTCTAGAAAATGCAAGGAAATTAAAAACTAAACTGAAAGACAGATTGAAAGATTGGGTTGACTTAACAAAGACGACAGACAAGCTTAGACTTTGAATCCCCCTTAGTTCGCCAGAGCATTGGTAATCAACAGATCAGCGGATTTCGATTCTTGTTCAATCAATTCTAAGACACCACCATAACTCCTGACCCTTAGGTTTAAGACTGGCGAACGTTCGCTTTATCCGATCTAGCTACCAAGATTAATCAGTCACCCGGGTACGGTCGCCTCTCGCAATGACTAAACTAACTGGTGGAATTACTAACAATTTATGAGTTACTCTTGCAGTGGATTAACCCTAACTAGTTCCTACGAAAGGCACACTCCAATGAATAGGTTAATTGTTCGATTTGATGTTTTAAAGTAAGGCGAGCGTTTGCTTCTATCCTTAGCTTAACAAGAATCTAATCTAGTTGATCAATCCAGATAAGAAACATAAACAATGAAGAACAAATCAAATATGAAAGAGAAACTGATTAAACTTCGAATCTAATCACCGCCGATCCGTGACCGCTTTAAAGCCCTGGGTCACTTAGGGTTCATCTAGTCTAAGCTCTACGAGTTTAGCTACTCATGTAAATAACAAAAGAATCAAAGACACATACAGAGTTCATCATGAAAAGGAAGAACAGATAGAAACTGTAAAACCTAATTAAGACGACTCTGGCGAGGCTTCGCTCTCCGGTAATCTTCAATCTTAGCTCCGAGTCTTCGAGGTGAAGGGATGGCGTCACGATCTCTTCCTGGCTCTTTGAACTCTTCAACTCTGTTCTCCCGAACTTTTTCAGTCTGGAACTCGTGAAAGTTCTAAAAATTATGATTTTTCCTCTTTTGGGCCGCCGGTTAAGTATTTATACTTAACCCTAAACTGCCGGATTTTGCCTGGAGTTTTCGGCGAAAACTTAAGAAGTTTTCGCCGAAAACTTCTTTGTAAAATGACTGATCTCTCAGCTGCTTCTCCTGTGATTTTTGGACTCAGAATTTTCACCGAGAACTTGGTGTTTTCGCTGAAAACTTCCTTTGTGATGCTCAGCCGATTTCTTCTGGAGTTTTCGCCGAAAACTCTTAAGGGTTTTCGCCGAAAATTTAAGTGTAAATTGGGGCAGAATTTTGGTTGACTTGATTGACTTCTTTGATTGGTTCCTGTGTGATTCTTCGAGGTTCCAATGCCTTAGACACGTCCTTGGCTACTATATTTGACGGCAAAAACCTGTGCTAACATGAAAATACTAGAAAACCATCAAATAGACCTGAAACGGGCGTTCGCCATCAAATACGGTAGCCAAGGACGTGTCTAAGGCACTGGAACCCCAAGGAATCACACCCGAATCAACCAGAAAAGTCATTCAACTCAAAAGGAATTCCTGCTCCATTTACACATAGATTTTCGGCAAAAATACCCTTGAGTTTTCGCCGAAAATGCAAGAAGGAATCCACTGTCCCGATCAAGAATAAGTTTTCGGCGAAAACCTTGGGAGTTTTCGCCGAAAACCCTAAGCCATTTCAGCCGGAAGAAACAGACGAATCAAGCCGACATTTCAGCAGATATTTTCGCCGAAAATCTCCTTATATTTTCGGCGAAAATTCAAGCAAAAATCAGCAGTCGCTCGGTTAGGTTTAAATACAAAAGCAGCGGCTAAAATTAAAACACACAAAATTTACACTGGACGAAAAATCCCAAGACTGAAAGAGAGAGAGAACGAGTGGATAGAATTCGAGGAGCCAGGAACGGATCGTGACGCCATCCATCCATCTCGGAGAGCCGGTGCTAGGAGTTGAAGATTCAGCAGATTGTTGATGTGAGTATATTTGGTGCACTTTTAGTCCTTGATTAGCCTAGGGATCTCCCATGTTTGATCTCATTTTGCCATGATTTATTTGCTTTTATGGAAGTTTTATGCAAAGTGCTCTTTTGTTGTCCAAGTGCCACTTTGAGGCCAATTCTGTGTCTATTGGAGTTGTTTTCTTGTATTTTCACGTCTTGGCGTCGTAGTACTGGTGATAAGGAGCACGTAGGATCAAACGGGAGGTCAATCGAAGCTAGGACGGAGGAGTTATGGCCGATGCAAGATTGAGAAAAATTCCAGCATTCATACTTAAGTTTTCGGCGAGAACTCTAAGTTCTCGCCGAGAACTCTCGGTCACTTGTAAACAGGAGGCGGACGTTCGATTTATGAAGAAATTTTCGATGAAAACTTCCAGAGTTTTTGCCGAAAATCTGTGAAGAAATGTCAAGCCGCTGGGTGTTTTTCAAAGACATTTTCGGCGAAAACTCTGGGAAGTTTTCGCCGAAAATTCAAGGCTATCCCGGCGTGCTATTTAAAGGAGAAGCGGAGGAAATTTTAGGGGAGATTCATTAATTGGAGAACACACTCGTCACTCTCTCTCTCTCTATTTCCAATTGCCGATCATAATTCCTTCCTCTCATCCAATCATCCTTCCTCCTCCCTTATTGATCAAATTGAAGATTAAGGATCTAAGTAAAGTCTTCCACACCTTGGATTGAAGCTTGAAGAGCTAAGTTGCAAGATCCTCCATGGAAACAAGGATGGTCTCCTCTACTCAATTTTAGGTTTCTTCAGTGGTTAAGCTAGGCTAAGCTTAGGTTTAGTTTAGTGGGGGATGGATCAAGCTAGGATAGATGATTGATTGTATGGATTGAGTTTCTCTTAGCCATTTGTGTAAGATGATGATCCTAGACCTTGTGCTTTGTAGCCATTAGAGCTTGATTGTTCTTTTGGTATTGTTTATGTCTTTCAATACATGAGAATGATTGATTGATGTTGATCTAAGGTTGTAGGATTGTAATTGGATGATTTGAGAGATTGGATTATACAATTGCAACCATTTTGAGCTTTTTTTCCTTGTTGTCATTTTATCAAACACTTGGTGTGCATTTAGTTTTCTCTCATTTGAAGGTTGAAAGACCCTTTTGATTGCTAGACTAGTGTTATATGATTGACATGAGAGTGTCTTGCATCATTTACCTTGTGTTTGATGATTGTTGGCATAGAATTCAAGTTTCAAGCATTTCATTGAGCTAGTTAAAGCACTTCATTCCCTTTGTTCACATAGCGAAAGCATGGTGCATTTGGTCTAGGAGTAGAGAGTCAATTGTGCGAGAGTTCGTTGATTCTACTTGAGTGAATTGCATGGTCATCGATTTACACATCGTTGCTTGAGATTCAATCCAGCTTTCGTGAACCTTGAGCTTGAAGAAACCCCTTGCTAAGCTAAACTCCTTTCTCTCTTGTTTGATCCTCAATTTCACTAGTTAGTTTTGCCTTGTTTGTTTATGCTTTTGATTTGTTCTAATTCAAAATCAAACCTCAAATCAAATGTTTAGACCATTCATAAATTTTGTGAGTATTAGCTTATGAGAGGACCTTGTGGAATACGACCTTGGTAATAAATTCTTATCAAGTTTTTGGCGCCGTTGCCGGGGACCTCTCATTCCTAAGAAAGCAATTATTAGTAAACCGATCTTTACACTTCCTTCCGTTTTACTTTTGCTTCCTTGTTATGTGTTGTTTGACTTGTTATCACACATTGTCGTATTACGCTGGTATTTGTTGTTGATTTGTGTGTAGGAACCGTGCACTAGTGCATGAGACGGATCACCCGTCTTCAAGCACGACTCCAAGGCATCAAGGTCGTGATTGAACCACCAACTCGTTCTCCTCCTCACTTAGTTCATAGCACCACATGCAACAACATGTCTCATCATGAGGATGAAGATAACCACTCGGTGCATTCGCATCACACTAATGAAGATGATCAATCGCAAAGGGGTGCGAGGCGCACACTAGCTGATTATGCTCGCCCAACCCTCGAAGGGGCAGCCTCGAGCATCGTGCGAAGACCGGTAAATGCAAAAAACTTCAAGTTGAAGCCTAACATGATTCAGATGGTACAGAACGGAGTGGTGTTCAACGGTATAGATGCAGAATGCCCATCTAGACACTTGAAGGACTTCCTAGAGATATGCGATACGGTGAAGAACGATCAAGTTCACCCGGATTGTGTGCGGCTCCGACTCTTCCCCTTCTCCCTCAAAGGTAGAGCCAAGTCTTGGTTGGAGAACCAACCTAGTAGAACATTCACTACATGGGAGGGACTAGCCGAAACCTTCCTCGAGGAGTTTTTTCCCACTTATATGACGGACGCAATCCGAGATCGTATCAACCACTTCACACAACACAAGGGAGAGCTCTTCCATGAGACTTGGAATAGGTTCCAAGCCCTTCTTCGGTCTTGTCCTCAGCACAACTTCGCCGAATGGAGTTTGGCGGATATCTTTGCTAGGTCCCTTGATTTTGAGAATACAAGGATGATCAACCAAGCCGCCGGAGGTGATCTAAGGATGCTCACTCCAGAATATGCTCTAGAACTCTTTGCGTAGATGGCCAACAAGACGAGGAGTTGGTCTCGACAACAACCTCCAAGGTCTAAGTATGGAAGTGACAGTCACTATGACTCTAGAGCTATAAGTGTTGATGCACCAAAGGATTCTTCTAGCTATGGGAAGAATCCTAAGTTACCGGGGCACCAAGATGAAGATGACCCTATGTTTGCGCTCCTCATGTCTAAGATCGATGTTATGGTATCTCAGGTAAGTAACCTGAGTATGCCTAAGCATCCCTCTAAGGTTCCATCATCTCATGTGGGTAATCCCCCAGTTGCTTCAATATATTGTTGTGAATGTTGTGGGGGTCAGGGTCACGACTTCAGTGCTTGCCCTTCCGCCACTCCTGAGCTTGTCCAAGGCGATCACAATGAGGAGGTAAGCTTCGCACAAGGTCAAGGATTCCATGGTAATTTCAGCCTCTAAGATAACTATCAAGGTAACTATAATCGACCTTGGAACCAAGGTGGTGGATACAACAAGTCTAACCAAGGGTAGCAAGGCCAAGGGAGTCAAGGTAGTGGTTATAACAAGAGTTACAACCAAGGAAATCAAGGAGGATTCCAAGGTTATAGAGGGTATCAAGGCAACCAATGGTCTCAAGGAAGTACCCAAAACCAAGGTAGTCAATGGACTCAAGGAGGTCACCAAGGACAAGGGAACAAAGGGGAAATCAATGGAATCAAAGTGGACATCCAAATCAAGGTCCCCAAGGTCCTACCCCGCCGGGAATGTACAATCATAGAGGTGATAGACCACCGGATTCAACAAACCACCTCACAACAAAGAGGGCGGTTCTTCAATATCGCAAGAGGATACCAACGTGGCAATGATTCAACTTATCACGAATCAACAGGCTTCAATTGCAAATTTGGAGAATCAAATGGGTCATATTGCTAAGACGCTCTCGGAGCACCCTCGGGTACTCTACCCTCCAACACCGAGGTCAACCCCAAGGTTCCCGAGGAGCTTATGATGGTAACATTGAGGAATGGTAAGCAAGTCCAAGACCCTACACCTAAAGCGGTGAGAACTCGAGATAAGGACTATGTTTTGGTTGAAGACGTTGTTTCTGATGATGACACGGACAAGATTGAAGTAGTAGATAATGGAGCCAAGGCTAATGAAGCTTCTAAGACTACCACTAAGATTGGTTCTCAAGTGGCTACGAAGAGTGCTACTCCGGTCTCTCCTCCCGCACCGGTTGTGCCTCCGTACAAGCCTAAACCACCTTATCCTTCTCGCTTGAAGCCGGATTCCATGGAGAAAGATTTTAAGAGGTTTGTTGAGATTCTTGACAAGGTGCAATTCACAATGCCTTTTGGAGAAGCAATCACTAAGATGCCTCAATATGCGAAGTTCATGAAAGAGATCTTCACCAACAAACGCAAAGCTTAAGGATGTAACTTCGGCAAAGCTCAACGAACAATGCTCCGCCATTCTCTCTAAGCAACCACCGGAGAAGCTTAAGGATCCAGGTAGCTTTACTATTCCTTGCACTATTGGTGAGCATGCAATAATTAGAGGCTTAGCCGATTTGGGTGCCAGTATCAATGTTATGCCATATTGCATGTTTCAGAAGCTAGGCCTAGGGAAACTAAAACCAACCCTCATGAATGTTCAATTAGCGGACAAGTCCATGAAATCCCCTCATGGTATTGTTGAAGATGTGTTGGTTAAGGTTGGTGCTTTTGAATTCCTCATGGATTTTGTTATTCTAGATGCTATGGGTGGTACCGATGTGCCTTTGATTCTAGGACGACCCTTCTTAGCGACCTCTCATGCTTTGATTGATGTTGATGGTGGTAGACTCACCCTTAGGGGACAATGAATGCATGATCTTTGACCGCTCAAATGGCATGGAATTTACTTTGTCTTATGCTAGGTACCATGATCCTAAGAATCCGCATGAGCTTACCTCGGCTACTAATAGCACTAACCTTGTCCGTCATAGTCTTGCAGAGTTGTTTGCCATTAGTGATGTGCAGGAAAAGACGGATGAAGTAAAGGAGACTCCACCTTTTGTACTCCCGAAGACACCACCTAAGGCTAAGAAGAAAGGTGTAAAGAAGTCAACCGAGAAGGGCAAGGAAGCCGCACCAATGGGTGAGACGAGCAAGACTGAGAAGCCACCCGATGAAAGGCTCAACTCCAAGTGGTTTGGTCCCTTCTCCATTGCTCCCACCTCACCATCCGGGAAATCCATGCTCATTCCACCCGAAGTTGGTAAGGTACAATTCAAGTTTCGTGTGCCATGCGAAGGTAATGACATCGACTTCAAGGAGGTAATGAGTTGGGATGGTTTTACTTAGCTTATTTCTTGGTTTCGTCTAGCTAGAGACGTTAAAGAAGCGCTTCATGGGAGGCACCCCATGTTATCCTTACTTTTTCGCTTTTATGTTTTAGTGTTGTTTTAGCTCTTTGAATGAGGTGTTGGCAAGCACTTAGGCGGATCACTCTTCACAATGTGCGTCATGGGACTCTTCCTCTACTTTGGCGTCCTATGCTCCTCTCTACCAACGCGGTAACTTCGTTCCACCTTACCCTCTCTCTCTTGATCATTGAGGGCAATGCTCATGTTAGTCGTAGGGGAGTTTGAGGTTTGGTGTGATTATTTGTCGGTAGAAGTCTAAGGCTATGCTTGAGTTGCATGATCTTGATTGAATGTCAAATTCCTCTATTGTAGAATCATTCGGTTCTTGACTTTTGGTGTTTAATTGACTTCAAGCTTTCATAATGACGTTTAGACTGTCCTACTTAGAACCTATAACCAGCATGTTAGAGCTAATATCAAATGAGTCTAGGCTAGAACAGAGATTTTATCACTCTTGTATGTTGGTTGATTGGTTTGATACGTATTTTTGTACCACTCGATAACACCAGTCTAAGATGATGAAGGCAATTAGAATTCCCCCCCTTTTTCCATGTTTTTCATCACCTTTTTTATCCCTCGTGATTGTGGCTTGAGATTAGATGGAATCCAATTCGAAATCTTGTGTGGAAGTTGTAAGGGGCTAAGGATCAAGTGGCCAATGTCAAAAGAAAATGTTCAAAAGGAAAGAAAAGAAAAGCTAAGCTAGGCAAGCTCGACACCTAAGTGAAGTGTCGGGTTGAGCACTAGCAAAGGCAAAAGCTGTGAGCTAGGCAGGTTCAACACCTAAGTGAAGTGTTGGATCGAGCACTAGTATGCAGTAAGAAAAAAAAGAGAAGAAAAAAAAATGAAAAAGAAAAGAGAAAGAAAAGAAAAGGAAAAGAGTTCTCAAATGTAGCCCTTGATCCTACGCCCGAGTTTGTAAAGTGCGGATCTAGAAGCGGATGAAGTCGAGTCGATAGCCACATCATGATCACTCATCACTCTCAAAAATTCTCTTGCCACCGCCTTATCCGTTCCATCTCCCGAGTTCAAGTCCTTCTAATTAGAGTTGGTGTTATCGTGGTCGGTTTTTCTATATCCCAGTTGACCACTACTTGAAGTGTGCATATATTAGTGAGGTCTAGACTTGTTTGGTTGATGTTCTTGCATGTGTAGGTTAAGTTTGTTCGTGGAACAGTTTAAGCCGAATTGTTATTGCTTGAATCTCAATGGGGCCGATCTTGTCATTTGTGAGCTTGGATGTTTTCTAGTTCATTTGCTTGAGGACAAGCAAAGCTTAGTCGTAGGGGAATTTGATGTGACTATATTTGGTGCACTTTTAGTCCTTGATTAGCCTAGGGATCTCCCATGTTTGATCTCATTTTGCCATGATTTATTTGCTTTTATGGAAGTTTTATGCAAAGTGCTCTTTTGTTGTCCAAGTGCCACTTTGAGGCCAATTCTGTGTCTATTGGAGTTGTTTTCTTTGTATTTTCACGTCTTGGTGTCGTAGTACTGGTGACAAGGAGCACGTAGGATCAAACAGGAGGTCAATCGGAGCTAGGACGGAGGAGTTATGGCCGATGCAAGATTGAGAAAAATTCCAGCATTCAGACTTAAGTTTTCGGCGAGAACTCTAAGTTCTCGCCGAGAACTCTCGGTCACTTGTAAACAGGAGGCGGACGTTCAATTTATGAAGAAATTTTCGGTGAAAACTTCCAGAGTTTTCACCGAAAATTGTGAAGAAATGTCAAGCCGCTGGGTGTTTTTCAAAGACATTTTCGGTGAAAACTCTGGGAAGTTTTCTCTGAAAATTCAAGGCTATTCCGGCGTGCTATTTAAAGGAGAAGCGGAGGAAATTTTAGGGGAGATTCATTAATTGGAGAACACACTCGTCACTCGCTCTCTCTTTTTCCAATTGCCGATCATAATTCCTTCCTCTCATCCAATCATCCTTCCTCCTCCCTTATTGATCAAATTGAAGATTAAGGATCTAAGTAAAGTCTTCCACACCTTGGATTGAAGCTTGAAGAGCTAAGTTGCAAGATCCTCCATGGAAACAAGGATGGTCTCCTCTACTCAATTTCAGGTTTCTTCCATGGTTAAGCTAGGCTAAACTTAGGTTTAGTTTAGTGGGGGATGGATCAAGCTAGGATAGATGATTGATTGTATGGATTGAGTTTCTCTTAGCCATTTGTGTAAGATGATGATCCTAGACCTTGTGCTTTGTAGCCATTAGAGCTTGATTGTTCTTTTGGTATTGTTTATGTCTTTCAATACATGAGAATGATTGATTGATGTTGATATAAGGTTGTAGGATTGTAATTGGATGATTTGAGAGACTGGATTATACAATTGCAACCATTTTGAGCTTGTTTTCCTTGTTGTCATTTTATCAAACACTTGGTGTGCATTTAGTTTTCTCTCATTTGAAGGTTGAAAGACCCTTTTGATTGCTAGACTAGTGTTATATGATTGACATGAGAGTGTCTTGCATCATTTACCTTGTGTTTGATGATTGTTGGCATAGAATTCAAGTTTCAAGCATTTCATTGAGCTAGTTAAAGCACTTCATTCCCTTTGTTCACATAGCGAAAGCATGGTGCATTTGGTCTAGGAGTAGAGAGTCAATTGTGCGAGAGTTCGTTGATTCTACTTGAGTGAATTGCATGGTCATCGGTTTACACATCGTTGCTTGAGATTCAATCTAGCTTTCATGAACCTTGAGCTTGAAGAAACCTCTTGCTAAGCTAAACTCATTTCTCTCTTGTTTGATCCTCAATTTCACTTGTTAGTTTTGCCTTGTTTGTTTATGCTTTTGATTTGTTCTAATTCAAAATCAAACCTCAAATCAAATGTTTAGACCGTTCATAAATTTTGTGAGTATTAGCTTATGAGAGGACCTTGTGGAATACGCCCTTGGTAATAAATTCTTATCAATTGTAGCTGCAAGGAGTCGTCGAAATTAGGTTTTGCAGTTCTTCTCTGTTTTCCCTACCTGAGATGTATTCTTTGTCTGCCTTTGATTCTTCTGTATTGAATATGAGTAGCTAAACTCGTAGAGCTTAGATTAGATGAACCCTAAGTGACCAGGGCTTTAAAGCGGTCACGGATCGGCGGTGATTAGATTCGAAATTCATTCAGTTTCTTCTTCATGTTTGATTTGTTCTTTGTTCTTTCACTACAAGAAAATTGCATTTTAACATCAATTTTCTAACGGCGGACAAAAATCCGCTGTTAGAATAAAAGTCTAACGGTGGATTTTTAAAAATCCGCTGTTAGATAACAGCGGACAGACAACCGCTGTTAGAAATCCGCTGTTAGCCGTTTAATTTAGGGGCACCAAAATATCCCGCCTTAGCGGGAAATAAAAATTTTTGGGGCGAAACCTAGCAGCGGATATGAACCGCTGTTAGGTTATTCGCTGTTAGGTTTTGCTGATGTGGCAATCCGTGTGCCCAACCCCAGCCAATCACATTTTCTTACGGATTTTTTTCTTTCTCCCTTCTTTTTTCTCTCTTTCTCTTATTTGTTGTTAGTTTTTGTTCTTGTGTCTTAGGAATTTTTTCTTAGGATTTGTAGAAGAACAAAGATGAAGGAGAAAAGAAAAAGAAGGAACAAAAAAGGAATGAAGAAGAAAGAAGAAAGAAGAAGAAATGAATAAAAAAAGAATGAAGAGAGAAAGAAGAAGAAGAAGAAGAAGAATCTAGATCTGGAATAGAGAAAAAAGAAGAAAATAAGAAGAGAAGAAGAAGGAAGAAGAATGAAGGAGAAAGAAGAAGAAGAAGAAGAAGGAAGGTGAAGACAGAAGAAAAAGAAGAACAAGAAGAAAGAGGAAGAAAGAAGAATCAGAAGAAGGAAGGAAAAAGAAGAAGAAGAAGAAGAAGTAGAAGAAGAGGAAGAAAGAAGGATCAAAGAAAAAGAGAAGAAGAAGAAGAAAGGTGAAGAAAGAAGAAGAAGAGGAAGAAAGAAGGATCAGAAGAAGAAGAAGAAGGAAGAAGAAGAACGTAGAAAACCTGCTCTCCTGGAGCAGGTTTCTGCATTTTTTTAAAAAATCTGATCGGAATTCTAACGGCGGATTTAAGTGCTGTTAGACATAACCGCTGTTAGGTTTAACGGCGGTCAGCTTATCCGCTGTTAGCTCACCTTACGTTAGTCAACCTAACAACAGATATGCAACCGCCGTTAGGATTTCTAGCAGCGGCCTATCCGCTGTTAGAATCACTAAAAATCCGCTGTTAGGATGTCATTTTCTTGTAGTGTTTGTGTTTCTTGTCTGGTTTGGCCACCTAGATTAGATTCTTGTTAAGCTAAGGATAGAAGTGAACGCTCTCCTTACTTTAGAACATCAAGTTGAACAATTAACCTTATAATTGGAGTGTGCCTTTCGTAGGAACCGATTAGGGTTAATCCACTGCAAGAGTAACTCATAAATCGTTAGAATTTGCACCAGTTAGTTAAGTTGTTGCGAGAGACGACCGTACCCGAGCGGCTAATTAATCGTGGTAGCTAGATCGGATAGAGCGAATGTTCGCCAGTCTTAAACCTAAGGGTCAGGAGTTACGGTGGTGTCTGAGAACTGAGTGAACTAGAATCGAAATCGCTGATCTGTTGATTGTTGTTGCTCTGGTGATCTAAGGGGGATTCGAAATCTAAGCTTGTTTGTTGTCTGTCTTAGTCTATCAATCAACCTTTCTTCGCCTTAATTTCATTTCAGTTTATCTTTGCATTTAAGTATAGAAGTCGTGGAACTCACACCACGCACTAAGTGTTTAACCTTGAATTTAATTGCCAACATATTTGAGTAAGGAAGTAGAGGAGACCCATGGAATACGATCTACCCTAGCTTCACAGCTTGGTAGTTATTTGATTGACCGCTATTCTGCAGCTCATCAAATTGGCGCCGTTGCCGGGGACTCTTCTATTTCATTGAAAGAAGAGTTGGCATTTTTATTCTTCTACCTTTCCATCTTTCATTTTCCATCACACTTCGATTTTACACCGGTTGTGCTCTTACAGATCATAGCAGGTACAGAATCGTATCACTTCCGTTCCATCTTCCCCTTCCGCAATGGCTGCTCCTAAGAGTGTTGCGGACTTTAGTAAGCCGCGCGCATCTAACGCTCAGTCACCCATTACCGTGCTTTCTAATGACAACGATCCTGACTATGAGATTAAGATTCCTCTCCTAGAACTGATCTCTAGGGATGTACAATTCGAAGGAAAGCCAGATGATAATCCCTGCACACATATAGCTGACTTTCTGGCCGTCTGTGAAACTTTCAAGTCTGGGAACCTCAACAAGAACGCTTTATGTCTCCGAGCTTTTCCGTTCTCTCTCAGAGGTGCAGCCAAGCAGTGGCTTGGAAGCAAACCACCAGGCCACTACACTAACTGGGAGACATTAGCTCAAGATTTTGTTGATGAGTACTTCCCTCCAGCAAGGAAATTTGCTTATAAAGACCGCATCTCCAGGTTCACTCGGAGAGAAGATGCAAGCCTGTACGACACTTGGAATGAATTCCAATCCCTTCTCTTCAACTGCCCTCATCATGGGTATGAACAGAGGCAGCTGGCTGAATTCTTTGCTCGAGGTATGTGCGAAGAATCTGCGAAGTGGGTCAACTCCTTAGCAGGCGGAGACTGCACCGCCCTCACTCCTCAGGATGCTCTTCTGCATTTTGCTAGCTGTGCTTTGAAATCCAGAAATTGGGAGAGGCAAAGAGAAGGAACCAAGGGTCAGTTGAGCGTTGCATAGCAGATCAAAGCAGAAGTTCAGAAACATCTACAAGCAGCTGGCATCCCCCTCGATCCCCCGCCAGCTACCATCTTTTCGGCTGACTGGGATGGTGTGGATCCTGCGCTCATAACGGTGGAAGCTACCTCAACTTCGGTAAAATAGAAGTTTGGTCTGCAGAAGAGATAAACTTCATTGATCAAGGCTTCGCCAACAATCAAAAAGGCTACACCGGTTTCAGGAACCTCGTACAGCAGAACAAGTACAAACGGTTTGTAGATCCGTATCTATCTAATAATTCATTGTGTTTGATTGAGCTCCAATTTAATCGATCTTATCATTTATGAACATGAGCATTTCTATTCAGTTTGCTTGAGGACAAGCAAAAGCTTAAGTGTGGGGTATTTGATGACACTCGATTTGACGTGATTATCAGCCTCATTTAAGCGACATTTCTTTGCTTAAGACATGGTTTTTAGGGTAGAATAACGAATATTCAATCGATTGCCCTATCTCGTGCCATTTGTGTTACCTTGGCCCGTTTCGGGTCTATTTGATGGTTTTCTAGTGTTTTTATGTTAGCACAGGTTTTTGCCATCGAATAAGTAACCAAGGACGTGTCTAAGGCGTTGGAACCTCGAGGAATCAAACCGGAATCGATCCAAGGAGCCGATCAAGTCAAACCAAAAGTCTGCCAATTCACACTTACATTTTTGGCGAAAATGACCTATGGCTTTCGGCGAAAATGCAAGAACAATCCACTGATGCTCAGCCAAAGAATTTTTCGGCGAAACCGTTGGGTTTTCGGACCGAAACGAAAATCACAGGAGAATCAGCCGGCGGGACTTCCATTCACAAGCATATTTTCGGCGAAAATAATTCACTATTTTCGGCGAAAATATTAGAAGAAATCCGGCTGATTAGGGTTAAGTATAAATATTAACCCGACGGCCCAAAAGAAAAGGAGAACATCATAATTCGCAAAATATAACTTTTCGAGATCAGAATTCAGAGAATCCTCTCAAGTTCTGGAGCGAAGAGTTAGAGTTCGAAGAGCCGGAGAGAGATCGTGACACCATCCCTTCCACCTCGACGAATCGAAGCTAAGAGTGTTATTTACCAAAGATCGAAGTCTGTCAGAGTCGTCTAAATTAGGTTTTTCATATTCTTTTCTGTTCTTCCTCTAGATGATGAACTCTCTCTTTGTCTTTGTTTCTTTTGTAATAATCATGAGTAGCTAAACTCGTTAGAGCTTAGACTAGATGAACCCTAAGTGACCCAGGGCTTTAAAGCGGTCACGGATCGGCGGTGATTAGATTCGAAATTCAATCAGTTTCTCATTCATGTTTGATTTGTTCTTCTTTGTTCATGTTTCTTGTCTGGATTGATCACCTAGATTAGATTCTGGTTAAGCTAAGGATAGAAGCGAACGCTCGCCTTACTTTAGAACATCAAATTGAACAATTAACCTTATAATTGGAGCGTGCCTTTCGTAGGAACTGGTTAGGGTTATTTCACTGCAAGAGTAACTCATTAATCATTAGTAATTACACCAGTTAATTAAGTCGTTGCGAGAGGCGACCGTACCGGGCGGCTAGTTAATCTTGGTAGTTAGAACGGATAGAGCGAACATTCGCCGGTCTTAAACCTAAGGGTAAGGAGTTATGGTGGTGTCTTAGTAATTGTTTGAACGAGAATCGAAATCCTAAGGGTAAGGAGTTATGGTGGAATACGATCTGCTTAGCTCTTGTTAGCTTGGTAGTATTTGATCAACCGCTTCTGCGACGTCCGATCAAATTGATTTGATGACACTCGATTTGACGTGATTATCAGCCTCATTTAAGCGATATTTCTTTGCTTAAGACATGGTTTTTAGGGTAGAATAACGAATATTCAATAGATTGCCCTATCTCGTGCCATTTGTGTTACCTTGAACCGTTTCGGGTCTATTTGATGGTTTTCTAGTGTTTTTATGTTAGCACAGGTTTTTGCCATCGAATAAGTAACCAAGGACGTGTCTAAGTCGAGGAAGATGAGTTCGAAGGCGAACGCCATCCTCCTACGATCGGCTAGATGTATTTCCGAACAGTCTGTAGAGTGTCATGTTCAATTTCGCTCATTAACCTTCTTGCTTTGAAATCAGATCAAATCTTAGGAACGATCCAAGAACCTAAGTCAACATAAAGCCGATTCACGATCTTTATTCAAAATCAATGCTTTTCGGCATCATTTGAATTTGTGCTCCAATTTTTGGGTATACGTTGTTTCGGATGACAACTAGATAATTTGTAGCGGTAGACATCACGCCTATTTACCGTCAAATAAATTACCTATTTTGGACGTATTAGAGAACCGGATTAGGGTTAAGTTAAATACTTAACTCCATCCTAAATGAAACGGATAATCATCATAATTGCGAAAATAACGTTTTCCGAGATCAGTTCAATCTGACCTTCAAGTTCTAGAGCGAGAAGTTCGAAGGTCGGTTAAGAGACTAAGGAGCATTTCACCTTGACGAATGGAGCTAGAGATGTTATTACCGAGATCTAAGTTTCAAGAAGTCGTTGACATCGATTTGACGTGACTTATCAGCCTATTTAGCCTCATTTTCTTTCTAACTTGTTTTTAGGGTAGAATAAGAATATTCAATCAATTGCCCTATCTCGTGCCATTTGTGTTACCTTGGCCCTTTTGGGTCTATTTGATGGTTTTCTAGTTTTTTTGCGTAAGCACAGGTTTTTGCCGTCAAATAAAGTAGCCATGGACGTATCTAAGGCATAGGAACATCGAGGAACTGAACCGGAATCGATCAAAGGAGCCAATCAAAGTCAAACCGAAAATCTGCCATTCACACTACTTACAGTTTCGGCGAAACCAGCAGTTCAAATCAACTGATGCCAAGTGAAGACTGATTTCGGCGAAACCATTAAGCCCTTCGGACCGAAAAAAGCAAGGCAAGAATCATGGCCATTTACACAAGCCAGTTTCGCCGAAACTGACCTCACAGTTTCGCGAAAATAACTGCTCAGCCCGACCCAACTAGGGTTAAGTATTATACTTAACCCGGCGGCCGAATAAGGAGAATGGACAACACACAATTCACAATTCTGATAATACAACTTTTCGAGATCAGTTTTCTCTGAAGTTCGGGAGCGAAGAGTTGGAGTTCGAAGAGCCGGATAGAGATCGTGACGCCATCCCTTCCATCTCGGAGAACCGGAGCTAGGAGTGCAACTTACCGAAGATCGGAGTCGTCAGAGTCGTCTGAATTAGGTTTTTCAGATCCTTTTCTGTTCTTCCTTTGAATGATGAACTCTTTCTTTGTCTTTGTCTCTTTTGTAATGATCATGAGTAGCTAAACTCGTTAGAGCTTAGACTAGATGAACCCTAAGTGACCTAGGGTTTTAAAGCGGTCACGGATCGGCGGTGATTAGATTCGAAATTAATCAGTTCTTTTCATGTTTGATTCGTTCTTCATTGTTCATGTTTCTTGTCTGGATTGATCACTAGATTAGATTCTTGTTAAGCTAAGGATAGAAGCGAAGCTCGCCTTACTTTAGAACATCGAATTAAACAATTAACCTTATAATTGGAGTGTGCCTTTCGTAGGAACCGGTTAGGGTTAATTCACTGCAAGAGTAACTCATTAATCACTAGTAATCTCACCAATTAATTAAGTCGTTGCGAGAGGCGACCGTACCCGGGCGGCTAGTTAATCTTGGTAGTTAGAACGGATAGAGCGAACGTTCGCCGGTCTTAAACCTAAGGGTAAGGAGTTATGGTGATGTCTTAGTAATTGATTGAATAAGAATCAAAATCCGCTGATCTGTTGATTGCCAATGCTCTGGGGAACGAAGGGGATTCAAAGTCTAAGTTCGTCTGTCATTCTGTTTCCAAACCCTAATTCTCAATCTGCTTTAGCTTAAATTGTTTTGATTTTTCTGCATTCCTTAGAATTAGAAGTCGTGGAACTCACACTACGCACAACGTGTTTTCCTTGAGTAAATTGTTAGTTCTGAAGTAGCCAATCAATTGAAGGCCCATGGAATACGATCTATCCTAGCTCTTGAGCGTGATAGTTATTTGATAGAACCTGCTCAGCACAACGACGGTTCCATCAGTCATCTAAATTAGGTTTTTCAGATTCTTTTCTGTTCTTCCTCTGGATGATGAACTCTCTCTTTGTCTTTGTTTTTTTTGTAATAATCATGAGCAGCTAAACTCGTTAGAGCTTAGACTAGATGAACCCTAAGTGACCCAGGGCTTTAAAGCGGTCACCAATCGGCGGTGATTAGATTCGAAATTCAATCAGTTTCTCATTCATGTTTGATTAGTTCTTCTTTGTTCATGTTTCTTGTCTGGATTGATCACCTAGATTAGATTCTGGTTAAGCTAAGGATAGAAGCGAACGCTCGCCTTACTTTAGAACATCAAATTGAACAATTAACCTTATAATTGGAGCGTGCCTTTCGTAGGAACCGGTTAGGGTTAATTCACTGCAAGAGTAACTCATTAATCATTAGTAATTACACCAGTTAATTAAGTCGTTGCGAGAGGCGACCGTACCCGGGCGGCTAGTTAATCTTGGTAGTTAGAACGGATAGAGCGAACATTCGCTGGTCTTAAACCTAAGGGTAAGGAGTTATGGTGGTGTCTTAGTAATTGTTTGAACGAGAATCGAAATCCGCTGATCTGTTGATTGCCAATGCTCTGGGGAACGAAGGGGGATTCAAAGTCTAAGTTCGTTTGTCATCTCTGTTTTCAAACCCTAATTTCTAATCTGCTTTAGTTTAATTTTTAATTTCTCTGCATTTCTTAGAATTAGAAGTCGTGGAACTCACACCACGCACAACTTGCTTGCATTCGAGAATTTTTCCTGTTTTGAAGTAGTCAATCTTAGAAGACCCCTGGAATACGATCTGCTTAGCACTTGTTAGCTTGGTAGTATTTGATCAACCGCTTCTGCGACGTCCGATCAAATTGATTTGATGACACTCGATTTGACGTGATTATCAGCCTCATTTAAGCGACATTTCTTTGCTTAACACATGGTTTTTAGGGTAGAATAACGAATATTCAATCAATTGCCCTATGTCGTGCCATTTGTGTTACCTTGACCCGTTTCGGGTCTATTTGATGGTTTTCTAGTGTTTTTATGTTAGCACAAGTTTTTGCCATCGAATAAGTAACCAAGGACGTGTCTAAGGCGTTGGAATCTCGAGGAATCAAACCGGAATCGATCCAAGGAGCCGATCAAGTCAAACCAAAAGTCTGCCCATTCACACTTACATTTTTGGCGAAAATGACCTATGGCTTTCGGCGAAAATACAAGAACAATCCACTGATGCTCAGCCAAAGAAGTTTTCGTCGAAATCGTTGGGTTTTCGGACCGAAACGAAAATCACAGGAGAATCAGCCGGCGGGACTTCCATTCACAAGCATATTTTCGGCGAAAATAATTCACTATTTTCAGCGAAAATATTAGAAGAAATCCGGCTGATTAGGGTTAAGTATAAATACTTAACCCGGCTGCCCAAAAGAAAAGGAGAACATCATAATTCGCAAAATATAACTTTTCGAGATCAGAATTCAGAGAATCCTCTCAAGTTCTGGAGCGAAGAGTTAGAGTTCGAAGAGCCGGAGAGAGATCGTGACGCCATCCCTTCCACCTCGACGAATCGGAGCTAGGAGAGTTATTTACCGAAGATCGAAGTCTGTCAGAGTCATCTAAATTAGGTTTTTCAGATTATTTTCTGTTCTTCCTCTGGATCATGAACTCTCTCTTTGTCTTTGTTTCTTTTGTAATAATCATGAGTAGCTAAACTCGTTAGAGCTTAGACTAGATGAACCCTAAGTGACCCAGGGCTTTAAAGCGGTCACGGATCGGCGGTGATTAGATTTGAAATTCAATCAGTTTCTCATTCAAGTTTGATTTGTTCTTCTTTGTTCATGTTTCTTGTCTGGATTGATCACCTAGATTAGATTCTGGTTAAGCTAAGGATAGAAGTGAAAGCTCGCCTTACTTTAGAACATCAAATTGAACAATTAACCTTATAATTGGAGCGTGCCTTTCGTAGGAACCGGTTAGGGTTAATTCACTGCAAGAGTAACTCATTAATCATTAGTAATTACACCAGTTAATTAAGTCGTTGCGAGAGGCGACCGTACCCGGGCGGCTAGTTAATCTTGGTAGTTAGAACGGATAGAGCGAACGTTCGCCGGTCTTAAACCTAAGGGTAAGGAGTTATGTTGGTGTCTTAGTAATTGTTTGAACGAGAATCGAAATCCACTGATCTGTTGATTGCCAATGCTCTGGGAACGAAGGGGGATTCAAAGTCTAAGTTCGTTTGTCATCTCTGTTTTCAAACCCTAATTTCCAATCTGCTTTAGTGTAATTTTTAATTTCTCTGCATTTCTTAGAATTAGAAGTCGTGGAACTCACACCACGCACAACTTGGTTGCATTCGAGTATTTTGCCAGTTTTGAAGTAGTCAATCTTAGAAGACCCCTGGAATACGATCTGCTTAGCTCTTGTTAGCTTGGTAGTATTTGATCAACCGCTTATGCGACGTCCGATCAAATTGGCGCCGTTGCCGGGGATTTCTTTTGATTGTTCGAAAGAAGAACTGGCAATATATTCTTCTACTTTCCATCTTTCACCTTTCCATCCACTTCGATTTTACACTGGTTTTGTTTGTCTTTGTTATCTGTAGGTTTACAGGTGTATGCCTCACCGTCCTTGGACTCGCTCTCAAACCGAATAGGCTAAGAGTGCAGAGAGACCAGGCAGTTCTGCTCCACCTCTACGATCACAGATTCTGAAGAAAGGCAGATCCAATCCATTCATCACTCCGATCAAGATCGAGGAACCGAAGGAGAGTTCCTCATCTCCATCTTCACCTGTACCGTCATCTTCATCCGCTTCATACACTGAGTCACTCTCACCTCCTCCATCTCCCGCCATGGACAATAGATTACCACCACCACCACCAAATGGTGATCAACCGCCGTCGCCACCACCTGCACAGAAGAGTCTAGCAGACTATAACAAGCCGAGCGCGACTAGCGTTCGATCTGCCATTGCCATTCCGCGCATTGAAGGAGATCCTGACTATGAGATCAAGATTCCATTCTTGACTATGATCTCTAGGGATTTAAAGTTTGAAGGCAGGCCCCTAGACAATCCGTGCACTCATCTTGCAGACTTCCTTGATCTCTGCAGCACTTTCAAGAGCGGAAACCTCGACAAAAACACTCTTTGTCTGAGAGCTTTCCCATTCTCTCTGAAAGGCCCTGCTAAGAGGTGGCTTACTGGCAAACCACCTGGCTATTACACTGATTGGGATACTCTGGCTCAGGACTTCGTTGAAGAATACTTCCCTCCGGCCAGAACAACCGCCATCAAGGACAGCATCGCCAGATTCTCCCAGAAAGAAGGAGAAAGCTTGTATGATACTTGGAATCGATTCCAAGAATTTCTCTACACCTTCCCTCATCATGGATTCGAGAAGAGGCAGTTAGCTGAAATCTTTTCTCGAGGACTTTGAGAAGAATCTGCCAAGTGGGTCAATTCTCTAGCTGAAGGGGATTGCACAACACAAACACCTGAAGCTGCTCTTCTTCACTTCGCAAACTGTGCTTCCAAGTCAAGGAACTGGGAACGTCAATCTGAAGGATCAAGGAGCAAGCTAGATCTCGAAGCTACAATCAAAGCAGAGGTAGAGAAGCATTTGAAGAAGTCTACCACACCGATCAAGCCGCCGGCAGCCTCTGTCTACGTTGCCAATTGCGAGTGGTGTGGAGCTTGCGCACATAACAGAGGCCGTTGTCGGAATTTTGGTAAGGCAGAAGTCTGGTCTGCCGAAGAGGTAAATTTCATCCAACAAGGCTTCGTTAATATTTAGAATGGTTATGCTGGCTACCGTAACTTCAGACAGCAAGGGAACTATCAAGACAGACCTCCCTACAATGCTGGCGCCAACCATAACCAGAACCAGAATAATCGCCCGGCTGGTCCAGCTCAGGATCAGAAGCCTAACCATCCGCCGGCAGGTGTCTACCAGCCGCCGCATCGCAATCCGGGTAATTATGGAACTGCTCCTGGCAATCGCCAGAATCAATATCTTAACAATACCTATCCAGGGCAGCAGCATCAAAGAGAGAACAATGTCAGTGACCTGGATAAGAAGCTCAGCCAGATCATCACAAGACTCGATGATCATGACAGTCAGTTCAAGGCTCAAGCTCTTCTCAATCAAGAACAGATAGCATCTGGACAAAGGATTGACCAAGCCGTGAACAACATCTCGAGCATGCTAGCATCTGGTCGACCATTTGGCCAACTTCCAAGCCAGACAGAGCCGAATCCGAGAAAGGAGCAAGCCAAGATGGTAACCGCTCGAAAACTCCCAAACTTAATTGCTGATGCTTGTTCTGTCTTACGCAGGATCGCTGAAACTCCGGAGGAAGAAGAAGAACAGGAACCGGCGCCTAAGGAGGAAGATCCTCCTCTTGCACCGTACGCCGTGAAACCTCCTTTTCCAAGAGCATTGCTGCCAAATGCAAGGATCGAGACTGGCATGAAGGGGAACAAGGAAGGATATCCTGACATTCGTATTAAGTAACCTGCCTCTCCATATCCAGCTAAGTTATCTGATCCTGGTTCTTTTACTTTGCCTTTGGTCATCAATGATGTTGAGATTGAACGTTGTTTAGTTGATCTAGGAGCGTCTGTTAATGTCATGCCTATGTGCCTGTTTGAAAAGTTAAACCTAGGAGAACTTGAACCGCCTAGTATGCAACTTGTCTTTGCTGATAGATCACTTAAAACCCCTAAGGGAGAGATTAAAGATGTTGTTACTAAATGTGGTCCATTCACGTTCTTAGCTAACTATGTGATTATGGATACTAGTACAGATGATTCTACCATTCTCATAGGTCGACCTTTCATGGCTACCACTGGAATGAATATTAACGTTCCCAATGGTTCTTTAACTCTAAGGGTCGGTAAAGAAACGAAAATGTTCCGTCTTAAAGATGGCATGAAATATGACTCTAAGAATGAAGATCTCACTGCCTAGCTGTTGAAACTGTGGAGTTGACTCCGGTCAACTCCGTTACTAATGCTTCTTCCAGTGTCTCTAGATTAGTTGTTGCTGCAGATATTAAACAGGTTATTAAGAAGAAGCCAGAGACTTCGGTTCAGAAGCTGCCCAAGAAGAAGAAGGAACTGCAAGCCTCTTCTAAGCCACCGAGCACTAAATCGAGCAGACCTCAGGGAAAGAACAAGAAGACAAAGACCCAAATGGTCTGGAGGCCAAAAATTCCGCCGTCTTCCACCGAGCCAGCTGCACCACCAATTAGTTCCGATAAACCGGCGCCGGAACAAGTATGGAAGGATAAGCCAAAAGCATCTCCTAAGGAAATACTGACGATCACCGATCCTGGTGATACCAAGCCGAAGATAAAAGAAAAGAAGCCGACAGTCCTCATTCCTTCCATCGTAACACTCAAGAAGGATGACCTCTCCAGAGAACTGTTCGGACCGTTCAAGTTCGTCGATCATCTTCCCGATGGACGTACCAAGCTGCTGCATGCGAACGGGAAGAGATTCACGCTTACCGGAGAAGTCCCGAAGCTGTACTTCATGAACTCTGACGCGAGCGTTAAGGAGAATTTGAGTTGGGATGTCTCCTAATACCGTCCAGGTATCGTCCAGCTCAAGGACGTTAATAAAAGAGCGCTTCGTGGGAGGCAACCCACGGCTGGAGTCCGTTTTTAATTTTTGTCAACCTTAGTGTTTTAGAGTCAGTTTGGGGGAGCCAAAAGTGTCAGTTTGTTTGATTTATTATTTTTCGTGTAGATTCTGTGTGTCATAGAGTCAGTTGCAAGTTGATTGAGGTCGTTCCAATTTTTGTGGATTTAACGTTGATTTTCTGAAGTTGGCCGGATTTGTGAAAATATTTTCACCCGAGTAGTTCAAAATTTTTGGCGAAATCACCCCTTATTTTCGGCGAAATCGCCCTTTGATTTTCGAACCCGGTCTCCTGTTTCATATTTTCGGTTCGAAAAGTTATATGTTTTCGGCGAAAACCTATTTGAAAACCGGCAGCCATTTTAACTCCAATTTTTGGCGAAAACAACCTATTGGTTTCGCCGAAAACTCCTTTGAAAATCCAAAAATTCACCCTTTAAAATCGGTCTTGTTTCCTCTCTCTTTCACTTGCCATTTTCGAACATAAAAACCGAAAACCCCCTCCCCTTTTCTTTTTTCAAATCGCCGCCGCCACCCCTCTTTAAAACCACCGTCGCCGCCATTTACCACCGCCGCCGCCATCGTCGACCACCGCCGCTCAACTCCCCTCCCAATTCCGATCTTTTCAAGCCCTAGAATATCCAAATCGGAGCTCTACAGCTCCAGTTCACCGAAACCCTTGTTTTCAGAGTTTTTCACCGATTCCTCCCAAACCATTCGTTTTTAGCATCCATGGCTTCAAGGTAAGTTGTAGAACTTTTCAATACGAATCCTTTGACATATGAATTGCTGAATTTCTTCAGGGTTGACTTTCAGTTGACTTTTCAGTTTGCCTCGATTTGCGTGCCGACTGTTTTCGTGTGAACTAGTTTAGCTGAACTTATAGAACTGTTCTAGCATGCTTAGGGAGTTCCGTGCTTAACTTCCATATCATTTGATCATGTGTTGGTATGCATACGATTGATTCTTTGTTATGTTGACTTGTGAGAAATGTCGGTTTGAAGATGAACTTTATTTGATCGTTTGGCTGTCGTTTGTGTTCATTCTCGTTCAGATTATCGTGCTTGCCATTTGAGATCATATTTTACCGTCATTCCCCAAGTTGTGATAGTCTTGCCATGATTAGGGTTCATTGTACTATAAATCTTGACTTTCTAAATGTCGGTTTAACTTTTTGAACTCTGATTGTGCTTATTCGATTCTGGCTTTCCTAAGTATGTATTTTACTGTCTATGATTACCGGTTACTCCGCTTTGCTTACCCCACTTAGTTTCCTCATTTCTTTGTGAAATTGAGTTTTTCTACTAAGTGTGGGGTAGGGTTTTAGTTGACTAATCTGGTTTTCATTCTGGTTTTAGGAACACCTCTTATGAGCGCAGGACTAAAGCGCGACTTGATGGCGCCTCGAGCTCAGGAGCTGCCGCCCCTGTCACACCCGCCGTTCTGGGTCCTCCACCCGCACTCCCTCGCCGGGCTGGATACCATCGCACTATAGCTCGTCTACCAGACTTCTACTTCGAGTGCTTCTAGAAGATCAAGCACATTCGTGGAGCTGACGTGCGCCCTCTGTCCATGGAGTCCCTCTTCGATCACGACGAGGACTACCACCAGAATGTGCATGACACCCTAGCACTGGCACGTCTCCTAGAGCTGACCACCATCGCTGCCGAGTTCCCAGACATTGCCCTCTAGGAGTTCTGGGCGACCTTTGATCTGGATGAGCACAAGAGGAAGCAGCGCCAGAAGGTTGTCACCTTCTATCTTGGTGGGGTGTACAGGCAGCTCACCTACGATGAGTTTGCTGCTCATCTCGGCATCCCCTACGAGCACTATCACGATCATCACCTAGGCTGGGGCGAAGATGATAACGACGAGGAGTACCACGTGCTCTGGAGCCACATGACATGCGTGCCTGGCAATCGCCTCGGGACGAACAACTCAGTTAAGTCGCTCTCTCACCCTCTCTTTAAATTTATTCATATGGTTTGGCGTAGATCACTTTTATATGTTACAGATAAGGATCGCCACCATATCCTCAAGGAGGAGCTCATGCTTCTTCGAGCCATCCGAGAGAGCTACCCTCTACACCCCGGCTGGGTACTGGCTCGCATCTTCCGCCAGAAGACCAGGAGGAAGACGCCACCTCGTAGACTCCTGGGGGGAAACTTCATAGGATAGCACATCCTCTCCTTCGGCATCAGCCATGAATATGGCCCGAACATTCCACGACACCGAGTTAGGACTGTTGGAGGAGACTTAGCGGTTGAGTACGACTTAGAACTCGACCTCAGTCCCCATGTAGCAGCAGATCCTCCACTCCAGCCTATGGTCGAGTCGGAGGAAGAAGACGATGCTGAGGAGCAGCAGCCCCAGCCGCCGCCAGAATTCCAAATATATCCCTCGCCACATCATCCGGCAGGGTAGCTCACCAATCGCCGCCGACATTCCAGTTACACCAGGCGCCCCCAACAGCCCTGACACCACCCTGCAGATGTTGGAGAGTTGTACGAGCGACTACAGGAGTGGCGCATCACCGACAACGCCACTCAAGAGGCGCGATGGACTATTATGCAGCAACATATGCGCCGCGCCGACAGGCGATATGAGGCATAGCTGGCGTGGCAACGTCAGCTCGGCGAGCACCTCCACTTTCCACCTCCCGGTTCACCGGACCAGCAGTGATCGGGTTGTATTCCTTTTCTGGTGTCTTCTTTTTATTTATTCTTTTCAGATTTCGGTCCAACTTTTTTCTGTGTTGATCCGGGACACTTGTCCCGGTTTCCTTTTTATGTTTTATTTGTTTTTGTTTTGTAGGCAGTTGGGAGATTCCCTTTGCTTCGCTTGGGTAGATTCCCTCTGCTCCGAGGACCCGTGCTCATCCCCTACACCAATCATCTCGGTCCAGGTTCTTCTACTTCACTCTGAACTCTAGAATTAGTCCTGTGAGGACACAGTCCAATTTAAGTGTGGGGTAGGATGCTAGAGAACCTTGCATGAACTTGATTGCCCTTGATTGTGTTTTGTGTGTGCCTCGTGATTCCATACCAGTCTCTCTAGCATTAGAATGGCTCAGTTCTTGATTTTTGATGTTAAGTTGTTGTTCAAACCTTCATAATGATGCTTAGACTGCTTAACCTAGAACTTGAGAACCAACTTGTATACTTTGATGCTAAATTGCCTGGTCAGAATAGAATTTTTGAAATCAAACTTGTAGTTTGTAGCCTTGATTGCATGAAAATGACCGAATCCGACTAGCAAACCAACTGTGAGCTTTTGATCCATTGCACGTAACTTGCAATTTAAATTCTTTCTGAGTGGTTTTCTGTCTACTTGAATGAGTTAGAATTTGCATGAGACCTACTCGAGACCACACGATGACACGAGTTCTAGAAGGATAGGGGCACCTAGATTCAGCTACTAAGCCAGATAGCCTACCAAACGATAAAATCCACTAGGTTTAGACCCTTGAGCTTGGCCTGTTCTTTCGGTTCGATAATACATTACAACCATTTCCCATTTCTTTCATTCCCCGTTGATCCCCTGTGGTTGTAGTTCTAGATTGACCTACCGGAAGTCGGTTTCTGGTAACCTTCCTATAGCCATTAAACAGGTGGTCTTAGCTAATATTTCCAGACGTGTAAACCCCTCTAGCAACTAAAAGAAAAATCGGCACAAAAGAAAAAAAAGTAAAGTAAGAAAAGAAGAAAATGAAGAAAAGAAAAATCGGAAAAAAGTTCAAAGTTTTAGTTCAATAAAACGTTCTTCTCCCTACAAATGGAAGAACGAAGTCAAAAGAAAAGTTCAAAAGAAAGAAAAAGAAAAAAAAAATCGTGTAAAAGAAAAGAATAAGTGATAGGTTGCTTGAGGGTATCATAGGACGAGCGTTCATCATTCCACCCGTGTTTGGTTAGACGGTAGGAAGCCATAGATTAGATTCGAGGGAAGTTAGTCGAAAGCTACACCACACAAAGCCATCATCATTCATCCCCATCATCCATCTCATTATAAACCCGAGTAGTGTAGAATTCATTACTGTCCTAGCAGGGAAGTCCTTCTTGACTAGATACTCGTGTTGTCACAGTGGTGGAGATGTGGTCGAAATGCAAACCTATGACAGAATTTGGTAACAGAAAATGATCGAGAGCAGAAACACGGCCCTAAACACAGAGAGTGAGAGTTCCCATTGTACTATATGTATCCTGTGTGAGGAGTCTGGTCGGTCAGGTCAAATTCGTGCATAATTGGTTGCTAATTACTTGTCGTGTGCAGTTTATTAGTGAGACCAGGTAGTTTGGCTGATCTGTATTCATGTTAGGTTTCTTGTTCTCGGATCGATCTGTCTAATAATTCATTGTGTTTGATTGAGCTCCAATTTAATTGATCTTATCATTTATGAACATGAGTGTTTCTATTCAGCTTGCTTGAGGACAAGCAAAAGCTTAAGTGTGGGGTATTTGATGACACTCGATTTGACGTGATTATCAGCCTCATTTAAGTGACATTTCTTTGCTTAAGACATGGTTTTTAGGGTAGAATAACGAATATTCAATCGATTGCCCTATCTCGTGCCATTTGTGTTACATTGGCCCGTTTCGGGTCTATTTGATGGTTTTCTAGTGTTTTTATGTTAGCACAGGTTTTTGCCATCGAATAAGTAACCAAGGACGTGTCTAAGGCGTTGGAACCTTGAGGAATCAAACCGGAATCGATCCAAGGAGCCGATCAAGTCAAACCAAAAGTCTGCCCATTCACACTTACATTTTCGGCGAAAATGACCTATGGCTTTCGGCGAAAATACAAAACAATCCACTGATGCTCAGCCAAAGAAGTTTTCGGCGAAATCGTTGGGTTTTCGGACCGAAATGAAAATCACAGGAGAATCAGCCGGCGGGACTTCCATTCACAAGCATATTTTCGGCGAAAATAATTCACTATTTTCGGCAAAAATATTAGAAGAAATCCGGCTGATTAGGGTTAAGTATAAATACTTAACCCGGCGGCCCAAAAGAAAAGGAGAACATCATAATTCACAAAATATAACTTTTCGAGATCAGAATTCAGAGAATCCTCTCAAGTTCTGGAGCGAAGAGTTAGAGTTCGAAGAGCCGGAGAGAGATCGTGACGCCATCCCTTCCACCTCGACGAATCGGAGCTAGGAGTGTTATTTACCGAAGATCGAAGTCTGTCAGAGTCGTCTAAATTAGGTTTTTCAGATTCTTTTATGTTCTTCCTCTGGATGATGAACTCTCTCTTTGTCTTTGTTTCTTTTGTAATAATCATGAGTAGCTAAACTCGTTAGAGCTTAGACTAGATGAACCCTAAGTGACCCAGGGCTTTAAAGCGGTCACGGATTGGCGGTGATTAGATTCGAAATTCAATCAGTTTCTCATTCATGTTTGATTTGTTCTTCTTTGTTCATGTTTCTTGTCTGGATTGATCACACAGATTAGATTCTAGTTAAGCTAAGGATATAAGCGAATGCTCGCCTTACTTTAGAACATCAAATTGAACAATTAACCTTATAATTGGAGCGTGCCTTTCGTAGGAACCGGTTAGGGGTAATTCACTGCAAGAGTAACTCATTAATCATTAGTAATTACACCAGTTAATTAAATCGTTGCAAGAGGAGACCGTACCCGGGCGGCTAGTTAATCTTGGTAGTTAGAACGGATAGAGCGAACGTTCGTCGGTCTTAAACCTAAGGGTAAGAAGTTATGGTGGTGTCTTAGTAATTGTTTGAATGAGAATCGAAATCCGCTGATCTGTTGATTGCCAATGCTCTGGGGAACGAAGGGGGATTCAAAGTCTAAGTTCGTTTGTCATCTCTGTTTTCAAACCCTAATTTCCAATCTGCTTTAGTTTAATTTTTAATTTCTCTGCATTTCTTAGAATTAGAAGTCGTGGAACTCACACCACGCACAACTTGCTTGCATTCGAGTATTTTACCAGTTTTGGAAGTAGTCAATCTTAGAAGACCCCTGGAATACGACCTGCTTAGCTCTTGTTAGCTTGGTAGTATTTGATCAACCGCTTCTGTGACGTCCGATCAATAAAGCTTGTATTGAAGCATTTGAAACTTTGAAGACTCAACTCACCACCGCACCGATCCTTACAGCACCATATTGGAATCTTCCATTCGAGATTATGTGCGATGCTAGCGACTTCACCGTTGGCGCGGTTCTTGGTCAGAGAAAGGAGAAGAGATTTCATCCTATCTACTTTGCTAGCAAGACGCTCAACGATGCTCAGAGGAACTACACCACTACAGAGAAGGAGCTCCTGGCTATCGTTTTCTCCTTTGATAAATTCTGACAGTACTTGGATCTTTCACATACCATTGTCTACACAGATCATACTGCCCTGCGCCATCTATTGGCCAAGCAGGACTCGAAGCCACGTCTCATCCAATGGATCCTTCTCCTCCAAGAGTTCGACATAGAAATTAAAGACAAGAAGGGAGTAGAGAACTTAGCAGTGGATCATCTTTCCCGACTGGAGGAATCACAAACAGGTAAATCTACTACTCTTATCAATGATTCTTTCCCTGACGAGCTGTTGCGTGTTGAAACGTATGAACAGGTTAACAGCATAGCTATCGAGCCCTGGGCAGTCCCTCATGCTCAAGATCTGAGTAATGCAGCCGACTCGAAGAACCATGGTATGCAACTCTGGCTAATTATCTCTCTCACGGCATTGTACCTCCTGAGCTAGATTTCAATGCACGCAAGAAGCTCTTTAAGGAAGCCAAGTCATACTTCTTGGATGAGCCCTTCTTATACCGCATCAGCATTGATGGAATGATCCGAAGATGTGTTTCTTACATCGAAGCAGCTGACATTATGCGTAAATGCCATGAAGGACAGTTCGGAGGACACTTCGGAGGCACCGCACTGCGAGAAAGGTACTCGAAACATGTTTTTATTGGCCTTCAATCTTTAGTGATTGTGACGTCTTTGCTCGTCGTTGTGATGCGTGCTAGTGATCAGGTAGCATCTCTAACCGTAATGGGATGCCCCAAATTGTTTCTTTAACTGTTGAGATCTTTGATGTTTGGGGAATTGATTTCATGGGTCCGTTCACACCCTTCAACGGAAACAACTAGATTCTTGTAGTCATTGATTATGTCTCTAAGTGGGTTGAAGCTGAAGCTTTCCCCACTAACGATTCAAGAGTGGTGGTCGTTTCCTTACCCGTCTTTTCACGCATTTTGGTTCACCACGCTTTATCATAAGCGATAGGGGTACCCATTTCCATGGACATTTCGACTGGGTGTGCAAATGCTTTGGCGTCACCCACCGTATGTCCACAGCTTACCACCCTCAAGCTAATGGTCAAGCGGAAGTGACGAACCGTGAGCTCAAGCGGATTCTTGATAGGACAGTTGGCCGGTCCCGCAAGGACTGGTCATCTAAGCTCAATGATGCCTTATGGGCTTATCGAACTGCCTTTAAGACTCCCATCAGTACCTCACCATATCAGCTGGTCTATGGCAAGGCATGCCATTTGCCGGTTGAGCTTGAGCACAAGGCATTCTGGGCTAATAAAGAGTTGAATATGAGCTATGCAGTAGCAGGTAATAACCGCCATGACCAGATCGCTGAGCTTGAGGAGCACCGTCTCTAAGCATATGAGAGCACGAAGTTATACAAAGAGCGAACGAAGAGGATTCATGACTCTCAATTAAAGACGATCAAACAGTTCTACCCCGGAGATGAAGTCCTCTTATATAACTCGCGGTTGAAACTCTTCCCGGGTAAACTGAAGTCCCGTTGGTCCGGCCCTTATACCGTGGTGCGGCAGACATCTTTAGGAAGTTTCCTAATCAAATTGCATGATCAAGAGTCATTCATAGTCACCGGTCATAGGCTTAAGAAGTATCTGCAAGGATTAACTGTCTCTTCCATAGACGTGCACTACTTCACGACGGAACCATGACACGAATCCAGGTATCGTCTGGCTCACAGACGTTAAACAAGAGCGCTTCGTGGGAGGCAACCCACGGCTGGAGTCAGTTGTTTTCGTTTCGAGTTGTTTTGTTTTAAAACCCATCTTATTAAAAAAAAAAAAACAGCCGGCCATTTTTCAAGTGAGTTTTCGGCGAAAATTTATCAATAATTTCGCCGAAAATTCAAGCTTTAAACCTCCTGTTTCTCCTGTTTCTCTCAACCGACACTTCTCGCCGAAAATACTCCCTTTTCGCCGAACATGTTTTCATTTTTTAAGGGAATTTTCACCAAAAATTTTCCAGTATTTTCGCCAAAAATTTTGATGGATTCGGCCAGTATAAAACCCCACTTCCGGTTTATGTTTTCGCGATAACAAACCCCCCCTCATTCTTCTGGTTTCGCTGAACCACTCACCCCCGCCGCCGCCTCCCTGTTCGCCGGCCGCCGAAGCCGCCGCCGCACCACCAATCAGCCGACCGCCGCCGCCCTTTCTCCTTGCTTATCCTCCGGTTCAAACCCTAAAATCGGAGCTTTTCCTCTCCGGTTCTTCCCGAACAATTTTCAAGCTTTCCGTCGATTTCTCGGATTTCCAATCATTTTCTTGAGTCATGTCATCACGGCTTTTTGACTTTCGGTTTTCGGCATGGTTGACTTTGGTTGACTTTTTGGTTCTTCCTCGATTTCCATGATTTCTATTTCGGTGTCAATTGGCTAGGTTCTGGAAATTTGTTTTTGACCTTTTAAGGCTCGTGAATTGTTGTCTGTGCGATCGTGTTCATGAATCATTTCATTCCTCATGCTTGCTTAATTGAATGACAGGTCTTTTCTGCTATGTCTCGATTCGGTGACCTCTCGGTTTTATTTGCTTGCCCCCACTTAAGTGTGGGGTAGGATTCTTGTCTTCTGATACTGGTTTCCCCAAAGTTCTGTTTTTCAGGGCTCCCAAACGATTCAAGACCACCAGTGCAGATAGGGCACAGCGATCCTCGGCTCGACAGAACCGGACTCAACCCTCCCGACCACCCGCACCAGCTGCACCAACATCGACGGTTTGGCCATCATCCCCGAGGATGCACCGACCCCTGTGACTCCTATCTCCTCTGTTCCTGCACCCGCCACTGGGGCCCTACATCCTTTCATCACAGCCCTGGAGCCGCACCAGCTAGAGGTCTTTCAGAAGATCAAAGACATTCCTTCGGCTAAGGTAGCAGTTCTGTCTCTGGATAGTCTCAAGGACCACAATCCGGCTTGGCACTCCACCATCGACACCGCCCTTCATAAAGCCGGTTTGCGAGTTCTGACCGCTCATGGATCCCCCTACCCGCTTGTCGCCCTTCAAGAGTTTTGGAGTTCGTTCCAGCGCCTCACTCCGAAGCCCATACGTGATCAGAAATTCGTATCCTTTCGCCTCGGTGGTGTTCTCCACGAGAAGTCCCTCCATGAGTTCGACCACCTGCTGGATCCGCACGCCAACCTCCACGATACATCCGTTGGTTTCGCGGACACCTACTCCATCATGAGTGCTCCGTACCCAGAAGTGTGGAAGTGGGCAGCTGGCCTAACCGAGATCGAGCCTATTGTCAACCCCACGGTGGGTGATATTTCTAACCCTATTCTTAAATTCTTACATTATGTTTGGGTGCAGTCTTTGTGTTATTGCAGCAAGACAGGCCGTCACCATGTTTCTCTGGAAGAACTCGTTCTCTTCCGTGCTTTAGAGGAGGATGCAAACTTCCATCCCGGATGGTGGCTTGCACGATTCTTTCACAAGCGCACTACAACCAAGAACCTTCCTTCAGAGCTTCCGGGCGGACCTTTCATTTCATTTCTGATCGACAATCTCCAGATCGGTGACAAATGGGGCCCCGACATTCCTCGCGTCTCGATTGAGTACATAGGAGCCGACCTCGCTGTAGCACGGGGCATCGACCTATCGTTGGATTTCGAGAGTTGCAACTCGCTTCCTCACCGCATTCCACAGCCAGTTGAACACCCACCGCCACGGGCACTAATCGCCGCTGAGATGAATGAGAGGCTGGCACGTATTGAGAAGTGGCAGTTTGACTACTCGGCTGGTTCACTTCCATGGCAGAAGGACTAGGTGGCGCATGAAACGACACAGAATGAGCGATGGACCATTCTTCAGCAGTTCATGGCTGACCAGTCAGCCAGACACAGGGATGATATCGCATGGCGACAGCAGATGGAGGAGCGGCTTGGCATTTCACCTTTCCTGACCCCGCCTCCACCCCCACCATCGGAATAGTGATCAGGTTGTTTCTATCCTTTCCATTTCTTTTCTTTCTTCTTTTCGGATCTCGATCCACATTTATTCTGTGTGGATCCGGGGCACTTGTCCCGGTGTCCTTTTGATCTTTTTGTTGTTTGTGTTTTATAGGATTTTGAGTAGCTACTCCGCTCCGCCCCGGACTCTTCGTGCTCAACCACTACACCGCCCATCACCCTTCAGGTTCTTCGTATCTCTCTACTTTAGTTTGGTCCTGTGAGGACACAGAACAGTCTAAGTGTGGGGTAGGATGTTAGAGAACCATGCATGATCTTGATTGCCTATATCTTTGTGTGCCTCGTGATTCCTGTCCGGTCTCTCTAGCATAGAATGGCTCAGTTCTCGATTTTTGATGTTAAGCTGTTGTTCAATCCTTCATAATGATGCTTAGACTGCTTAACCTAGAACTTGAGAACCAATGTGTATATTTTGATGCTAAATTACCTGGTCAGAACAGAATTTTTAAAATCACACTTGTAGTTTGTAGCCTTGATTTCATGAAAATGACCGAATCCGACTAGCAAACCAACTGTGAGCTTTTGATCCATTGCACGTAACTTGCAATCTCGATTCTTTTTGAGTGATTTTCTGTTTGCTTGAATGAGTTAGAATTTGCATGAGACCTACTCGAGACCACACGATGACACGAGTTCTAGAATGATAGGGGCACCTAGATTCAGCTACTAAGCCAGATAGCCTACCAAACGATAAATCCACTTGGTTTAAACCCTTGGGCTTGGCCTGTTCTTTCGGTTCGATATACATTACAGCCATTTCCCATTCTGTCATCCCCGTTTGATCCCCTGTGGTTGTAGTTCTAGATTGACCTACCGGAAGTCGGTTTGTGGTAACTTGCCTAAAGCCATTAAAACAGGTGGTCTTAGCTGTTACGTCCAGACGTGTAAACCCCTCTAGCAACTAAAAGAAAGAATCGGCACAAAAGAAGAAAAAAAAGAGAAGTAAATTTCGAAAAGGAAATGATGAAAAGAAAGAAGAAAAAATCAGAAAAGCCAAAAAGGTTTCAAGTTTTCAATTCAATAAACGTTCTTCTCCCTACATATGGAAGAACGAAGTCAAAAGAAAACTTGAAAAGAAAAAAAATTGTGTAAGAAAAATAATAAAGTGCTAGGTTGCTTAAGGGTATCTTAGTTCGAGCGTTCACTATTCCACTCGTGTCTGGTTAGATGGTAGGAAGCCACATATTAGATTCGAGAGAAGTTAGTCGAAAGCTACACCGCACCAAAGCCATCATCATACTTTCCCATCATCCATCTCATTAAAACCCTTGTAGTGTAGAATTCGTTATAGTCCTAGCAGGGAAGTCCTTCTTGACTGGTTACTTGTGTTGTCACAGTGGTGGAGATGTGGTCGAAATGCAAACATATGACAGAATTCAGTAACAGAAAATGATTGAGAGCTTAAAACACGTCCTTAAACACCGAGAGTGAGAGTTCCCATTGTTCTATATATTTCCTGTGTGAGGAGTCTGGTCGGTCAGGTTAAATTCATGCATAATTGGTTACGATCACTCGTCGTGTGCAGTCTACTAGTGAGACTAGGTTGTTTGGCTGATCTGTATGCATATTACGTTTCTTGTTCTAGGAATTATCTGTTTAATAATTCATTGTGATTGATTGAGCTCCAATTTAATCGATCTTGTCATTTGTGAACATGAGCGTTTCTATTCAGTTTGCTTGAGGACAAGCAAAAGCTTAAGTGTGGGGTATTTTGATGACACTCGAATTTACGTGATTATCAGCCTCATTTAAGTGACAGTTCATTGCTTAAGACACGATTTTTAGGGTAGAATAGTGAATATTCACTCAACCGATCCATCTCATGCCTTTTGTGTTACCTTGGCCCATTTCAGGTCTATTTGATTGTTTTCTAGTATTTTCGTGTTAGTACAGGTGTTCGCCATCAAATACGGTAGCCAAGGACGTGTCTAAGGCACTGGAACCCCGAGGAATCACACCCGAATCAACCAGAAAAGTCATTCAACTCAAAAGGAATTCCTGCTCCATTTACACACAGATTTTCGGCGAAAATACCCTTGAGTTTTCGCCGAAAATGCAAGAAGGAATCCACTGTCCCGATCAAGAATAAGTTTTCGACGAAAACCTTCGGAGTTTTCGCCGAAAACCCTAAGCCATTTCAGCCGGAAGAAACAGACAAATCAAGCCGACTTTTCAACAGATATTTTCGCCGAAAATCTCCTTATATTTTCGGCGAAAATTCAAGCAAAAATCAGCAGTAGCTCGATTAGGTTTAAATACAAAAGCAGCGGCTAAAATTAAAACACACAAAATTTACACTGGATGAAAAATCTCAAGACTGAAAGAGAGAGAGAACGAGTGGATAGAGTTCAAGGAGCCAGGAACGGATCGTGACGCCATCCATCCATCTCGGAGAGCCGGTGCTAGGAGTTGAAGATTCAGCAGATTGTAGCTGCAAGGAGTCGTCGAAATTAGGTTTTGCAGTTCTTCTCTGTTTTCCCTACATGAGATGTATTCTTTGTCTGTCTTCGATTCTTCTGTATTGAATATGAGTAGCTAAACTCGTAGAGCTTAGATTAGATGAACCCTAAGTGACCCAGGGCTTTAAAGAGGTGGTGAACCGTCGTTGTGCTGAGCAGGTTCAATCAAATAACTATCAAGCTCAAGAGCTAGGATAGATCGTATTCCACGGCCTTCAATTGATTGGCTACTTCAGAACTAACAAATTACTCAAGGAAAAACACGTTGTACGTGGTGTGAGTTCCACGACTTCTAATTCTAAGAAATGCAGAAAAATTAAAAAAAATTAAGCTAAAGCAGATTGGGAATTTAGGGTTTGAAAACAAGAATGACAAACGAACTTAGACTTTGAATCCCCCTTCGTTCCCCAGAGCATTGGCAATCAACAGATCAGCGGATTTCGATTCTCATTCAATCAATTACTAAGACACCACCATAACTCCTTACCCTTAGGTTTAAGACCGGCGAACGTTCGCTCTATCCGTTCTAACTACCAAGATTAACTAGCCGCCCGGGTACGGTCGCCTCTCGCAACGACTTAATTAATTGGTGTAATTACTAGTGATTAATGAGTTACTCTTGCAGTGAATTAACCCTAACCGGTTCCTACGAAAGGCACACTCCAATTATAAGGTTAATTGTTTAATTCGATGTTCTAAAGTAAGGCGAGCTTTCGCTTCTATCCTTAGCTTAACAAGAATCTAATCTAGGTGATCAATCCAGACAAGAAACATGAACAATGAAGAACGAATCAAACATGAAAAAGAACTGATTGAATTTCGAATCTAATCACCGCCGATCCGTGACCGCTTTAAAGCCCTGGGTCATTTAGGGTTCATCTAGTCTAAGCTCTAACGATTTTAGCTACTCATGATCATTACAAAAGACACAAAGACAAGGAAAGAGTTCATCATCACAAGGAAGAACAGAAAAGGATCTAAAAAACCTAATTCAGACGACTCTGACAAACACCGATCTTCGGTAAGTTACACTCCTAGCTCCGGTTCTCCGAGAAGGAAGGAATGGCGTCACGATCTCTATCCGGCTCTTCGAACTCCAACTCTTCGCTCCAGAACTTCAGAGGATTCTGATCTCGAAAAGTTGTGTTTTTCGAATTATGAATTGTATATTGTATATCTGGGCCGCCGGGTTAAGTATAAATACTTAACCCTAAATTAGTCGGACCAGTGTATTATTTTCGCCAAAAATTCCTTAAGAATTCTGGCGAAAATTCCTTTAAGTTCAAGGGCTCCGCCGGCTATTCAATATTTTCGGTCCGAGCAGTTGAGTATTTTCGCCGAAAGCATTCTTCACTTGGCACTGGCTGATTTGATTTGCTGGTTTCGCCGAAACTGGGGGCCTGGTTTCGCCGAAACTGTAAGTGTGAATGGCAAATTTTCGGTTTGACTTAATTGACTCCTTTGATCGATTCCGGTTTGATTCCTCGAGGTTCCTACGCCTTAGACACGTCCATGGCTATGCTATTTGACGGCAAAAACCTGTGCTAACACAAAAACACTAGAAAACCATCAAATAGACCCGAAACGGGCCAAGGTAACACAAATGGCACGAGATAGGGCAATCGATTGAATATTCGTTATTCTACCCTAAAAACAATGTCTTAAGCGAAGAAATGTCGCTTAAATGAGGCTGATAATCACATCAAATCGAGTGTCATCAAATACCCCACACTTAAGCTTTTGGTTGTCCTCAAGCAAACTGAATAGAAACGCTCATGTTCATAAATGATAAGATCGATTAAATTGGAGCTCAATCAAACACAATGAATTATTAGACAGATCGATCCTAGACAAGAAACCTAACATGCATACTGATCAGCCAAACTACCTGGTCTCACTATTAAACTGCACACGACAAGTAATTAGCAATCAATCATGCACGAATTTGACCTGACCGACCAGACTTCTCACACAGGATATATTTAGTACAATGGGAACTCTCACTCTCTGTGTTTAAGGACGTGTTTCTGCTCTCAATCGTTTTCTGTTACCGAATTCTGTCATAGGTTTGTATTTCGACCACATCTCCACCACTGTGACAACACGAGTATCTAGTCAAGAAGGACTTCCCTGCTAGGACCGTAATGAATTCTACACTACTCGGTTTATAATGAGATGGATGATGGGAATGATGATGGCTTTGTGCGGTGTAGCTTTCGACTAACTTCCCTCGAATCTAATTTATGGCTTCCTACCATCTAACCAAACACGGGTGGAATAATGAACGCTCGTCCTATGATACCCTCAAGCAACCTAGCACTTATTCTTTTTCTTTTGCATACACATTTTTCTTTTCAACTTTTCTTACGACTTCGTTCTTCCATTTGTAGGGAGAAGAACGTTTTATTTCAACTAAACTTTGAACTTTTTCGTATTTTTCTGATTTTTCTGCTTCTCTTTTGTTTTCTGAAGCTTGCTTCTTTTCTTACTTTATTTTTTTTCTTTTTGTGCCGATTTTTCTTTTAGTTGCTAGAGGGATTTACACGTCTGGACATATTAGCTAAGACCACTGTTTAATGGCTATAGGCAGGTTACCACAAACCGACTTCCGATAGGTCAATCTTGAACTACAACCACAAGGGATCAACGGGAATGAAAGAAATGGGAAATGGTCTAAACCTAGTGGATTTATCGTTTGGTAGGCTATCTGGCTTAGTAGCTGAATTTAGGTGCCCATATCCTTCTAGAACTCGTGTCATCGTGTGGTCTCGAGTAGGTCTCATGCAAATTCTAACTCATTCAAGTAAACAGAAAACCACTCAGAAAGAATTTAAATTGCAAGTTACGTGCAATGGATCAAAAGCTCACAGTTGGTTTGCTAGTCGGATTCGGTCATTTTCATGCAATCAAGGCTACAAACTACAAGTGTGATTTTTAAAATTCTGTTCTGACCAGGCAATTTAGCATTAAAGCATACAAGTTGGTTCTCAAGTTCTAGGTTAAGCAGTCTAAGCATCATTATGAAAGTTTGAACAACAACTTAACATCAAAAATCAAGAACTGAGCCATTCTAATGCTAGAGAGACTGGAATGGAATCACGAGGCACACAAAACACAATCAAGGGCAATCAAGTTCATGCAAGGTTCTCTAGCATCCTACCCCACACTTAAATCGGACTGTGTCCTCACAGGACTAATTCTAGAGTTCAGAGTGGAATGGAAGAACCTGGATCGAGATGATTGGCGTAGTGGATGAGCACGGATCCTCAGAGCGGAGGAAATCTACCCAAGCGAAGCAAAGGGAATCTCCCAACTGCCTACAAAACAAAAACAAATAAAACATAAAAAGGAAACCGGGACAAGTGCCCCGGATCCACACAGAAAAAAGTTGGATCAAAATCCGAAAAGAATAACTAAAAAGAAAGGACAAGGAAAAGGACACCACCTGATCATCACTGGTCAGAGGTGTCAGGGTGGGGGAAGTGGAAGTAATCGCCGAGTTGTCGCTGCCACTCCAGCTGTCGCTCGTATCGCCTGTCGGCGCAGTGCATGTGTTGCTGCATAATAGTCCATCACGTCTCTTGAGTGGCGTTGTCGGTGATGCGCCACTCCTGCAGTTGCTCGTACAACTCACCAATTCCGCGGGGTGGTGTTGCGGCTGGTGAGTATGCGCCAGAAATGGATCTGGAATGCACGGCGGCGACTGGTGGATGTACCCTGCCTGATGGTGTGGCGAGGGTATATAATCTTGAAACTCAGGCGGCGGCTGCGGCTGCTGCTCCTCAGCATCATCTTCGTCCTCCGACTCGACCGCAGGTTGGAGTGGAGGATCTGCTGCTACATGGGGACTGAGGTCGAGTTCTAAGTCGTACTCGACCGCCAAGTCTCCTCCAACGGTCATAATTGGGTGTCGTGGAATGTTAGGGCCATATTCATGGCTGATGCCGAAGGAGAGGATGAGCTGACCTATGAAGTTGCCTCCCAAGAGTTTGCGTGGTAGCTTCTTCCTCTTGGTCCGCTGGCTGAAGATGTGAGCTAGCACCCAGCCGGGGTGGAGAGGGTAGCTCTCTCGGATGGCTCGGTGAAGCACGAGCTCCTCCTTAAGGATATGGTGGCGATCCTTGTCTCTGACATATAAAAGTGACCTCCGCCAAACCATATGAATAAACTTATAGAGCGGGTGAGAGAGAGACTTAACTGAGTTGCTCTTCCCGAGGCGATCGCCAGGCACGCCTGTCATGTGGCTCCAGAGGGCGTGTAACTCCTCGTCGTCATCATCATCGCCCCAGCCGAGGTGGTGATCGTGATAGTGCTCGTAGGGGATGCCCAGATGAGCGGCAAACTCATCGTAGGTGAGCTGCCTGTACACCCCACCAAGAAAGAAGGTGATCACCTTCTGGCCCCGTCTCCTCTTATGCTCATCCAAGTCAAATGTCGCCCAGAACTCTTGGAGAGCAATGTCTGGGAACTCGGCGGCTATGGTGGTCAGCTCTAGGAGACCGGCCGGTGCTAGGGCGTCATGCACGTTCCGGTAGGAATCCTCGTCATGCTCCTGGAGCGACTCCATGGATAAAGGACGCACGTCAGCTCCACGGATGTGTTCGATCTTCTGGAAGTTCTCAAAGTAGAAGTCCGGTAGACGGGCGATGGTGGGATGGTATCCAGCATGGCGAGGGAGTGCAGGTGGAGGACCCAGAATGGCGGGTGTGACGGGAGCGGCAGCTCCTGAGCTCGAGGCACCATCAAGTCGCACCTTAGTCCTGCGCTCAAAGGTGTTCCTAAACCAGAATGAAATCAGATTAGTCAACTAAGATCCTACCCCACACTTAGTAGAAAAACTCAATTGCACAAAGAAACGAGGGAAACTAAGTGGGGTAAGTAAAGCGGAGTAACCGGTAATCATAGACATTAGAACACATGTCTTAAGAACAGCTATAATCAGGTAAGCGCAATCAGAGTTCAAAAAGTCAAACCGACATTTAGAAAGTCAACATTAAGTCATATTGAACCCTAATCATGGCAAGACTATCAAAACTTGGAGAATGACGGTAAAATATGATTTCAAATGGCAGCACGATAATATGAACAAGAATGAACATTTATGACAGCCAAACGATCAATACAGTTCAAGGTCAAACCGACATTTCTCACAAAAGTCAACATAACAAGAGATTAATCGTATGCATAGCAACATATGACCAACTGATATGGAAATTAAGCACGGAACTCCCTAAGCATCCTAGAACAGTTCTATAAGTTCAATTAATCCTAGTTCACACGAAACAGTCGGCACGCAAAACGAGGCAAACCGAAAAGTCAACCGAAAGTGAACCTCGACGAAATTTAGCAAACAATATGTCAAAAGATTCGTATTGAAAAGTTATACAACTTACCGTGAAGTCATGATTGCTAAAAATTAACGAGCTGAGAGGAATCGGTGAAAAACTTGAAAACTGGGGTTTCGGAGAACTGGAGCTGCAAAGCTCCGAATCAAACGTTCTAGGGCTTGTTGGGATCGGAATGAGGAGGGGAGAGGTGCGGCGGCGGTCGGCGATCGGCGGCGCGAGTGAAATGGCGGCGACGGCGGGTGTTGAAAGTGGGGCGTTCGGCGATTTCAAAAGGAGGGGGGGTTTCGGGTAGGCTGAGCGAAAATAAGAGAAGGAGAGAGGAAGTGGACCGGATTTTTAAAGGATAAATTAAGTGATTTTGCAAATCAGTTTCGGCGAAAGTAGGGGGTGGTTTCGCCGAAACTACTAGTTAAAATGGATTGACCGATTTGAAAAGGCATTTTCGCCGAAAATGGAAGCTCGGTTTCGTCAAAAATTTTAGTTGGGATGGTTTCGCCGAAATCAAAAATTTTCGAACCGAAAATGAGGAACAGGAGAACAGGTTCGAAATTTGAAAATCGGTTTCGCCGAAAACAAGGGTGGTTTCGCTGAAAATTTTGAACTGTTCGGGTTTAAAATATTTTCGTAAATCAGGCCAACTTCAGAAAATCACAGTTAAATCCAGAAAAATCGGAACGACCTCAATCAACTTGCGACTGACTCTATGACATGCAGACTCTATACAAAAAATAATAAATCAAACAAACTGACACTTTTGGCTCTCCCGAACCGACTCTAAAATACCAAGGTTGAAACAAAACAAAACTGACTCCAGCCGTGGTTTGCCTCCCACGAAGCGCTCTTTTATTAACGTCCTTGAGCTGGACGATACCTGGACGGTATTAGGAGACATCCCAACTTAGATTCTCCTTCCCGCTCGTGTCGGAGTTCATGAAGTACAGCTTCGGGACTTCTCCGGTAAACGTGAATTTCTTCCCGTTCGCATGCAAAAGCTTGGTACGTCCGTCGGGAAGATGATCAACGAACTTGAACGGTCCGAACAGCTCTCTGGAGAGGTCATCCTTCTTTAGTGTGACGATGGAAGGAATGAGGACTGTCGGTTTCTCTTTTTCTTTCTTCTTCGGCTTGTTATCACCAGGATCGGTGATCGTTAGTACTTCCTTAGGAGATGCTTTCAGCTTCTCCTTCCATACTTGTTCCGGCGCCGGTTTCTCGAAACGAATTGGTGGTGCAGCTGGCTCGGTGGAAGATGGTGGAATTTTTGGTCTCCAGACCATTTGGGTCTTTGTCTTCTTATTCTTTCCTCGAGGTCTGCTCGGTGGTTTAGAAGAGGTTTGCAGTTCCTTCTTCTTCTTCTAAGCGGCTTCTGAACCGAAATTTCTGGTGTTTTCGTAGTGACCTGTTTAATGCCTGTAGCAACAACTGATCTAGAGACACTGGAAGAAGCATTAGTAACGGAGTTGACCGGAGTCAACTCCACAGTTTCAACAGCTAAGCAGTGAAATTCTTCATTCCTAGAGTCATATTTCATGCCGTCTTTAAGACGGAACGTTTTCGTTTCTTTACCAACTCTTAAAGTCAAAGAACCATTAGGAACGTTAATATTCATTCCAGTAGTAGCCATGAAAGGTCGACCTATGAGAATAGTAGCGTCATCTGTACTAGTATCCATAATCACATAATCAGCTAAGAACGTGAACGGACCACATTTAGTGACAACGTCTTTAATTCACCTTAGGGTTTAACGATCTATCAGCAAAGAGTTGCATACTAGGCGGTTCAAGTTCCCCTAGGTTTAACTTTTCATATAGACTCACAGGCATGACATTAACAGATGCTCCTAGATCAACTAAGCAACGTTCAATTTCAACATCATTGATGACCAAAGGCAAGGTAAAAGAACCAGGATCAATAACTTAGCTGGATATGGAGAGATAGGTTTCTTAATACGAATGTCAGGGTATCCTTCCTTGTTCCCCTTCATGCCAGTCTCGATCCTTGCGTTTGGCAGCAGTGCTCTAGGAAAAGGAGGCTTCACGACGTATGGTGCAAGAGGAGGATCATCCTTAGGCACTGGTTTCTGTTCCTCTTCTTCCTCCTCTTCCGGAGTTTCAGCGATCCTGCGTAAAACAGAAAAGGCATCAGCAATTAAGTTCGGAAGTTTTCGAGCAGTTACCATTTTAGCTTGTTCTTTTCTGGGTTTGGCTCTGTCTGGCTTGGGAGCTGGCCAAATGGTCGACCAGATGCTAGCATGCTCGAGATGTTGTTCACGACTTGCTCAATCCGTTGTCCAGATGCTATTTGTTCTTGATTGAGAAGAGCTTGAGCCTTGAACTGACTGTCATGATCATCGAGTCTTGTGATGATCTGGCTGAGCTTCTTATCCAGGTCACTGACATTATTATCTCTTTGATGCTGCTGTCCTGGATAGGTATTGTTAAGATATTGATTCTGGCGATTGCCAGGAGCAGTTCCATAATTACCCGGATTGCGATGCGGTGGCTGGTAAACACCTGCCGGCGGATGGTTAGGCTTCTGATCCTGAACTTGACCAGCCGGGCGGTTATTCTGGTTCTGGTTATGATTGGCGCCAGCATTGTAGGGAGGTCTGTCGTGATAGTTCCCTTGCTGTCTGAAGTTACGATAATCGGCATAACCATTCTGATTATTAACGAAGCCTTGTTGGATGAAATTTACCTCTTCGGCAGACCCAGACTTCTGCCTTACCAAAATTCTGACAACGGCCTCCATTATGTGAGCAAGCTCCACACCACTCGCAATCGGCAACATAGACAGAAGCTGCCGGTGGCTTGATTGGTGTGGTAGACTTCTTCAAATGCTTCTCTACCTCTGCTTTGATAGCTGCTTCGAAATCTAGCTTGCTCCTCGATCCTTCATATTGTCGCTCCCAGTTCCTTGACTTGGAGGCACAGTTTGCGAAGTGCAGAAGAGCAGCTTCAGGAGTGAGTGTAGTGCAATCCCCTTCAGCTAGAGAATTGACCCACTTGGCAGATTCTTCTCGAAGTCCTCGAGAGAAGATTTCAGCTAACTGCCTCTGCTCGAATCCATGATGAGGGCAGGTGTAGAGAAGTTCTTGGAATTGATTCCAAGTATCATATAAACTTTCTCCTTCTTTCTGGGAGAATCTGGCGATGCTGTCCTTGATGGCAGTTGTTCTGGCCGGAGGGAAGTATTCTTCAACAAAGTCCTGAGCCAGAGTATCCCAGTTAGTGTAGTAGCTAGTTGGTTTGCCAGTAAGCCACCTCTTAGCAGCGCCTTTCAAAGAGAACGGGAACGCCCTCAGACAAAGAGTGTTTTTGTCGAGGTTTCCGTTTTTAAAAGTATTGCAGAGATCAAGGAAGTCTGCAAGATGAGTGCACGGATTGTCTAGGGGCCTGCCTTCAAACTATAAATCCCTAGAGATCATGGTCAAGAATGGAATCTTGATCTCATAGTCAGGATCTCCTTCAATGCGCGGAACGGCAATGGCAGATCGAACGCTAGTCGCGCTCGGCTTGTTATAGTCTGCTAGACTCTTCTGTGCAGGTGGGGGTGGCGGCGGTTGCTCGCCGTTTGGTGGTAATCTATCGGTCATGGTGGGAGACGGAGGGGTGAAAGTGACTCGGTGTATGAAGCGGATGAAGAGTGCGGTGAAGACGGAGATGAGGAACTCTCCTTCGGTTCCTCGATCTTGATCGGAGTGATGAATGGATTGGATCTGCCTTCCTTCAGAATCTGTGATCGTAGAGGTGTAGCAGAACTGCCTGGATTCCCTGCAATCTTAGCCTGTTCGGTCTGAGAGCGAGTCCAAGGACGGTGAGGCATACACCTGTAAACCTACAGATAACAAAGACAAACAAAAGCAGTGTAAAATCGAAGTGATGGAAAAATGAAAGATGGAAAATAGAAGAATAAATTGCCAGATCTTCTTTCAACAATCAAAAGAAGTCCCCGGCAATGGTGCCAATTTGGTGAACCGTCGTTGTGCTGAGCAGGTTCAATCAAATAACTATCAAGCTCAAGAGCTAGGATAGATCGTATTCCACGGGCCTTCAATTGATTGGCTACTTCAGAACTAACAAATTACTCAAGGAAAAACACGTTGTGCGTGGTGTGAGTTCCACGACTTCTAATTCTAAGAAATGCAAAAAATTAAAACAAATTAAGCTAAAGCAGATTGGGAATTTAGGGTTTGAAAACAAGAATGACAGACGAACTTAGACTTTGAATCCCCCTTCGTTCCCTAGAGCATTGGCAATCAACAGATCAGCGGATTTCGATTCTCATTCAATCAATTACTAAGAACACCACCATAACTCCTTACCCTTAGGTTTAAGACCGGCGAACGTTCGCTCTATCCATTCTAACTACCAAGATTAACTAGCCGCCCGGGTACGGTCGCCTCTCGCAACGACTTAATTAATTGGTGTAATTACTAGTGATTAATGAGTTACTCTTGCAGTGAATTAATCCTAACCGGTTCCTACGAAAGGCACACTCCAATTATAAGGTTAATTGTTTAATTCGATGTTCTAAAGTAAGGCGAGCGTTCGCTTCTATCCTTAGCTTAACAAGAATCTAATCTAGGTGATCAATCCAGACAAGAAACATGAACAATGAAGAACGAATCAAACATGAAAAAGAACTGATTGAATTTCGAATCTAATCACCGCCGATCCGTGACCGCTTTAAAGCCCTGGGTCACTTAGGGTTCATCTAGTCTAAGCTCTAACGAGTTTAGCTACTCATGATCATTACAAAAGACACAAAGACAAGGAAAGAGTTCATCATCACAAGGAAGAACAGAAAAGGATCTGAAAAACCTAATTCATATGACTCTGACAAACTCCGATCTTCGGTAAGTTACACTCCTAGCTCCGGTTCTCCGAGAAGGAAGGGATGGCGTCACGATCTCTATCTGGCTCTTCGAACTCCAACTCTTCGCTCCAGAACTTCAGAGGATTCTGATCTTGAAAAGTTGTGTTTTTCGAATTATGAATTGTATATTGTATATCTGGGCCGCCGGGTTTATGTATAAATACTTAACCCTAAATTAGTCTGACCAGTGTATTATTTTCGCCGAAAATTCCTTAAGAATTTCGGCGAAAATTCCTTTAAGTTCAAGGGCTCCGCCGGCTGTTCAATATTTTCGGTCCGAGCAGTTGAGTATTTTCGCCGAAAGCATTCTTCACTTGGCACTGGCTGATTTGAACTGCTGGTTTCGCCGAAACTGGGGGCCTGGTTTCGCCGAAACTGTAAGTGTGAATGGCAGATTTTTGGTTTGACTTGATTGACTCCTTTGATCGATTCCGGTTTGATTCCTCGAGGTTCCTACGCGTTAGACACGTCCATGGCTACGCTATTTGACGGCAAAAACCTGTGCTAACACAAAAACACTAGAAAACCATCAAATAGACCCGAAACGGGCCAAGGTAACACAAATGGCACGAGATAGGGCAATCGATTGAATATTCGTTATTCTACCCTAAAAACAATGTCTTAAGCGAAGAAATGTCGCTTAAATGAGGCTGATAATCACGTCAAATCGAGTGTCATCAAGAGGTCACGGATCAGCGGTGATTAGATTCGAAATTCATTCAGTTTCTTCTTCATGTTTGATTCGTTCTTTGTGTTTCTTGTCTGGTTTGGCCACCTAGATTAGATTCTTGTTAAGCTAAGGATAGAAGCGAACGCTCGCCTTTTTTTAGAACATCAAGTTGAACAATTAACCTTATAATTGGAGTGTGCCTTTCGTAGGAACCGATTAGGGTTAATCCACTGCAAGAGTAACTCATAAATCGATAGAATTTGCACCAGTTAGTTAAGTCATTGCGAGAGGCGACCGTACCTGGGCGGCTAATTAATCGTGGTAGCTAGATCGGATAGAGCGAACGTTCGCCAGTCTTAAACCTAAGGGTCAGGAGTTACGGTGGTGTCTGAGAACTGAATGAACTAGAATCGGAAATCGATGATCTGTTGATTGTTGTTGCTCTGGTGATCTAAGAGGGATTCGAAATCTAAGCTTGTCTGTCGTCTGTCTTAGTCTATCAATCAACCTTTCTTCGCCTTAATTTCATTTCAGTTTATCTTTGCATTTTAGTATAGAAGTCGTGGAACTCACACCACGCACTAAGTGTTTAACCTTGAATTTAATTGCCAACATATTTGAGTAAGGAAGTAGAGGAGACCCGTGGAATACGATCTACCCTAGCTTCACAGCTTGGTAGCTATTTGATTGACCGCTATTCTGCAGCTCATCAGAGACGCTGATTTGAATGCATGTTGACGTACCCGAGACTGTGGAGTGTATGGTCAGGTGGGAGAGTCAAGCTGGTACCTCTTCTTAGACTATGTGTTTGCTAAGAAATGCTAGAAAGTGATATGGCTTAGCTAGGGAGTGACAACGTGCATGGAAAATTGAAAAACAGCGAGCCAAGTGTAGGCATCCACGACAACCCTATGGAGTCTTTGGTGAGAACGGAATTCGAGAGTGTGGAGTAATGGTAACGTGTAAAACAGGGTATCAAATAACTATCCTACTAGAGTAAGGTAGATCGTATTCCAAGGGTTTCTTCTAACTGTTTACTCAAAGAAATTAACAAGTATTCAAGTTTAAATCACCTTGATTGCATGAAAATGATCGAATCCTACTAGCAAACCAATTGTGAGCTTTTGATCCATTGCACATAACTTGCAATTTCAATTCCTTTTGAGTGGCTATCTCGTATCTTGAATGAGTTAGAATTTGCATGAGACCTATTCAAGACCACACAGATGATAGAGGCCCCTAGAATCGCTACTAAACCAGAAGCCATCTCAACGATAAATCCTCTAGGTGTAAACCCTTCTGCTTGGCCTTTCTTTCGGTTCGTTTATACATTACAGCCAATTCTCATGTTTTTCATCACCCCGTTGATCCCATGTGGTTGTAGTTTGAGATTAGCTAACTAGAAGTCGGTCTGTGGTGACTTTCCTATAGCTAGTAAACTGGTGGTCTTAGCTATTATGTCCAGACGTGTAAACCCTACTAGCAACTAAAAAAACCAGCACTAAGAAAATTTTCTTAGTTCTGGAAAAACAGAAAAGTTCATAAAGTTCAAGTCAAAGTAGTTCGTTAGTTCAAAACGTTCTTCTCCCTACATATGGAAGAACGAAAGCAAGCAAATGTAGAAAGAAAAAATTCTTTTACACAACGGACCAAACATATGTGGTACGTTATTCCGTTCATCCTCGCTCTTACCTACCATAATCGCCTCACAATTACCTGAACTGACTACCACTTTCCCCTCTTACTCTCGAGGTATCCCATCTTCTAAGGACGAAGCTATCGAGCCTTCTTCAACTATTGGGCCAGACGACCAGTCTGGAACAAAATTATTTTCAAAAACACCGACGAACTAAACTTAAAAATTCAAAACAAAATCAACAAAAATCAGAAAAATCCCAAATAAATTTGAATTGATCAACACGACTCACACCAGAAACATTAAAACCACGAATTAAAACTTTTGGGTCCCCCAAAACTGACTCAAAACACAAGGACAAACTCAATAATTCAAAAACTTAGTCCAGCCGTGGGGTGCCTCCCACGAAGCGCTCTAGTTTAACGTCCTTGAGCTGACGATACCTGGATGACGATCAAGAGGCGTCCCAACTTAGGATTTCATTCACGCTCGCATCAGAGTCGATGAAGTACAACTTTGGTGTACCTCCGGTCAAGAGGAATCGCCTCCTATTGATGTGAGCTAACTGAGTTCGTCCATCTGGGAGGTGTTTGCTAACTTCGAACGGCTCGAATAAATCCTTCAAGTGTACATCTTTGTCTGGTGTCTTAGCGGATGATGGCGGAGCAATCACTACAAGAAAATTAGCTCCTAACATCGAAACTCTAACAACGGTCAGGAATCCGCTGTTAGATAATACTGCCTAACAGCGGTCATAAATCCGCTGTTAGGTATTCGATGTTAAAATGAAAAGTCACCAGGTGCCAAAAAATCCCGCCACCCGCGGGAATGTGAAATTTTGGAGGGAAAGCTAACAGCGGATAATTTCCGCTGTTAGAATGAAAATTTAGTAGGCGCCTAAATATCCCGCCTCCGCGAGAATTCAAAATTTTGGGTGAGAACCTAACAGCGGATAATATCCGTTGTTAGGGCATCCGCCGTTACAGATTGCTGAGGTGGCAATCCGTGTGCCCACCTCTAGCCAATCAATGTGTTTTGTTATTTTATTTATTTATTTATCTTTCTGTAATTTTGCACATTTGGTAGAAGAAGAAGAAGAAGAAAAAGGAAGGAGGAGAATAAGGAGAAGGGAGAAAGAAGAAGAAGGAAGAATAATGCTAGAAGCTTAAGAGGGAAAGGAAGAAGAAGAACAGAAGATGGAGAAGAAGAACATGAGAAGGAAGAAAAGAAGAACAGAAGAAGAAGAAGAAGCAGAAGAAGAAATAGAAAAAGAAGAAGCAGAAGAAGCAGAAAGAAGAAGGAAGAAGAAGAAGAAGCCTGCTCCGGCGGATTTTATCCGCTGTTATATATTTACTCCGCTGTTAGATTTAACAGCGGATATGAAGTTATCCGCTGTTAGGTTTAACGGTGGATGCTTATCCGCTGTTAGCTAAGCTTACGTTAGTCAACCTAACAGCGGACACGCGTCCGCCGTTAGGATAGGTAACAACGGCCTATCCGCTGTTAGACTAAATAAAAATCCACTGTTAAACCTCCATTTTCTTGTAGTGAATTAGCTTCCAAGCCACTTTCTTCGTCACCTTACATTCCTTCTTTGCTTCGCCATGATCTCTAGCTCGTGGTGATTCAACGGTGGGTGCCTTCAGTGCCTCCTTTGTCTTTGGCTTATGTGCTTGAGCCTCATTTTCCGGATGGGTAACTTGTTTAGTTCCTGTCATACACATCTTTGAAGAAACACTAGAGATTTCATTAGTACCAGAGTTGGTCGAGGCCAACTCCATAGTATCAATAGACAAATAGTGTGCATCTTCCTTAGGAGTGTATTTCATATCGTCCTTGAGGTGGAATGTCACACTATCCTTTCTGACCCTTAAAGTCAACGAGCCATGCTGAACATTGATGGTCACGCCGGCTGTTGCCAGAAATGGTCTGCCTAGAAGAAGGGTAACATCTACCTCTCGAGTATCCATTATGACAAAATCAGCTAGAATAGTAAAAGGACCACAACGGAAAGTCACATTTTCTATTATTCCCCTAGGTTCTTTAACAGATATGTCAACTAACACCAAATGCGTACTAATCGGTTTCAATTTTCCTAGATTTAATTTTTCATATAAGAATGTAGGCATGACATTGATAAAAGCAGCTAGATCAGCTAAGCTACGATCAATTTTAATACCATTAATGGTGCAAGGTAAAGTAAAAGAACTAGGTTCGCTACACTTAGTTGGGGTAGGTGAAGATGGCACCTGGCAGAGGTCGGCGGAGCATTCCTTAGTAAGGGAAACGGAAGACGCTTTTTCCTTCTTCTTGTTCTTTGTGATGTCCTTCATGACTTTCCCAACCTGTGGTATCATCTCCATGGCATTAGTGACTGGTATTTTTATCTTTGTGTTCTTCAAGACCGAATACCATCTCTTGTACTGGGTGTTAAGGGTCTTCAGCTTCATAGCCTTAGGGAACGGGATCCTAGGCTGATAAGGAGCAGGAGGTGGCTCAGCAGCTGGTGTTGGAGGAGGCGGGGTAGTCATCTCCTCCTCTTCTTCTTTGTCCTCTTCCTTGATGTCTAGCATATCAATGGTTATGGCATCAGGAATCATGACTGGATCGGGAGCTGTAGGACCAGCTAGTTATTTGCCACTTTTTGTAGAGATGGCCTTGACATGCTCATTCCTTGGGTTCGGCTCTGTCTGGCTCGGTAATTGACCCATGGGACGACCACTAGAGAGGAGGCTAACAATGTTGTTGAGTTGATCTTCCATCCTCTGACCTTGAGCAATCTGGCCTTGGTTCAAGGCGGCTTGAGCTTTGAACTGAGCATCATGGTCGTCAAGCCTAGTCATGATGAGGTTGAGTTTTTTATCTATCCCGCTCCCCCTATTTCTTTGTGGTGCTAACCTTTGAGGTTGTTATCTGCCGGTGAATCCAGGTGGTCCTTCATAATTGTTATTAAAGCACTGATTCTGGCAATTTCCAGGAGCTGGACCATAACTACCCTAGTTCCGATGTGGTGGTTGATAGACTCCCCTGGACTATTTGGCTGGCTTCTGCTCTTGAAATGACCCAGATGGTCGATTATTCTGATTCTAGTTCATGCCGAAGTTGTATGGAGGACGCTCTTGGAAGCTTCATTATTGATACTGTTGTTAAGGTTGTCTGGATTGGCGGTAGTCGGAGTAGCCTTTTTGGCTGTTAGTGAAGCCTTGACCAACAAAATTCATTTCATCTACAGACCAGACATCTGCTTTAACTGAAGTTCTGACACCTTCCTCCATTGTGAGCACAAACTCCACACCATTCACAATCAGTAACATAGACAGAAGCTGATGGAGGGTTGGTGGGTGTGCCAGCCTTCTTCATGTGTTTCTGTACTTCGGCCTTGATCTGTTCTTTAAGGCTTAATCGGCTCTTAGATGCTTTAGATTGTCTCTCCAAGTTTCTAGACTTGGAGGCGCAACTAGTAAAGTTAAGTAGAGAAGCTTCTGGCGTGAGGGCGATGCAATCTCCTTCAGCCAAGGAGTTAACCCACTTTGCCGATTCATCGTTCATCCCTCGGGCAAAGATCTCAGCTAGCTATCTCTGCTCGACTCCATGATGAGGGAAGTTGTAGAGGAGTTCTTGGAATTCATTCCAAGCGTCATATAAGCTCATTCCGTCCTTCTGTCTGAACTAAGCAATGCTATCCTTGTAAGCTGTGGTTCTGGCAGAAGGAAAATACTCCTCAACAAAGTCTTGAGAGAGATATTCTCAAGTGGTGTAGTGACCAGGTGGCTTGCTGTTAAGCCACCTCTTTGCGGTGCCTCGGGGTGAGAATGGGAAAGCTCACAAACATAAAGTGTTCTTGTCGAGAATCCTGCTCTTGAAGGTCTCGCACATGGAAAGGAAGTCCTCTTGGTGAGTGCATGGATTGTCATGCGGCTTCCCTTCAAATTGGACATCCCTAGAGATCATTCCCAAGAAGGGGATTTTGATCTCATAGTCAGGATCAACATCGTTGTGAGGGATGGAAATTGTTGACCGGACTCTAGTCGTGCTCGACTTGTTATACTCTGCCATAGTGCGCTAAGCACGAGGACGCAGTGGCAGTGGATTTTGATCCTCCATTCTGGGAGAAGGTTGTGGTGACTATGATGAAGTGGACGATGAGGAAGAAGAAGAAGAAGAAGAAGAGCTCTCCTTCAACTCCTCAACTTTGATGGGGTTGGAGGATGGGGGTGGATCGATTGTCACTTGCTTTGGCACTCGCTGTTGCTTAGTCGGTGCAGAACTAGCTTGAACTGAGAACGAATGAATGGGAGGTTCATATACCTGCATACAACCTGCAAGTCAACAAAATCAAAGTGTGATGGAATGTGAAAAGATGGAAAGTAGAAGAATAAATGCCAACTCTTCTTTCAAACAATAGAAAAGAGTCCCCGACAACGACGCCAATTTGATAACGGTGTAAAACAGTGGTCAAATTACTAACCTACAAAAGTAGATCAGATCGAATTTATTGGGGTTTCTTCAAATTGTTTACTCAAAAGAACTGGCAATTTACTCGGGTTTAAACAAGTTGTGCATGATGTGAGTTCCAAGAATTCTAAACTATAATGCGAATGACATGAAATTGAATTAAAAAACAGATTAATTGATAAAGGTTGACTAACAAATTGACAGACAAAGCTTAGACTCGAATCCCCCTAAGATTACCAGGACATTGGCGATCACAAAATCGGCAACTTTCGATTCTAAATCATTCAATTCTCAGAGACCACCATAACTCCTTACCCTTACATCTAAGTCTGCAAACGTTCGCTCTATTGGATCTAACTACCACGATTAATTAATTGTATGTGCGTTCACTTCTGCAACAGAAAACTAACTAGTGCAATTGATTGAGTTTAATGAGTAACTCTAGAAGTGGATTAACACTAAATGGTTCCTACGGAAGGCCCACTCTATTGAATAGGTTAATTGATTGATTTGAGGTTCTAAAATAAGGCGGACGTTCGCCAACTATCCTTATTTTAACAAGAATCTAATCTAGGTGATCAAGCTAGAAAAGAAACACAACACGAAGAGCAAATCAATTATGAAAGAGAAACTGTACTGAATTAAAATCTAATTACTGCCAATCCGTGACCGCTTTAAAGCCCCGGGTCACTTAGGGTTCATCTAATCTAAAGTTAACAAGTTTAGCTACTCATGTCTAAATCAAGAGAATCGAAAACAACATAGGAGTTCATCTTAAGAAGGAAGAACAGAGAAGAACCGTAAAACCTAATTCTAACGACTCCGGCGAAGCTTCAAACTTGAGAAATCTTCATTCCTAGCTCCGATCACTTCGAGGTGGAAAGACGGTGTCAGGATCTCACCGGGAACTCCAAGATACGATTTAAACTCTATCTATCTCTCTGAAATTGTGTATTATGAGGTATGAAGTATTGGGTTTAATCTCCTGCTTATATAGTTGCTTTTCCAACACATAGCCGGAAAAGGTTAAAGTTTTCGGCGAGAATATACAAATTTCTCGCCAAAAACTTTTTTGTAAATTAGCTCTGACTACCGACGAGAAAGTCCATTCTTTTCTTCATAGGTTCTCGGCGAGAACATTGAAGTTCTCACCGAGAACTTCTTTGTAAATTTCATCTTACTTCTGACGTTTTCTGGACTGAATTCCTTAACACATTCTCGCCGAGAATATTAACATTCTCGGCGAGAAATTCCTTCCTAGGCAGTGATCTTCATTTCTTCAATTGGTTTGATTTATGGATTGAATTTGGGTCACTCCTTGGTGCTCCATCGCGTATCAAACACGTCCGACAGCTACATATTTGATGGCAAAAGCTTGTATACTCAACGAGATACTAGAAAACACATCAAATAGACCCGAAATGGGCCAAAGTAACCAAATCGGTAGGAAATAGTGCTAATGAGTGAAAACACACTAAACTACTCCTAAAATCATGTTACAAGCAATGAAATGTGACTTGATTAGGGCTGATAAACACGATAAATCTTGTGTCATCAACTGGCGACAATGCCCAACCATTGGGAGCTAGGTCTTAGCAAGGAGGTAACACGGAGGTTCAATCTCGGGTCTTTACCATGACTAGAGCTGAGGCACAGGTAGCTCCAGATACGGGACCAGTATATGGTTTTCTCTTTAAGCATCCACTTTAAGCTTTGTTTGATACGAGTTCAACCCATTCTTTTGTATCTGCTAGTGTAGCTTCTTTGCTTGGGGTTAGACCTAGTATGCTGGGTAAGGTTTTCATGGCGATTATTCCAGTTGGGAGAACTCTGGTTGTAGATTCTATCTTTATGGGTTTGGGATTACAGATTGCGAGAAGCGTGTTTGAAGCAGATTTAATGTTGTTGCCCTTTGATGAGTTCGACATCATCTTGGGTATGGATTGGATGGTGAAGCTTGGAGCTCTGGTTGAGTGTAGGAAGAAAGAGGTAAAGATGATGCCTAGTGCAAAGGAGGAGGTGATCTTGAAGGGTTTGAGCCAGTAGAGAAGTTCAAGTTGTCATTTTTGTCAACTTTGAAAGCTCACATATTGCTACAGAAGGGATGTCAAGCCTTTCTAGCACACGTGGTCTTGGAACATTCCTTGAAGGTAGAGGATGTAAGGGTGGTGTGAGAGTTTCAATACGTCTTCCCAGAAGATCTGCCAAGTGTTCATCCTGAGAGGGAAGTGGCTTTTGACATTAAATTGGTGTCTGGTACTGCGTCTATCTCAATACCACAATACTAGATGGCACCAGTTGCATTAAAAGAGTTGAAGGAGCAGTTATAAGAACTTATGGATTGAGGTTTCATTCATCCAAGCATGTCTCCATGGAGAGCACTGATCTTGTTTGTAAAGAAGAAGGAACAGAGCAAAGGATATGCATAGACTACAAACGTCTCAACCAGGTTACTATCAAGAACACGTATCCACTTCCAGGGATTGACGATGTATTTGATCAATTACAAGGAGCTTTGATCTTTTGCAAGATCGATTTGAGGTCTGGGTATCATCAACTGAAACTAGTTGAGGGAGCAATTCCAAAGACTGCTTTCAGAACAAGGTATGGGCATTACGAATTCTTGGTGATGCCTTTTGGTTTGACTAATTCCCTTGCTGCGTTTATGACCATGATGAATAAGGTATTCAGTGACTACCTCGACAAGTTCATCATTGTATTCATTGATGATATTCTGGTGTATTCTAAGTTCTAAGAGGAGCACTACGAGCATTTAAGGCTTCTGTTGGCAATGATGAGGAAAGAACAGTTGTATGCCAAGTTCCCTAAGTGTAATTTTTGCTTGAAGGAGGTCCTCTTCCTCATGTATCTCTTTTCTGTTAAGGGGATTGAGGTGGATCCCATGAAGATCTAAGTGGTGGTGAAGTGGGCGCCTCCTCAAAGTGTGCTAGAAGTTAGAAGCTTCCTTGGTATGGCGGGTTATTATAGGCTGTTTGTGCATGGGTTCTCCAAGATAGCAGGACATTTCTACAAGTTACAAAGAAAGGAAAGCAAGTGTGTTTGGAGCAAGGTGTGCCATGAGAGCTTCGAGGTGGAAAAGAACCGGCTCACTACAACACATGTGGTCACCTTGCTGGTTAGTGGAGATGAGTATGTGGTCTACAGTGATGCTTCCTACCAGGAGTTGGGGTGTGTGTTGATGCAGAACATTAAGATGATTGTTTATGCGTCAAGGCAGTTAAAGGCGCATGATGCTAACTACCTAGTGCATCATATAGAGCTGCTAGCATTGGTCTTTACACATAGGCTTTGAAAGCATTACCTCTATGGGGAAATTTTTACGATTAAAATTGATTATAAAAGCTTGAAGTACCTAATGGAGCAGAAGGAGTTGAATAGCCGATAGAGGCGTAGGGCGGAGTTACACAAGGACTACGATTGTACCACTGAGTATCATCCAGGAAAAGCTAATTTGGTGGCAGATGCCTTGAGCCTGAAAGGGAAGTGGCCCGAGTTATTTCAGTTGAACAAGTGATGACACTCGATTTTACGTGATTATCAGCCTCATTTAAGCTACATTTCTTTGCTTCAATCTCGGGTTTTAAGGTAGTTTAGGTTGTTTTCACCTAATTTCTCTAATTCTTGCCGTTTTGGTTGCTTTGGCCCGTTATGGGTCTATTTGATGGTTTTCTAGTGTTTTTGAGATTACACAGTTTTTTACCGTGAAATACGTAGCCACAGACGAGCTCGGGAAGCGAAGGAACCTCAAGGAATGGCCTGAGATCAATCCAGAAGTCAACCAAGCCAGAAGAAAGCACTGCCCCGGTCTTAACTAGAGTTTTCGGAGAGAAGTCCAAAGTCTTCGCCAAAAAATAAATGAAGAAGTGCACAGTCGATGACAGGAGATCCAGTCGAGGTTTCCACTGAAGTCTTTCGGCGAAAACTCTCAAGTTTTTGCCGTCCGGCTGGGATTCTGAAACCTTATAAATACTAAACCGGCGGCCACAAAATAGAGATACATATTCCTTGGATTAATTTCCAAACTTAAAAAGTTCGAGAGAGAGTTTAGAGAGTTCGAGGAGCCGGGAAGAGATCGTGAAGCCATCCTTCCACCTCGAACAACTTGGTGCTAGGAGTTGAAGATCGAGGAGATTGAAGCTTCACGGATTCATCTGAAATTAGGTTTTACAGTTCTTCTCTGTGCTCCCTGTTTGAAGATGTATTCTTTGTTTGTCTTCGTTTCTTTTGTATTGGATATGAGTAACTAAACTCATAGAGGTTAGACTAGATGAACCCTCAGTGAGCTAGGGCTTTAAAGCGGTCACGGATTGGCGGTAATTAAATCCAGTTTCAATCAGTTTCTCTTGTATGTTTGGTTTGTTCTTAATTGCTTTTGCGTTTCTTTTCTAGTTTGATCACCTAGTTAAGATTATAGTTAAGCTGATGATAGTAGCGAACATTCGCCTCACTTCAAAACACCAAATCAACAGTTAACCTATTCATTGGAACAATTTCTCTTTGTAGGAACCAGTTAGAGTTAATCCGCTACTAGAGTAACTCATTAATCACTAGAAATCGCACCAGTTAGTTTTTCCGTTGCAAAAGCGAACGCACGGGCGGTCAATTAATCTTTGTAGTTAGATCGGATAGAGCGAACGTTCGCCAGTGTTAAACCTAAGGGTCATGAGTTATGGTGGTGTCTGCGAACTGAAAGAATCAGGACTGAAAACCGCTGGTCTTGTGATCGCCAATGTTCTGGTGATCTTAGGGGGATTTGAAATCTAAGCTTGTTTGTCATCTTGTCAAGTCAATCAATCTTTCAATTTGTCTTTCATCTTATTTCCTTTTAATCTCTCTGCTTCATAGTTTAGAAGTCGTAGAATTGACACCACGCACAAAGTGTTTAAACCTGAGTAATTTGTCATTTCATTTGAGTAGATGATTAGAAGAAGTCCTATGGAATACGATCTATCTTGCTTTGTGCTTGATAGTTATTTGACTATGCACGCGTGAAAACGTGTTCATCAAATTGGCGTCGTTGCCGGGGACTCTTCTAATTGTTTGAAAGAAGAGTTGGCACTTTATTCTTCTACGTTTCCACCTGTCATATTTCATTACAGTTTGATTTTACGCCGGTTATGTTTGCTTTTGTTTCTTGTAGGTTGTTTTACAGGTTTATGAATCGCTCGCTCACTCGTTCTCAGTTTAAGCCGGGTAGTTCTGCTCCGCCAAAGTAACCGCGAGTTCCGAAGCAAGTCAGAATCATTCCGCCTACACCTCCTACCCCTATTAAGATCGAGGAGTTGAAGGAGAACTCCTCATCTTCGTCCACTTCGTCCACTACTTCAGATTTGCCACCACCTTCTCCTACCGCAATGGCTGCTCAACACACCATGACGGATTACAATAAATCCAGCGCAACGAGCGTTCGGTCTAGCATCGCTATGTCGTGCAATGATGACGATCCTGACTATGAGATCAAGATCCCCTTCCTAGGAATGATCTCTAGGGATGTTCATTTTGAAGGGAAGTCGCATGATAACCCATGCACACATTTGGCGGACTTCCTCTCCATGTGTGAGACTTTTAAGAGTGGGAATATCGATAAGAACACCTTATGCTTACGAGCCTTCCCATTCTCACTCCGAGGCGCCGCCAAGAGGTGGCTTAACAGCAAGCCACCTGGTTAATACACAAACTGGGATAATCTGGCCCAAAATTTCGTAGAGGAATACTTTCCACCTTCAAGAACTACAGCTTATAAGGACAACTTTGCCAGATTTGTTCAGAAGGAAGGAGTGAGCTTATATGATGCTTGGAACGAATTCCAAGAACTCCTCTACGATTTCCCTCATCATGGATTCGAGCAGAGACAGCTAGCTGAGATCTTTGCCCGAGGGATGAACGAAGAATCGGCTAAATGGGTCAACTCCTTAGCTGATGGAGACTGCAGCGCACTCACACCAGAAGCTGCTCTTCTTCACTTTGCAAACTGTGTATCTAAGTCCAGGAATTGGGAGAGACAGTTTAAAGCAGCTAAGAGCTGACCAAGCCTTGAAGATCAGATCAAGATCGAAGTAGAGAAACACATAAAGAAGAATTTTGGTACAACATATGTCTGGTCTATAGAGGAAGTGAATTTTATTGATCAAGGCTTCACCAACAATCAAAGAGGCAACTCTGATTACCGTCAATTCAGACAACCTCCTCAACAACAAGAAGCTTCCAAGAGTGACCTCCATACAATTCCAGCAATCGCCAGAATTAGTACATGAATAGCATTTACCAAGGCAATCCTGGATTCACCGAGGACAACAACCCCAGAGATCTGCGCCGAAAACACTTGGGAGGTTGATTTAGACAAGAAGCTCGACCTGATCTTGACAAGGCTGGACAACCACGAAGAAAAATTCAAAACTCAAGATGCCTTGAATCAAGGTCAATCAACTCAATTTCAGAGGTTGGAAGATCAACTGAACAACATCGCTAGCCTCATCTCCAGGGTTGTGCACTCGCCTAATTCAAAGACCGAACACGTTAAGGCGATCTTTACAAGAAGTGGAAAGCAATTGACTGGTCCTACAACTCCTGACCCGGTCATGGTTCTTGATGCTATAGCCATTGACATGCCAGAGATCGAGAAGGAGGATAAAGAATAAGAGGAAGAGGTGACTTTTTTGCTTCTTCTAACAAAGCAAGCACCTGCGCCAGCTCTTCCTCCATATCAACCTCAGATTATGTATCTGAAAGCCATGAAGCTAAAGACTCTCAACACCAAATACGAGAGATGGTATTCGGTCATGAAGAACGAATAGATCAAGATCCCAGTCACCTATGCTATCCAGATGATACTAGAGGTTGGAAAAGTCATGAAGGATCTTGCGAAGAACAAGAAGAAGGGAGAGTTGTCTTCTGTCTCCCTTGAGGAAGAATGATCTGCTATCCATAGCCAGACGATACCCATACCTCCTTCAGCTAAGTGTCGTGATCCCGGTGCTTTTACTTTGCCTTGCACTATTAATGGTGTGAAAATTTATTGTAGCTTATTTGATCTAGGTGCATCCATTAATGTCATGCCAACTTGCTTGTATGAGAAATTGAACCTAGGAGAGTTGAAACCAATTAGCATGCATCTAGTGTTTGCCGACAGATCTGTTAAACTGCCTAGGGGATTAATAGAAGATGTGGTTGTCCGTTGCGGTCTTTTCACTATCTTGGCTGATTTTGTTGTTATTGATACTGGAGAGGAAGATGTCACTCTACTCCTAGGCCGACCATTTATGGAAACAGCCAGCATTAACATCAATGTCCCAAACGGCTCGTTGACATTAAAGGTCGGAACGGATACTATCACATTCCACCTCAAGGACGATACTGATGACACTCGATTTGACGTGATTATCAGCCTCATTTAAGCGACATTTCTTTGCTTAAGACATGATTTTTAGGGTAGAATAACGAATATTCAATCAATTGCCCTATCTCGTGCCATTTGTGTTACCTTGGCCCGTTTCGGGTCTATTTGATGGTTTTCTAGTGTTTTTGTATAAGCACAGGTTTTTGCCGTCAAATAAAGTAGCCATGGATGTGTCTAAGGCATTGGAACATCGAGGAACTGAACCGGAATCGATCAAAGGAGCCAATCAAAGTCCAACCAAAAGTCTGCCCGAATACAAAGATACTTTCGCCGAAAATACCCTAGGGTTTTCGGCGAAAACAATATCACATTCAGACTGGTGCCAAGACAAAGAAATATTCGGCGAAAAGAACCTGGGATTTTCGGCGAAGATGCAAGGGAAATCCACTGATGTTCAACTAAGGAAGTATTCGGCGAAATTGATAGGCTCTCGGACTGAAAACCAAGACCAGAGAAATCAACCCTTGAACTTAAAGGAATTTTCGCCAAAATTCTTAAGGAATTTTCGGCGAAAATAATACACTGTTCCGGCTAATTTAGGGTTAAGTATAAATACTTGACCCGGCGGCCCAGAACGGACACACCTCATAATTACAAATCAGAATTAGGTTTCCAAGGATTCTCTCTGAATTCTGGAGTGAAGAGTTAGGGTTCGAAGAGCCAGGAAGAGATCGTGACGCCATCCTTCCAGCTCGGAGACTCGGAGCTAGGATTGATGATTACCGGAGATCGAAGCTTCACGGATTCGTCAAATTAGGTTTTACAGTTCTTCTCTGTTCTTCCTACCTGAGATGTATTCCTTGTTTGTTTTCGATTCTCTTATTTCTGATATGAGTAGCTGAACTCGTAGAGCTTAGATTAGATGAACCCTAAGTGACCCAGGGCTTTAAAGCGGTCACGGATCGGCGGTAATTAGATTCAAAGTTCAATCAGTTTCTCTTTGCATGGTTGTTTTGTTCTTCATTGTTTAAGTTTCTTTCCTGGTTGATCGCCTAGATTAGGTTTTTGGAGGTAGGGTTGTCGCCAGACAGCTTCCCTGCTTTAAATATAAAAACTTGTCTTTCTTGATCATCTAGATTAAATTCTTGTTAAGCTGAGGATAGAAGCGAACGCTCGCCTCACTTTAGAACATCAATTCAACCAGTTAACCTTATAATTGGAGTGTGCCTTTCGTAGGAACCGGTTAGGGTTAATCCACTGCAAGAGTAACTCATAAATCACTAGTAATTGCACCAATTAGTTAAGTCGTTGCGAGAGGCGACCGTACCCGGGCGGCTAATTAATCTTGGTAGTTAGATCAGATAGAGCGAGCGTTCGCCAGTCTTAAACCTAAGGGTCAGGAGTTATGGTGGTGTATAGAAATCGATTGAATTAGAATTGAAAACCGTTGATCTGTTGATTGCCAATGCTCTGGTGAATGAAGGGGGATTCGAAATCTAAGCTTGTATGTCGTCTGTTTAAAACTACAATTCATTCTGTCTTTTAATTTCATTTTAAGTTTCCTGCATCTTAGTCTAGAAGTCGTGGAACTCACACCACGCACAACGTGTTTCAACCTGAATAAATTGCCAGCTTCTTCAAAGTAGTCGATTAGAAGAAACCTCGAGTCGAATACGATCTGTTATACACTTTTTCTTAGCATTAGTAGTTATTTGGTTGAACGCATCACAACGACACGTTCACCAAATTGGTGCCGTTGCCGGGGACTCTTCTATATTGTTTGAAAGAAGAGTTGGCATTTTATTCTTCTACTTCCATCTTTCATTTTCCATCACACTTCGATTTTACACCGGTTGTGTTTGTTTTTGTCTCTTACAGTTTAAGAAAATTCAGAAGCAAACCACTTCCGATCCACCTTCCCCTACCGCAATGGCTGCTCAAAAGAGTCTTGCGGATTACAATAAGCCAAGTGCTACTAGTGTTCGTTCTTCCATCTTTGTGTCGCGCGATGAAGACGGTCCTGACTATGAGATCAAGATCCCCTTCCTAGAAATGATCTCTAGGGATTTACAATTTGAAGGCAGGCCATTAGACAATCCGTGCACGCATCTGGCGGATTTCCTTGATCTCTGCAGCACTTTCAAGAATGGGAGTCTCGACAAGAACACTCTTTGCTTGAGAGCTTTTCCGTTCTCTCTGAAAGGTGCAGCTAAGAGGTGTCTCACTGGCAAACCACCTGGCTACTACACTGACTGGGAGACTCTTGCTCAGGAATTCGTAGAGGAATACTTCCCTCCTTCCAAGACAACTGCTTATAAGAAAAACATCTCAAGGTTCAGACAGAGAGAAGAGGTAAGTTTCCATGAAACTTGGGACGAATTCCAGGGACTCCTCTACGATTGCCCTCATCATGGCTTCACTCAGATACAACTAGTCGAGATTTTTGCTTGGGGTCTAAACGAAGAGTCATCTGAATGGGTTAACTCCTTAGCTGATGGAGACTACACCGCACTCACACCAGAAGCTGCTCTCCTTCACTTTGCAAACTGCGCATCCAAGTCCAGGAATTGGGAGAGACAGTTTGGAGCAGCTAAGAGCCGACCAAACCATGAAGATCAGATCAAGATCGAAGTGCAGAAAGAAATGAAGAAGAATTTTCGGTAACTGGTCTTCAGAGGAAGTGAACTTTATTGATCAAGGCTTCACCAACAGTCAACAGGGCTACCCCGATTATCGTTAGTTCAGACAACCTCCTCAGCAACAAGGAAGCTTCCAAGAGCGTCCTCCTTACAACCTCGGATTCAACCAGAGTCAGAATCAGTACTTGAGCGATAGTTATCAAGATCAACCTCAGAGATCTACATCAAGGAACACAGGGATATCGAGGTAGCCAAGATGTTCGAGCTGATCATGGAAAGGCTCGATAAATATGAAGAGAAATTCAAGCTTCAAGCCGCCATAAATCAAGAACATGAAGCTCGAGGTCAACGAGTGGAGGGTATGATAAATAACACGTGTAGCTTGATAACTAGTAGCCCCCTCCTGAATCAATCATCGGTTCAGGTCGACTCTACCATTAGGAGGGAGCACGTCAAGGCCGTCTCCACAAGAAGCGACAAGCAATCAGCTGATACTGTAGCTCCTGAACCAGCCATAATCCCCGAAGCTATAACCATTGACAAGCAAAAGATCGAGGAGGATATTAGAGAAGAAGAAGAGGAGGACTGCCCCGCCTTCCCTGACAAAGACAGCACCTGCGCCACCTCTCCCTCCATATCAGCCTCGGATTCCGTTTCCTAAGGCCGCACAATCAAAGGAGAAAGATCATGATCCCCGGTACAAAAAGTGGCATGGATGCTTGAAGAACACGACTATGAATACACCAGTTACTGATGCTATCCAAGTTATACCGGAGGCTGACAAAATCGCAAGGGATCCTGCGAAGAACAAGAAGAAGAAAGAGTTGTCTCCCGCCCCCCTCGAGGAAGAATGCTCTGTTATCTAGGGCCAAGCGACACCCATACCACCCCCAGCTAAGTGTCGAGATCCCGGTGCTTTTACTTTGCCTTGCACTATTAATAATGTGAAAATTGATCGTAGTTTAATTGATCTAGGTTTTTCTATCAATGTTATGCCTACATGCCTGTTTAAGAAATTGAACCTAGGAGAATTGAAACCAATTAGCATGCATTTAGTGTTTGCCGACAGATCTGTTAAACTGCCTAGGGGATTGTTAGAAGACGTGGTTGTCCGTTGTGGTCCTTTTACTATTCTGACTGACTTTGTTGTCATGGATACTCGAGAGGAAGATGTCACCCTTCTCCTAGGCCGACCATTCATGGCAACAGCCGGCATTAACATTAATGTCCCGAATGGCTCGTTGACATTAAGGGTCGGCAAGGACACCATGACATTTCGCATCAAGGACGGTATGCAAGTCCCAGTCAGAGAGGAGATGCACTGTTTATCTGTTGAAGCTATGGAGTTGGCCTCGGTCAACTCCGTTACTAATGAAAAATCTAGAGTTTCTGCAGAAATCTTCTTGCCAGGTGTCGGACAGGTCCCTAATCTGAAGAATGAAATGCCGGCACAGAGGCCGAGAAAGAAGGAGGATCCGACGGCATCCCCTCCTGAATCACCAAACGTCAAAGATCCTGGCGAAGTAAAGAAGGAGAATAAAGAGAAGACGAAGGAGGTTTGGAAGCCGATTGCTCAGCCCCCGTTTGCCAAGCCACCAGAACGAACCAGGATAATTCACGCAAACGGGAAGAAGTTCACACTTGCCGGAGGATCCCCAAGGCCATATTTCATGAACTCCGGCTCGGGCCTAAGAGAAATCCTGAGTTGGGATGTAACACCGTCCAGGTATCGTCCAGCTCAAGGACGTTAAGCAAGAGCGCTTCGTGGGAGGCAACCTACGGCTGGAGTCAGTTTTGTTTTGTTTCAACCTTTGTGTTTTAGGGTCGGTTCGGGAGAACCAAAAGTGTCAGTTTGTTTTATTTCTTATTTTTTGTGTGTAGTCTGTGTGTCATAGAGTCAGTTGCAAGTCGATTGAGGTCTTTCCGATTTTTGTGGATTTAACTGTGATTTTCTGAAGATGGCCGGATTTGCGAAAATAATTTTCACTGAACAGTTTAAAATTTTCGCCAAAAATTAACTATAATTTTCGCCGAAAATCGCCTTTGAAATTTCACTCAATTCCCCTGTTTCAAGTTTTCGGACCAAAAATTCACCTTGTTTTCGGCGAAATCGGCTCTGCATTTTAACTGAAATTTTCGGCGAAAATTCCCTAAGAATTTCGCCGAAAATCCCTTCGAAAATCAGCCAAATAATTCATCTAAAATCCGGATTTCAGATCCCCTCTCTCTCACTTGCCGTTTTCGAAAATTTTGAACAAAACAAACCCCCCCTCTCGTTTTCGAAACCGCCGACCATACCATACCAGCCACCACCGCCGAGACCGCCGCCGCTCCCTTCCCTTCCCTTTCCCGATCATTTTCAGCCCTAGAACAGTCGAATCGGAGCTCTAGAGCTCTAGTTCACCCAAACCCTAAAATTTTCAATTTTTCACCGATTTCTCCCAATCCGTTCATTTTAGCATCCATGGCTTCAAGGTAAGTTGTAGAACGTTTCATTACGAATCTTTTGACATATGGATTGCTGAATTTCGTCGGGGTTGACTTTCGGTTGACTTTTTGGTTTGCCTCGTTTTGCGTGCCGACTGATTTCGTGTGAACTAGGTTAGCTGAAATTGTTGATCTGTTCTAGCATGCTTAGGGAGTTTTATGCTTAAATTTCATATCATTGGTCATGTGTTGCTTTGCCTAAGATTGATTCTCTGTAATGTTGACTCTTGAAGATTGTCGGTTTGACCATGAATTTTCTTTGCTTGTTTGGCTGCCATAAATGTTCATCCCCGTTCATATTATTGTGTTGCCATCTGAGATCATATTATGCCGTCATTTCCTGCTTTGAGATAGTCTTGCCATGATTAGGGTTCAATGTGCTATTATGTTGACTTTTTGAATGTCGGTTTGACTTCTGATCCCTAATTATCTTATGAACGTTCCGGCTGGACATATGCAAGCTTTGTGATTTATTATGATTACCGGTTACTTACTTTGCTTACCCCCACTCGGTTTTCCTCATTTCTTTGTGAAATTGAGTTTTTCGACTAAGTGTGGGGTAGGTTATTAGTTAACTAATCTGGTTTCGTTTCTGGCCTCAAGGATCGTAACCCATGAGCACAGGACCAAGGCGCGACTTGATACCGCCACTCAGGATGTCAGATGACCTATTATGCAGCACCACATGCTAAACTCTGACGGGAGGTGTGAAGCTTTGTTGACGTGGCAACAACGGGAATTCGAGTAGCTACTCCGCTACGCTCCGGACTCTCCGTGCTCATCCGCTACACCGACCATCACCTTCCAGGTTCTTCGTATCTCTCTACTCTAGATTAATTCTGTGAGGACACAGAACCGTTTAAGTGTGGGGTAGGATTCTAGGATTATGCATGATCTTGCTTGCTATCTATGATTCTGTGCTATCTATGATTCCGTGGTTCAAAATTGAAATTTCTCTTGCATAGAATTGCTCAATTCTTGACTTGTGATGTTAAATTGACTTTAATTTTGAACAATGACGTCTAGACTGTTCCACTTAGAACCTGTAACCAACGTGTTAGAACTGATATTAAATGAGTCTAGGTCAGAACAGATCACAAACCACTTCGGTAGTTGAAACTTCAATTAATTGAATTAATTGGTTTGTTAATAACAAAGCTCGATAACACCGTTCTAAGATGATAAATGCTAGCTTCTTCCATGTTTTTCACTCCATATTTGATCACCAGTGATTGTGGCTTGAGATTAGGGGGAAATCCAATTCGAAATCTTGTGTAAAAAGTTATAACTAGCTAGGACCAAGTGGGTAAACTGTTAAATCAAGTAATACAGTTGTGCAAATCAATGTAAAGTTCTTTAAAGTGCTGAAAATAAAGCTAGGCAAGCCCGACACCTAAGTGAAGTGTTCGGGTTGAGCACTAGCAAAGGCACAAATATTGTGAGCTAGGCAGGTCCAACACCTAAGTGAAGTGTTTGGTATCGAGCACTAGTATGCAGTAAAGAAATTAAAGGAAGAAGTTGAAACTTGAAATAAATTGTGGTTTAAATCAGTCCTAGCTAGAACATGTAACGCACAGATCGAGAAACAGATGAAGTCGAGTCAATAGCCACGTCACTTTTCCTACCTCCACGTCCACATCATGGCTAGAGCTTAAAGTCTTTTTGATTAGAATGGGTGTTATCGTAGTCGGTTAATCATAATTAATTGTTTTTCCAAGAAACGATCTTTGTTAAAACCACTACTTGAAGTGTGCAGAAATTAGTGAGATCAAAAACTTGTTTGGTTGATGTTCTTGCATGTGTAGGTCACTTTTTCTACGTGGAACAGTCTAAACCAAATTGTTAAAATTGAATCTCGGTTTAATCTCGTGTCATTTGTGAACTTGAGTGTGTTCTGGTTCAGTTTGCTTGAGGACAAGCAAAAGCTTAAGTGTGGGGTATTTGATGACACTCGATTTGACGTGATTATCAGCCTCATTTAAGCGACATTTCTTTGCTTAAGACATGATTTTTAGGGTAGAATAACGAATATTCAATCAATTGCCCTATCTCGTGCCATTTGTGTTACCTTGGCCCGTTTCGGGTCTATTTGATGGTTTTCTAGTGTTTTTGCATAAGCACAGGTTTTTGCCGTCAAATAAAGTAGCCATGGATGTGTCTAAGGCATTGGAACATCGAGGAACTGAACCGGAATCAATCAAAGGAGCCAATCAAAGTCCAGCCAAAAGTCTGCCCGAATACAAAGATACCCTAGGGTTTTCGGCGAAAACAATATCACATTCAGACTGGTGCCAAGACAAAGAAATATTCGGCGAAAAGAACCTGGGATTTTCGGCGAAGATGCAAGGGAAATCCACTGATGTTCAACTAAGGAAGTATTCGGCGAAATTGATAGGCTCTCGGACCGAAAACCAAGACCAAAGAAATCAACCCTTGAACTTAAAGGAATTTTTGCCGAAATTCTTAAGGAATTTTCGACGAAAATAATACACTGTTCCGGCTAATTTAGGGTTAAGTATAAATACTTGACCCGGCGGCCCAGAACGGACACACCTCATAATTACAAATCAGAATTAGGTTTCCAAGGATTCTCTCTGAATTCTGGAGTGAAGAGTTAGGGTTCGAAGAGCCAGGAAGAGATCGTGACGCCATCCTTCCAGCTCGGAGACTCGGAGCTAGGATTGAAGATTACCGGAGATCGAAGCTTCATGGATTCGTCAAATTAGGTTTTACAGTTCTTCTCTGTTCTTCCTACCTGAGATGTATTCCTTGTTTGTTTTCGATTCTCTTATTTCTGATATGAGTAGCTGAACTCGTAGAGCTTAGATTAGATGAACCCTAAGTGACCCAGGGCTTTAAAGCGGTCACGGATCGGCGATAATTAGATTCAAAGTTCAATCAGTTTCTCTTTGCATGGTTGTTTTGTTCTTCATTATTTAAGTTTCTTTCCTGGTTGATCGCCTAGATTAGGTTTTTGCAGGTAGGGTTGTCGCCAGACAGCTTCCCTGCTTTAAACATAAAAACTTGTCTTTCTTGATCATCTAGATTAAATTCTTGTTAAGCTGAGGATAGAAGCGAACGCTCGCCTCACTTTAGAACATCAATTCAACTAGTTAACCTTATAATTGGAGTGTGCCTTTCGTAGGAACCGGTTAGGGTTAATCCACTGCAAGAGTAACTCATAAATCACTAGTAATTGCACCAATTAGTTAAGTCGTTGCGAGAGGCGACCGTACCCGGGCGGCTAATTAATCTTGGTAGTTAGATCGGATAGAGTGAACGTTCGCCAGTCTTAAACCTAAGGGTCAGGAGTTATGGTGGTGTATAGAAATCGATTGAATTAGAATTGAAAACCGTTGATCTGTTGATTGCCAATGCTCTGGTGAATGAAGGGGGATTCGAAATCTAAGCTTGTCTGTCGTCTGTTTAAACCTACAATTCATTCTGTCTTTTAATTTCATTTTAAGTTTCCTGCATCTTAGTCTAGAAGTCGTGGAACTCACACCACGCACAACGTGTTTCAACCTGAATAAATTGCCAGCTTCTTCAAAGTAGTCGATTAGAAGAAACCTCGAGTCGAATACGATCTGCTATACGCTTTTTCTTAGCATTAGTAGTTATTTGGTTGAACGCATCACAACGACACGTTCACCAGGTACGCAAGTCCCGGTTAAGGGAGAGGCGCATTGTTTGTCTGTTACTACTGTGGAGTTGTCCTCGGTCAACTCCGTTACAAGTGTCATTTTGAGTGCTTCTCCCAAGATAGCTGTAACAGGTGCTGAACAGGTCATCAATTGGAAGAATGAGCCTCCGGACCAGAAGCCGAGAAAGAAGGAGGAACCGAAGGCATCTTCCACTAAATCGCCACGAGCTAAAGATCCGGGCGAAGTGAATAAGGCGAGTAAAGTGAAGACCAAGACGGCTTGCAGGCCAATCACGCCGCCATCATCCGCCAAGCCGCCTGATGAAAGCATTATTTTAAAGGAGTTATTCGGGCCATTTGACATCACCAACCACCTTCCCGATGGACAAACCGAATTAACTCATGCCAATGGGAAGCGATCCATACTTACCGGAGGTACCCCAAAGTTGTATTTTATGAACTCCGACACGAGCTTAAAGGAAATCCTGAGTTGGGATGTCTCTTGATCACCATCCAGGTATCGTTGATGTGCAAGATTTAACTCACAACTATCAAGGTCGTATTCCACGAGGGCTCTCTCAAAAGCTAATACGCACACGGTTCATGGACGGTTTATTCATTTAAAATGAGTTTGGTTTGAAATAGGAACAAAATAAAACATAAAGAAACTAAACAAACAAATAAAGTGGTGCAAAACAAAGATAAAGGAGGTTCACTTGGAAGGATAGGTTCATCATGCTCAAGAGGAACAAATGCACAAACAAACCAAACATGATCGAGGTTGCAATCAAATGACCACGCAAATCCCTTCTATAGACTCAATGTACTCTCGTCGCACTAAGTTCCTATCCTATCACCACTCAACCTAGGCTCTCGCTCTCAAGCTAAGTGACTAAGGATGCATTAAAGGTGTTTGATGAAACGCCAAGCTACAAAACCCTCTCCTATGACTCTATGACCACTAGGCTAGACACCACACTCTCATGTCAATGTCCTAACACTAAGAGAATCATCAAAAGACTAATCAAAGTTCAATTGAATGAAAACCCTAATGCACACCAAGTGTTCGATAAAATGCACAAGTGAGAAATCATGCAACTATGGTTGAATTGAGATGATCTAATCTCTTAGAACATGCTCTCTTCAATCCCTAGACCTACAAACCATGTAATCTAAGCACTCTCATGCATTACATCACAAAGGATAGACCAAAGCAAGCACATAACACAATTTGGAATTAACAACAAGTCTAGAGATCATCTTCTTACAGTCCAAGATCAATCATGGCAAATTTGTACAATCAACCTCTATCCTAGCACAACTAATCTATCAATCCAAGGAAACCTAAGAAATCAGCCACACATGGCCAAGGAAATGAAGGAAAGAGAAAGAAAGATGATCACCAAGAACACCATGGCAATCCTCCTCTTGCAAGCTCCTCTTCCAAGGTTGTGGACTTCAATCCAAGCTCCTCTACTATGATTTGCACCTTGCTCTAGGGTTGTGGATTGGAGATAAGGAGAAAAGTATTTGAGAAGTTGAGAGAAAAGGGTTTTGATGAAGTGTGAAATCTGAAAATTATGAAATTCCCCTTTTTATTTCGGCTGCCATCACTTTATATACTCTGCTGGAATAGCCCTGAGTTTTCGGCAAAAACTATACAAGATTTTTGCCGAAAATCTCTTTGAAAAACACCGAGCCTTCTTCAATTCCTTCTAATAATTTCAGCGAAAACTCTGAATGTTTTCGCCGAAAACCTCTTCGAAAACACTACAACAAAAAAGGGATTTCGTGTCGGATTCAACAGTGGCGGTTGTACAACCGCCACTATTGTTTAATGACTGTGGCGGTTGTGTATTGGCGGTTAAAACCGCCACATTGTGCAGAACTGATTGTGGCGGTTTTAACCTCCAATACAAAACCGCCACGGTAATTTATATTTAAAGCCCCCCTTCGCTCCACGATTTCAGAAAACCTAGAAACCCCCTTCTCTCTTTTCGCAGCTGAAATGAAGAAACCAGCCGCCACAACGCCGGCCAGCCTCCGACGTCGCCATCAATCACAGCCAGCCTCCGCGTCCGCATGTAACTCCCTCTCTCTCACTCTCACCTTTGATTGTTAATCTAGCTCACACCCTTGTCTCTCTGTATGCACGACAGCCGCCGGCCATTTCCCTCGCCATCAATCATCGCCGTCGCCGCGCCATCATGTAGCTTCCATGGAGTCGCGCCGTCGCTATATCCACCTCCGCTGCCGCCTACCAGTCTTCGTCCAAAGCCAAACTCCCGTCGTAGATCCGGATCGAAGTCACTTCCGTCTCAGCTCGCCATCATCGATCCATCTTCGCTGCAGCCGCTCGTCTCAGCTCGTTGCCGCCGATCCGTCTTCGTTGCTATCAGCCGATTCGTCACTACTATCAGCCAACTCGCCAGAATCTGGGTCACTACTATCAGCCAACTCGTCGATCCGTCTTCGCTGTCGCCGCTTCCGTCTCAGATGCGATTTTTTTTTTGAAAAAATTATAATCAATAGTGGCGGTTTTAACCGCCACTATATATCATTTGTGTCGGACGGTTTTGTGGCGGTTCCGCCTTCCAACAGTGGCAGTTGTGCAACCGCCACTATATATCTAACAGTGGCGGTTATAACCTCCACTGTTGAGAGAAAAAACCGCCACAAATTGGCCGTTTTGTTGTAGTGAAAACGACCCTCATCCTTCTGTTTGCAACGGGCTATGGTTTTCGGCGAGAACTTAGAGTTCTCGCCGAAAACTCCTTAAGAAAATGCTGCATTTTTTCCAATCTTGCCAAGGCCATATCTCCTCCGTCCTAGCTCTGATTGACCTCCCGTTTGATCCTACGTGCTCCTTGTCACCAGTACTTCAATGACAAATCCTGAAAATGCCCAGAAAAACAGCTCAAATAGACACAGAATTGGCCTCAAAGTGGCAACCAGACAACAAAATATCACTTTGCATAAAACTTCAATAAAAGCATATAAATCATAGCAAAATGAGATCAAACATGGGAGATCCTTAGGCTAATCAAAGGCTTAAAATGCACCAAATAACATCACATCAATCGTCCAGCTCAAGGACGTTAAGAAAGAGCGCTTCGTGGGAGGCAACCCACGACGGGAGTTCGTTCTGAATTTTTTTTTAGTCAATCTTTTCGTCGTTCGAGCCGGTTTTGGGGAAACAAAGTGTCAGTTTTTTTTCGTCAGTTTTAATTTTTCTGTGTCAGGTCAAAGTTCTCGACGAAAACCTTCAGAGTTTTCGGCGAGAAGTGTAGTCTGTTTGTGTTTTCAAATTAGTTTTCGCCGAAAACATTTAGAGTTTTCGGCGAGAAGTTTAGTCCAGTCTTTTCAGGTCGTTTTCAAAGGAGTTTTCGGCAAAAACTTTAGTTGGGTCAGAGAAATTTTCTAAAATTTTCAAAATAAAAAAAGAGTCAAAACTTTTTTCAAAATTTCCCCTAACTTTCTTCGTTTCGACTTTTATTATGTGTGGATCCGGGACACTTATCCCGGTTTCCCTTTGATCTTCTGTTTATTTTTGTTTTGTAGGCCCCTTTTGGCAGCTTCTCTCCACGCTCCGAACGCTGCTTGATCATCCCCTACACCAACCATCTCGGCCCAGGTTCTTCTAATGCTCTCTACTCTAGTTTAGTCCTGTGAGGACACAGAACGGTTTAAGTGTGGGGTAGAGTGTATAAAATGCATGATCTTGTGTGAATATTCTGTGATTTTGTGGCTTATCACTACAAGAAAAAGTTAATTTAACAGCTGACGTTTAACAGCGGCCCTGAAATGGCCGCTGTTAAATTATAAAAATCGGGATATTTAACAGCGGCCAAGTGGTCGCTGTTAAATTATAACATTTAACAGCGGCTAGTGGCCGCTGTTAAATTATTTCACGCGGATCGCTATTCTCGTCCGTCGGATTTAACTAAAGAAACACAAATTTAGAAATCTGAACCATCCAATTTCGGAGCCGGACGGAAACCTTCACCGGAAACCTCTTTCTAGTTTTCTTCTCCGATTTCGAAGTCGGACGGTTCCTCCTCCTATCACCAGTCCTCCTCCTCTTCTTCTTCTTCTTGGCTGATCCGCCTACTCCTCATCTTCTTCTTTTCCTCTTCTTCTTCTTTTTCTTCTTTATCTTCTTCTTCTTCTTGGTTGATCCGCCTCCTCCTCCTCTTTTTCTTCTTCTTCTTTATCTTCTTCTTCTTTTCTTCTTCTTCTTCTTCTTCTTCTTCTTGTTGTTGGTTGATCCTCTTCTTCTTCTTCTTCTTCTTCTTCTCCTTCTTTATCTTTTTCTTCGCCGCTGCCGTCGTCGTCGCTTGTTTCGGCCGGAGGAGGAGGATGGGATATGGCGTCGATGGAAGCTGGTTGAAGAAGCGATGGAAGCCGGACGGAATCGTTGCGTCGACGGAGAGAGGAGAGAAACGAATCTGGCGTTGACGGAAGGAGGAGAGCGATGGAAGTGACTATCGCCGGAGTTCCGGCTCAATCGCCGGAGCTCCGGCTATTACTTTAATCGATGGACTAATTTAACAGCGGCCTGTGGCCGCTGTTAAATTATTTAGTTTAACCGCGGCCACATTTTGCCGTTGTTAAATGAGTTTGCCATTGGGCAATTTAACAGCGGCCCGCGGCCGCTGTTAAATTATTTTAACAGCGGTCACAGCCGCTGTTAAACGCATTTTCTGCCGCTGTTAATTAAACAGTTTTTTGTAGTGTATCTGATTCCTCTAGCTTAGAATTGCTCGATTCTTGACGTGTGATGTTAAGTTAGTTTTCAATTTTTCATAATGATGCTTAGACTGCTTAACCTAGAACCGGTAACCAACTTGTTGCATTGATGCTAAATTTCCTGGTCAGAACAGAAAAATTTATCACACTTGTAGTATTTCACTTTGATTGCATGAAAATGATTGAATCCGACTAGCAAACCCAACTGTGAGTTTTTGATCCATTGCACATAAACTTGCAATTTCAATTCTTTTTGAGTGACTTTCTCGTACCTTGAATGAGTTAGGATTTGCATTAGACCAATTCAAGACCACACGATGACACGAGTTCGAGGAGGATAGAGGCACCTAGTTGAAGCTACTTAAGCCAGATAGCCAACCTAACGTTAAATCCCTTAGGTGTAAACTCTTGAGCTTGGCCCTTCTTTTGGTTCGTTTTACGTTACAGCTAATTCCCATTTTTCATCACCCCATTGATCCCTTGTGGTTGTAGTTCTATATTAGCCTACCGGAAGTCGGTCTGTGATAACTTGCCTATAGCCATTAAACAGGTGGTCTTAGCTATTATGTCCAAACGTGTAAACCCCTTTAGCAACTAAAAGAAAATCGGCACAAGAAAATTCAAAAATTCAAAAATTCAAAAACAAAAAGTACAAAGTTTCAAAGTTAGTAGTATAGTTCAATAATGTTCTTCTCCCTACAAGAAAAAGGAGGTTTAACAGCGGATTTTTATTTAGTCTAACAGCGGATAGGCCGCTGTTAGCTATCCTAACGGCGGACGCGTGTCCGCTGTTAGGTTGCCTAATGTAAGCTTATCTAATAGCGGATACGCGTCCGCCGTTAAACCTAATAGCGGATAGCTTTATATCCGCTGTTAAATCTCACAGCAAATTAAACATATAACAGCGGATAAAATCCGCTGTTAGAGTTTCGATCAGAATTTAAAAAAATTGCAGAAACCTGCTCGCCGGAGCAGGTTTCTGCAGTTCTTCCTCTTCTCTTCTACCTTCTCCTTCTACTTCTCTTCTTCCTTCCTCTTTCTTCTTCTTTCTTCTTCGTTTTCTCCTTCTTCTTCTTCTTTTTTCTTCTTTTTTTCTTCTTCTTCTTCTTTTTTTTTTTCTCTTCTTCTTCTTCTTTTTTTGATCTTCTTTTTTTTCTTCTCTTCTTCTTTTTCTTCTTCTTCTTCTTCTTCTTCTTTTTTTCTTTGTCTTCTTCTTCATCTTCTTTTTCTTCTTCTTTTCTTCTTTCTTCTTCTTCTCCATTCTTCTTTTTTCTTCTTTTCTTCTTCGATTTCTTCTTCTTTGCTTTCTTGATTTTGTGTTCGCTTTTCTTTCTCTTTTCTTTCTCTTTTCTTCTTCTCTTCTGATTTGTGTTCTTCTTATCTTTCTTCAGCAAAATCAAACAATAATCCCTAACTAAAACTCTAATAATAAATGAGAAAGAGAAGAAGAAAATAAGGAAGAGAAGAGACAAATCCGAAAGAGATATCATTGGATGGGGCTGAGCACACGGATTGCCACATCAGCTAAACTTAACAGCGGTTTATATCCGCTGTTAGGTTTCCCCCCAAAATTTTTGCATTCCCGCGGAGGCGGGACATTTGGCGCCCCCGTGAAATTTCATTCTAACAGCGGATGACTAAAAGCGGATAAGTGTCCGCTGTTAACTAATAGCAAAATTTTTATATATCCGCTATTAGACAGTATAATCTAACAGCGGTTTCCTGTCCGCCGTTAGAATTCCGATGTTAAATTGTAATTTTCTTGTAGTATGGAAGAATGAAGTCAAAAAGAGAAAAATCAGAAAATGCAAATTTTGAAAAAAATACAATGTTAAAGTGCTAGGTTGCTTGAGGGTATCATAGGACGAGCGTACACTATTCCGCCCGTGTTTGGTTAGGCGGTAGGAAGTCATAGGCTACATTCGAGGGAAGTTAATCGAAAGTTGTACCGCACCAAAGCCAATTCCATCATTCATCCCTTCATTCATCTCATTATAAACCCTTGTAGTGTAGGAATCATTACAGTCCCTTGCAAAAGTCCTTTTGACTAGTTACTCGTGTTGTCAAAGTGGTGGAGATTGTGGTCGAACTGCAAACATATGACATACTTCGGTCGAGAAAGTGATTGAGAGCAGAAACACGTCCCTAAACATAGAGTGCGAGAGTTCCCTTATACCAAATATTGTCTGTGTGAGAAGTCTGGTCGGTTATGTCAGATTCGTGCATGATTTGTGTTTACTACTTGTTGTGTGCATATAATTAGTGAGACCAGGTTGTTTGGTTGACGTGTATGCATGTTAGGTCACTTGTTCTAGAGAGCGATTTAATAATTCATTATGATTGCTTGAACCTTAACTTGATCGATCTCGTCATTTGGGAATCTGAGTGCGTTCTAGTTTAGTTTGCTTGAGGACAAGCAAAGGCTTAAGTGTGGGGTATTTGATGACACTCTATTTTACGTGATTATCAGCCTTATTTAAGCTACATTTCCTTGCTTGAATCTCGGGTTTTAGGGTAGTTTAGGTTGTTTTCACCTAATTGCTCTAATTCTTTCCATTTTGGTTACTTTGGCCCGTTATGGGTCTATTTGATGGTTTTCTAGTGTTTTTTAGATTACACAGGTTTTTGTCGTCAAATACGTAGCAACAGACGAGCACGGAATCGAAGGAACCTCAAGGAATGGCCTGAGATCAATCCAGAAGTTGACCAAGCAAGAAGAAAGCACTGCTTCGGTCTTAACTAGAGTTTTCGGCGAGAAGTCCAAAGTCTTCGCCGAAAAATAAATGAAGAAGCGCACAGTCGACGTCAGGAGATCCAGCCGAGGTTTCCACTGAAGTCTTCGGTGAAAACTCTCAAGTTTTCACCGAAAACTACTTCCTTTTCCGGTTGGGATTCTAAAACCCTATAAATACTAAATCGGCGGCCACAAAAGAGAGATGCCTATTCCTTGGATTAATTTCCAGACTTAAAAATTTCGAGAGAGAGTATAGAGAGTTCGAGGAGCCGAGAAGAGATCGTGAAGCCATCCTTCTACCTCGGAGAGCTCGGTGCTAGGAGTTGAAGATCTAGGAGATTAAAGTTGCACGAATTCATCTGAAATTAGGTTTTACAGTTCTTCTCTGTTCTCTCTGTTTGAAGATGTATTCTTTGTTTGTCTTCATTTCTTTTGTATTGGATATGAGTAACTAAACTCATAGAGCTTAGACTAGATGAACCCTAAGTAACCTGGGGCTTTAAAGCGGTCACGAATTGGCGGTAATTAAATCTAGTTTCAATCAGTTTCTCTTGTATGTTTGGTTTGTTCTTCATTGCTTTTGCGTTTCTTTTCTAGCTTGATCACCTAGTTAAGATTCTAGTTAAGCTGAGGATAGTAGCGAACGTTCGCCTCACTTCAAAACACCAAATCAACAGTTAACCTATTCATTGGAACAATTTCTCTTTGTAGGAACCAGTTAGGGTTAATCCGCTACTAGAGTAACTCATTAATCACTAGTAATCGCATGTTGCAAAAGTGAACACACGGGCGGTCAATTAATCTTTGTAGTTAGATCAGATAGAGCGAACGTTCATCAGTCTTAAACCTAAGGGTCATGAGGTATGGTGGTGTCTGAGAACTGAAAGAATCAGGATTGAAAACCACTGGTCTTGTGATCGCCAATGTTCTGGTGATCTTAGGGGGATTCGAAATCTAAGCTTGTCTGTCATCTTGTCAAGTCAATCAATTCTTTTAATTTGTCATTTATCTTATTTCCTTTTAATCTCTCTGCTTCATAGTTCAGAAGTCGTAGAACTGACACCACGCACAAAGTGTTTAAACCTGAGTAATTTGTCATTTCATTTGAATAGATGATTAGAAGAAGTCATGTGGAGTATGATCTATCTTGCTTTGTGCTTGATAGTTATTTGACTACGCATCGCGTGAAAACGCGTTCATCAAATTGGCGCCGTTGCCGGGGACTCTTCTAATTGTTTGAAAGAAGAGGTGGCACTTTATTCTTCTACGTTTCCATCTGTCATATTTCATCACATTTTGATTTTACGCCGGTTATGTTTGCTTTTGTTGCTTGTAGGTTTCTTTACAGGTTTATGAATTGCCCGCTCACTCGTTCTCAGTTTAAGCCAGGTAGTTTTTCTCTACCAAAGCAACCGCGAGTTCCGAAGCAAGTTAGAATCGTTCCGCCTACACCTCCTACCCCTATTAAGATCGAGGAGTTGAAGGAGAACTCCTCATCTTCGTCCACTTCATCCACTACTTCAGATTTGCCACCACCTTCTCCTAACGCAATGGCTGCTCAACGCACCATGGCGGATTACAATAAACCGAGCACGATGAGCGTTTGGTCTAGCATCACTATGCCATGCAACGATGACGATCTTGACTATGTGATCAAGATCCCCTTCCTGGGAATGATCTCTAGGGATGTTCATTTTTAAGGGAAGTCGCATGATAACCCATGCACACATTTGGCGAACTTCCTCTCCATGTGCGAGACTTTTAAGAGTGGGAATATCGATAAGAACACCTTTTAAGAGGTGGCTTAACAGCAAGCCACCCGGTCACTATACAAACTGGGATAATCTGGGGCAAGATTTTGTAGAGGAATACTTTCCTCCTCCAAGAACTACAACTTATAAGGACAACATTGCCAGATTTGTTCAGAAGGAAGGAGTGAGCTTATGTGATGCTTGGAACGAATTCTAAGAACTCCTCTACAATTTCCCTCATCATGGATTCGAGCAGAGACAACTAGCTGAGATCTTTGCCCGAGGGATGAACGAAGAATCAGCTAAATGGGTCAACTCCTTAGCTGATGGAGACTACACAGCACTCACACCAGAAGCTGTTTTTCTTCACTTTGCAAACTGTGTATCTAAGTCCAGGAATTGGGAGAGATAGTTTGAAGCAGCTAAGAGCCGACCAATCCTTGAAGATCATATCAAGATCGAAGTAGAGAAACACATAAAGAAGAATTTTGGTACATCATATGTCTGGTCTATAGAGGAAGTGAATTTTATTGATCAAGGCTTCACCAATAATCAAAGAGGCTACTCCGATTACCGTCAGTTCAGACAACCTCCTCAACAACAAGGAAGCTTCCAAGCGCGACCTCCATACAATTCTAGCAATCGCAAAAATCAGTACTTGAATAGCATTTACCAAAGCCCTCCTGGATTCACCGGAGGACAACAACCACAGAGAGATCTGCGCCGGGAAACACTTGGGAGGTTGATTTAGACAAGAAGCTTGACCTGATCTTGACAAGGCTGGACAACCACGAAGAAAAACTCAAAACTCAATATGCCTTGAATCAAGGTCAATCAGCTCAATTTCAGAGGTTTGAAGCTCAACTGAACAACATCGCTAGCCTCATCTCCAGGGTTGTGCACTCGCCTAATTCAAGATCGAACACGTTAAGGCGATCTTTACAAGAAGTGGGAAGCAATTGACTGGTCCTTCAACTCCCGACCCTGTCATGGTTCTTGATGCTATAGCCATTGACATGCCAGAGATCGAGAAGGAGGATAAAGAAGAAGAGGAAGAGGTGACTGCTTTGCCTACCCTAACAAAGCAAGCACCTGCGCCACCTCTTCCTCCATATCAGCCTCAGATTCCGTATCCGAAAGCCATGAATCTAAAGACTCTCAACACCAAATACGAGAGATGGAATTCGATCATGAAGAGTGAAGAGATCAAGATCCCAGTCACCGATGCTATCCAGATGATACCAGAGGTTGGAAAAGTCGTGAAGGATCTTGCGAAGAACAAGAAGAAGGGAGAGTTGTCTTCCGTCTCCCTTGAGGAAGAATGGTCTGCTCTCCATAGCCAGACGACACCCATACCTCCCCCAGCTAATTGTCGCGATCTTGGTGCTTTTACTTTGCCTTGCACTATTAATGGTGTGAAAATTGATCGTAGCTTAGTTGATCTAGGTGCATCCATTAATGTCATGCCTACTTACTTGTATGAGAAATTGAACCTAGGAGAGTTGAAACCAATTAGCATGCATCTAGTGTTTGCCGACAGATCTGTTAAACTGCCTAGGGGATTAATAGAAGATGTGGTTGTTCGTTGCAGTCCTTTCACTATCTTGGCTGATTTTGTTGTTATGGATACCGGAGAGGAAGATGTCACTCTACTCCTAGGCTGACCATTTATGGAAACAGCCGGCATTAACATCAATGTCCCAAGCGGCTCGTTGACATTAAAGGTCGGAACGATACTATGACATTCCGCCTCAAGGACGGTACGCAAGTCCCGGTTAAGGGAGAGGCGCATTGTTTGTCTGTTGCTATTGTGGAGTTGTCCTCGGTCAACTCCGTTACTAATGTCATTTTGAGTGCTTCTCCCTAGATAGCTGTAACAGGTGCTGAACAGGTCATCAATTGGAAGAATGAGCCTCCGGAATAGAAGCCGAGAAAGAAGGAGGAACCGAAGGCATCTTCCACTAAATCGCCACGAGCTAAAGATCCGGGCGAAGTGAATAAGGCGAGTAAAGTGAAGACCAAGACGGCTTGGAGGCCAATCACGCCGCCATCATCCACCAAGCTGCCTGATGAAAGCACTCTTTTAAAGGAGTTATTCAGGCCATTTGACATCACCAACCACCTTCCCGATGGACGAACCGAATTAACTCATGCCAATAGGAAGTGGTCCATACTTACCGGAGGTACCCCAAAGTTGTATTTTATGAACTCCGACATGAGCTTAAAGGAAATCCTGAGTTGGGATGTCTCTTGATCGCCATCTAGGTATCGTCCGGCTCAAGGACGTTAAGAAAGAGCGCTTCATGGGAGGCAACCCACGACGGGAGTTCGTTCTGAATTTTTTTTTAGTCGGTCTTTTCGTCGTTCGAGTCGGTTTCGGGGAAACAAAGTGTCAGTTTTTTTCGTCAGTTTTAATTTTTCTATGTCAGGTCAAAGTTCTCGTAGAAAACCTTCAGAGTTTTCGGCGAGAAGTGTAGTCTGTTCAGTCTGTTTGTGTTTTCAAATTAGTTTTCACCGAAAACATTCAGAGTTTTCGGCGAGAAGTTTAGTCCAGTCTTTTCAGGTCGCTTTCAAATGAGTTTTGGCAAAAACTTTAGTTGGGTCAGAAAAATTTTCGAAAATTTTGAAAAAAGAAAAAGAGAGTCAAGAGAAACAATAAAAAGCTAAGCTCGTGGGGCGCGTTGAACTGATAGATTTCTCTACTGTCTGTTCGCCGCTTTTCTGATCGTCGTCTCCAGTAGGGGCTTTATCCCTCAGTGGGTGAGCTCCCGAGGGACTCCTCTGGGGTGTGGCGATTGCCGGTAGGTCTCTGAGACCCCGGATTCCACTTGCTTAGTTTTTGTTTCTTGTTGCGGAGTTTGTTTACTCTTCCATCGGTCCCAGTTTTGTTTTTTGTCTCCAGTTCGATCGCCGCAGTTGTTGAGAATTTATCTCTGGTGGGTGCACTCCCAGGGACTTTCCGACCATGGTTCGATCGCCGGTAGGCCTCTGAGGTCTCGGATTTGCTCTCTAATTCCGTTGTGGTAATTAGATTTGAGCTGTAGTTAGATGGAGAAAGGCGAAACCTCCTCTCCGCATATGAAAACATGGGCTGAGATGATTTCGGATCCTAAGGATGATCTGAAGTTCATTGAAATTCCATATTCGGTGCGGCACGGAAGTGCTTTGAGGCTGCCTAAGGAAGTATTGGATAAGGGAGTTGAACGACTGAAAGCAGCGGTGGTTGTCCAGTTCTTAGGTAATGCGCCGCCTCTTCGGGTATTTGCTAATGTGGCTAACAGGCTGTGGGGATATGAAGGGGGTATTATAATATCCACTCTTGAGGTAAACTTCTTCCTGGTTGAGTTCAATTCAGTTAAGCTTTGTAACTGGGTCCTTAGTCGATCGTGGCATGTACATAATGCTGGTATGATAATGAGGCGTTGGGCTAGAGGGATTAAGCCTGTAGTGATTCCAGAAGGCTAGAGTCCTGAATGGATTACGTTCAAGCGAGTAGCTCCTGCAGCAATATCCATTGAAGGTATCAGTTGGATGTCTAGTTTGATTGGGAAGCCAGTTAGGAAGTTTGTAAGGGATGGATTGGACGTCAAAGTCTGTATAATCAGAGATAAAGCTATCCCATGCCCTGAAAGTGTTATGATACTGGATGAGGAAGATGAGCACGTTGTACCTATAGCTCAAGCAAAGACGAGGGACTATCCTACAAGAAGGTTTGAGAAATAGGTATACATGCCAAAGAAGGTCAATGATGAGAAGAAAGAGCCGAAAGTTGATGATTCGGGGCCTCATGAAGGGGAGTCAAAGCAAGATGACCCCCATACTACTCCAGGGAAGGAAGCAGAAAATCATCCTTCTCCTGAGTCTGTTGATCAGTCGGGTGAGTCCTCTAAGGAGCCAAGTGAAAAAAGTAAAAGTAAGAGAGCCAGGAAGAGAAAGAATAAGGCCAAGAAAAAATTGGAAACTAAAGGAAGTGATGAAAAAGTGGAAGAGGAGGTTCAGTCTGCTCCTGCTGAGAATGGATCTCATGCTGGTAAGGGCACTGCATCTTCTTTGGAAGGGTCAGTACCACCAGTGGGAGACTCTGTTGTCCATGAGCCTGTTGGTAATGGGGAAGGTTCCAAGAATAGCCAGTTAAGTTCATTACATGAAGACCTGCAGTTGAGGAATGGTGAAATCAGCAAATGGTCTTCAGAGGAAGAACCAGAGATTATTCATACTATAAGGAAAGCTACTCTTGATGATTTTATGCAGCACACTAAGCATGTCAAGAAGAAGTATCAAGTGTCTGGAGTAAAAACAAGGTACAAAACCTCTAATAGATGAAGTATTGGGTTTGGAATACTAGAGGGTTTAATATAGATAGTAAATATAAAGCAGTTTTGAGTTTTGCTAGACAATATAGCATAGATATTATAGCAGTAATAGAGCCTAGAATAAAAGCGGACAGAACCTTATCGCTCTTTAAGGAAAGATTTCCAGGTTGGACAGGTGCCTTTGCCTTTGAAGGTGACTTGGGTAAAATTTGGTTAATCTGGAAAGAAGATGTTCCTCTGGTGGTTTTGGAGTGTTCTAGTAGATTTATCCATTTTCGGATTGACCTTCCTCAATGTTATTTTGGTACCATTGTGTATGGTGATAATGATGCAATGGAAAGGAAGAGGACTTTTATGAAAATTCAGAAGTTTAAGCAGAGCACTGCTCCTTGGTTCATAGCAGGAGATTTCAATGCTTTCCTTGATCTCTCTGAAGCTTGTCCGATCCCTAGCTCCTTTGATGGCATGGAAGACTTTAGGAACTATGTGAGGGACTGCGAGTTAATTGATCATACTGCTGCTGGCCCGGTGTTTACATGGTCAAATAATAGAATTGATGGACTGGTGGTTAGAAAGTTGGACAAAGTGCTGGTTAATTTGGCTTGGCAAGTGGCCTTCTCTGATAGTAAAGTGGAGATTATCCCTTCCTCGGACTCGGATCACTATGCTATTTACCTTAATAATGTGGGTAATGAGGTGTCTATCCCTAAAGGTTTCAAGTTCTTTAGCTACTGGATTAAGCATCCAGACTACAGGGGGATTGTTGGGAGTGTTTGGAAGGAGAGAATACATGGTGGAAAGTTTTATGTTCTCTATGAAAAGATGAGAAGGCTCAAGGATAGATTGAAAATTTTAAACAAGCAATGTTATTTTGATATCCAGAATAGGGTGAAAGCTATATATAGGGTGATGATGGCTCTGCCGAATGAAGTGTTTAAAAATCCAAGTGCTAAAGTCTTGGAGGATCTCAATATCTGTAAGAAGGAGTATCAGGCTGTTAAAAGGGATGAAGAGAGTATTCTTAGGCAGAAATCTAAGGTAAGCTGGATCCAATTAGGAGACAACAATACGGCCTTCTTCCATGATTATGTAAGGGTGAGGAATGCAACTAATACTATAACGTAGCTAAGACAAAGTAATGGTGAGATGGTTAAAGGAGCTAAGGAGATAGCTGACATAGCTATGAATTTCTACAAAAGCCTCCTGGGAGATAGTGCTGTGGTGAAGCATTGTGACCTGAATGAATTTGTTAAGTACAGGTTAGCAGATGATAAAGCAGATTGGCTGGCTATTCCTGTAAGTAAAGAGGAAATCAAGAAAGCTCTTTTCAGTATATCTAATGACAAGAGTCCAGGCCCAGATGGTTACAGTGCTGAGTTTTTTAAAGACAGCTGGACTTTGATTGGGGATGAGGTATGCAATGCAGTCTCAAGTTTTTTTGAAAAAAGTTATATGCCACCTTTTGTGAATTCGATAGCCCTTGCATTGATTCCTAAGGTTAAAAATGTTGATGATATCAAGAAGTTTAGGCCCATTTCATGCTGCAATGTCTTATACAAAACTGCCTCGAAAGTTCTTTCTAATCGGTTGGCTGAAGTTCTCCCCTGTTTAGTCAGTATGAATCAAACTGCTTTTGTAAGGGGAAGGAATATAGGAGATGGGGTGATGATGGCACATGAGCTTCTGAGTAAATATAAAACGAAAGGTGTGACTCCAAGATGTGCTATTCAGATAGACTTGATGAAAGCTTTCGACTCAGTCGAATGGCCCTTTCTTGCTTAATACTATGAGGGCTATGAGGTTTCCATATCAATATGTGCAATGGATAGGGGCATGTTTTGAATCTTCTAGGCTCTCTGTGAAAATAAATGGCAGTTTACATGGTTATTTCCCAGCTAGAAGGGGGTTCCGTCAAGGAGATCCCATATCTCCCTTTCTTTTTGTGCTATCTGTGGAGATTCTAAGTGGTATGTTTGATAAGGCAGTCAAGCAGGGAGCCTTCCAGCTTCATCTGCAATGTAAGGGGACGGTGCTTACTCATCTAAGCTTTGCAGATGATCTGCTGGTATTTACCAAGGGCAATACTGAAGCTATTGAGGTGGTTCAGAGTGTGTTGCAAGACTTTAAAGAGGTTTCAGGACTGCAGTTTAACCCTGAAAAAGGTAAAATATATATTGCAGGAGTTCAGTCAATTGAAGTTGATGCTATTACAACAAATTAAGGATTCAGCAGAGGAGAGATCCCTTTTAGATACTTGGGAGTGCCCCTTACAGTAGGGAAGCTCCGGAAAAATGATTATAAGGCACTGTTGGATAAAATAACCAAAAGAGTTACAGACTGGAGAGCAAAGAAGTTGTCATATGCTGGTAAGATTCAGTTGATAATTCTGTTATCCATGGCATTTTGCAATTTTGGATGTCTTCCTTTATACTGCCTAGTGATCTTATTAAGGATATAGAGGGCATTTGTAACAAGTTCTTGTGGGGGAAACTTGAGGGTGGGAGGTCTAAAGTAGCTTGGGAGTTTGTTGCCTTACTTAAAAAGGAAGGAGGGGTTGGGATTCATGATCTTAGAAGCTGGAACTTAGCCAATGTGATACGCATATCTGGAAAATTTTGATGAATGAAGGTTCCCTGTGGATTGCCTGGTTAAACTGCTATAGAATCAAGAAGTGTAGTTTCTGGACTATGACTTCTGATGCAGGGTCTTGGCACTGGAAGCGGCTTCTGAAGTTGAGAGATTGTGTTAGGCCTCTTATAGAGCAAGATGATGAAGGAGATTTGACCTGGAATGGGTAGTATGTGAAGAAGTTGAGAATTGGTACTATTTGGGAAGGTATTCGGAAGAAGAGAAGTGAAGTTGAATGGTTTGGTTGCGTGTGGACAGGTTATATGATCCCCCGAAGAGTAGTTATAGCTTGGTTGATTGTGTCAAATAGAATCAACACTCGGGATAAGATTAAGGCCTGGGACCCCTTGGTTGACTCTATCTGTGTTCTATGTGACGATGAAGAAGAGAGCAGGGAGCACTTATTTGTGCATTGTGAGTATACCAAACTGCTGTTGAACTACTTTTTCAGAATTGTGCCAAACTCTTTTGAAGACATGGTTAAGGAGGTAAGTGGCTTGGATGATAGTGTTATAGGGAGGATAAGAAAGCTTATTTGGCGTGTAATTGTTTGTCTAGTTTGGACGGAGAGATGTAATCGCATTTTTGGGAGGGTAGATTGTAGGAGCAACTTACAGCTCTTAGAAGATGTTAAGGAGGAGATTAGGGAATTCGCTCTTGGTAGGAAAGAAGTTGATGTCATTGTAAGGGTAGTATAGGTTTTTGTCTCTCCGTTCTACTTTGTATCGTTATTCCTTGATTTGATGAATATAAACAAAGCTCAATTCATCAAAAAAAAAAAGAGTCAAAACTTTTTTCAAAATTTCCCCTAACCTTCTTCGTTTCGACTTTTATTATGTGTGGATCCGGGACATTTGTCCCGGTTTCCCTTTGATCTTTTGTTTGTTTTTGTTTTGTAGGCCCCTTTTGGCAGCTTCTCTCCACGCTCCGAACGTTGCTTGATCATCCCCTACACCAACCATCTCGGCCCAGGTTCTTCTAATGCTCTCTACTCTAGTTTAGTCCTGTGAGGACACAGAACGGTTTAAGTGTGGGGTAGGGTGTATAAATTGCATGATCTTGTGTGAATATTCTGTGATTTTGTGGCTTATCTGATTCCTCTAGCTTAGAATTGCTCGATTCTTGACGTGTGATGTTAAGTTAGTTTTCAATTTTTCATAATGATGCTTAGACTGCTTAACCTAGAACCGGTAACCAACTTGCTGCATTGATGCTAAATTTCCTGGTCAGAACAGAAAATTTATCACACTTGTAGTATTTCACTTTGATTGCATGAAAATGACTGAATCCGACTAGCAAACCAACTATGAGCTTTTGATCCATTGCACAAAAACTTCCAATTTCAATTCTTTTTTAGTGACTTTCTCATACCTAAAATGAGTTAGAATTTGCATTAGACCAATTCGAGACCACATGATGACACGAGTTCGAGGAGGATAAAGGCACCTAGTTGAAGCTACTTAAGCCAGATAGCCAACCTAACGTTAATTCCCTTAGGTGTAAACTCTTTAGCTTGGCCCTTCTTTTGGTTCATTTTACGTTACAGCTAATTCCCATTTTTCATCACCCCGTTGATCCCTTGTGGTTGTAGTTCTATATTAGCCTACCGGAAGTCGGTCTGTGATAACTTGCCTATAGCCATTAAACAGGTGGTCTTAGCAATTATGTCCAAACGTGTAAACCCCTCTAGTAACTAAAAGAAAATCGGCACAAGAAAAAGAAGAAAATTCAAAAATTCAAAAACAAAAAGTACTAAGTTTCAAAGTTAGTAGTATAGTTCAATAATGTTCTTCTCCCTACAAATGGAAAAACGAAGTCAAAAAAAGAAAAATCAGAAAATGCAAATTTTGAAAAAAATACAATGACAAAGTGCTAGGTTGTTTGAGGGTATCATAGGACGAGCGTACACTATTCTGTCCGTGTTTGGTTAGGCGGTAGGAAGTCATAGGCTAGATTCGAGGGAAGATAGTCCAAAGCTGCACCGCGCCAAAGCCAATCCCATCATTCATCCCTTCATCCATCTCATTATAAACCCTTGTAGTGTAGGAATCGTTACAGTCCCTTGCAAAAGTCCTTTTGACTAGTTACTCGTATTGTCAAAGTGGTGGAGATTGTGGTTGAACTGCAAACATATGACATACTTCGGTCGAGAAAGTGATTGAGAGCAGAAACACGTCCCTAAACACAGAGTGCGAGAGTTCCCTTGTACCAAATATTGTTTGTGCGAGAAGTCTGGTCGGTTAGGTCAGATTCGCGCATGATTTGTGTTTACTACTTGTTGTGTGCAGATAATTAGTGAGACCAAGTTGTTTTGTTGACGTGTATGTATGTTAGGTCACTTGTTCTAGAGATAGCGATTTAATAATTCATTATGATTGCTTGAACCTTAACTTGATCGATCACGTCATTTGTGAATCTGAGTGCGTTCTAGTTTAGTTTGCTTGAGGACAAGCAAAGGCTTAAGTGTGGGGTATTTGATGACACTCGATTTTATGTGACTATCAGCCTCATTTAAGCTACGTTTCCTTGCTTGAATCTCGGGTTTTAGGGTAGTTTAGGTTGTTTTCACCTAATTGCTCTAATTCATGCCATTTTGGTTACTTTGGCCCGATATGGGTCTATTTGATGATTTTCTAGTGTTTTTGAGATTACACAGATTTTTGTCATCAAATACGTAGCAACAGACGAGCTCGGGAAGCGAAGCAACCTCGAGGAATGGCCCGAGATCAATCCAGAAGTCAACAAAGCAAGAAGAAAGCACTGCCCCGGTCTTAACTAGAGTTTTCGGCGAGAAGTCCAAAGTCTTCGCCGAAAACTAAAAGAAGAAGTGCACAGTCGACAACAGGCGATCCAGCCGAGGTTTCCACTGAAGTCTTCGGTGAAAACTCTCAAGTTTTCACCGAAAACTACTTCCTTTTCCGGTTGGGATTCTAAAACCCTATAAATACTAAATCGGCAGCCACAAAAGAGAGATACCTATTCCTTGGATTAATTTCCAGACTTAAAAAGTTCGAGAGAGAGTTTAGAGAGTTTGAGGAGCTGGGAAGAGATCGTGACGCCATCCTTCCACCTCGGAGAGCTCGGTGCTAGGAGTTGAAGATCCAGGAGATTGAAGCTTCACGGATTCATCTGAAATTAGGTTTTACAGTTCTTCTCTGTTCTCCTTGTTTGAAGATGTATTCTTTGTTTGTCTTCATTTCTTTTGTATTGGATATGAGTAGCAAAACTCATAGAGCTTAGACTAGATGAACCCTAAGTGACCCGGGGCTTTAACGTGGTCACGGATTGGTGGTAATTAAATCCAGTTTCTCTTGCATGTTTGGTTTGTTATTAATTGTTTTTGCGTTTCTTTTCTAGCTTGATCACCTAGTTAAGATTCTAGTTAAGCTGAGGATAGTAGCGAATGTTCGCCTCACTTCAAAACACCAAATAAACAGTTAACCTATTCATTGGAACAATTTCTCTTTGTAGAAACCAGTTAGGGTTAATCCGCTACTAGAGTAACTCGTTAATCACTAGTAATCGTACCAGTTAGTTTTCCGTTGCAGAAGCGAACGCACGGGCGGTAATTAATCTTGGTAGTTAGATCGGATAGAGTGAACGTTCGCCAGACTTAAACCTAAGGGTCAGGAGTTATGGTGGTGTCTGAGAACTGAAAGAATCAGGATTGAAAATCGCTGGTCTTGTGATCGCCAATTTTCTAGTGATCTTAGGGGGATTCGAAATCTAAGCTTGTCTGTCATCTTGTCAAGTCAATCAATCATTCAATTTGTCTTTTGTCTTATTTCCTTTTAATCTCTTTGCTTCATAGTTTAGAAGTCATGAACTCGGACCACGCACAAAGTGTTTAAACCTAAGTAATTTGTTAGTTCATTTGAGTAGACGATTAGAAGAAGGCCTGTGGAATACGATCTATCTTGCTTTGTGCTTGATAGTTATTTGACTACGCCCGCATGAAAACGCGTTCATGAACAAGCTGGGAGTTGAGCTTACCATCAATGAAGGGAGAGGGTTGTTAGCTCGGTTAGTGGTGAGACTGGTGATAACCAATCAAATCTGCCAAGCTCAGTTGGAGGATCCTAAGTTGGATGAGATCAAGAAGAAGTTTGAGGATGGAATGCAGGTTTGATCTCGGTAGAGAACGGGTTGGTGACTTTGCAAGGCAGGGTTTACATTCTTGATGCTAAAGAACTGAGGAAAGAGATTCAGGATGAAGCCCATTCATCGTCTATGCTATGAATCCTGGAGCAACCAAGATATAGCAAACCTTGAAGCCTCATTACTAGTGGTTAGGTATGAAGAAAGAGGTGGCTAACCATGTGGTGAGTTGTTTGGTATGTCAGAAGGCTAAGGCAGAGCATAGAGCACCATGAGATCTACTTCAATAGTTGCTAGTGCCGGCTCAGAAGTTTGATGATCTAACAATGGACTTTGTCAATGGTTTTCTATAGTGGGAGGTAAGGATGCCATCTGGGTTATCGTGGATCGTTTGGCCAAACTAGCTCACTTCATTCCCATCAAGTTCAAGCTAGATGTGGATGAGTTAGCTAGGTTGTATGTGGAGCATGTGGTGAGGTTACATGGTGTGCCTAAGAACATAGTATCTGATAGTGATCCAAGCTTGACTTCTCAGTTCTTAAAGAGCTTGCATACAACTATAGGTACTAAGTTGAACTTCTCTACAGCTTACCACCCTCAAATGGATGGAAAGTCTGAAAGGACGATCCTCACTATTGAGGAGTTGATTTGTTCTCGCATTTTTGAGTTTGATGAGTCGTGGCTCACATTGTTATCGTTGGTGGAGTTTGCTTAGAACAACTCATTCCACAATAGTGTAGGAGTTCCGCCCTTTGAAGCTTTGTATGGACGGAAATGTCGGACACCTATATGTTGGGATCTAGAGGGGGATAGGTTGGGTTTAGGACCTCAGATTGTGGAAGAAACTGAAAGAAGGTTCAGGTAGATTCGGGCTCAGCTTGGTGGTGGCTCAAAACCGACAAAAGCAGTTTGCATATCGAAAGGCTCGGGAAGTTCATTATGGTGTGGGAGATAAGGTTTTTTGTAAAACTCGTCCCAAATCACTCAGGTTGAACCCATGATTGGTCCGAGAACTAGTGCTACAATTTGACTTAAAACATGAATCGAGTAATAACCAAATTTAAATTAATATAAATAACATAAACCAAAGATAAAGCGCTTCCATAAATTTAAATTCTAAAATTTAAACAACAACCGAAAGTTCAAATTCAATCCATAATACAATATGATGTTCAACATTAAATTTGATATGAAATAACCCAACCAAAACTATTTAACTGAATTTAAAATAAAAGTCAACTCCTAGTTCATTCTTCCAAATTTCACTTCATGCTTCCTATTACTACTTAAGCTCGCACCAACTGCAACTCCTGCTACTAAACGTGCACTACAACTCCAACACTCAACACCTAACCACAAAGAACTGGGAGGGGATAAGCTTCCTAATGAAAATGAGTGAACCCACTAGGCTTAACTATGCTCCGAACTAACCAAGAGGAACAATTCCAAACTCCATACGAAACAGTGACAGTGGATCCAAACTCAGCCTTAAATAGTTTATTAACTTAGAGCAGTCTGGATGATCATGTAAGTGTAGTTCTCAATTCAACATTTACAATCCACAACATCATCATTACCATAAGTGAAACTAACATTCATACAGTCCAGCAACACGTCACATAATAGGTCACAATCACAAAGCACACCCATACACACACTAATTAAAATTTAATTTACTAGGTGAGTTAATTAGGGGCCAAGGAGTTATCTCGTATCATCCCTGCCATCTCACAGACGCACCCCAAACCACAGACGCATCCTCAATCGTAGAAGAGGATCCAGAGCCCAAATCAACACAATTCCCCTCAGGGATCACATAGCACCTCAGTGCAACTTACGAGGTAGTACAAAATCCTTCTGGTTCTATCATTTCACAATCACACCAATCATCTAATCCCAATTCATAGTTCATAATTCATCATTCACCGTACAGTTCCCAACATCACACATTGCCAACATCACATTTCATCCACTTTACACAATTCACTTTCATCCACAATTCACAAATTCATACACAACAAGGGTAAACTGCTAACTTGTCGGCCACCCCACCTGCATGAAAAGGAGAGAGGTAGCGAGGTCGCAAGTCTAGAGTTACCCACTTGTTCGTCTGATGTGACTTTATTTAGTGCATTTTTAGCTTCTGATTGTCCTATGAAATGCCCGTGTTTGATCCTTGAATGCCATGCTTAATATGCTTTTATTGAAGTTTTATGCAAAGTGCTATTTTGTTGTCCGGTTGCCACTTTGAGGCAAATTCTGTGTCTATTGGAGTTACTTTATTTTCATTTTCAGGATTTGGCATTGAAGTACTGGTGACAAGGAGCACGTAGGATCAAACGGGAGGTCAATCGAAGCTAGGACGGAGGAACTATGGTCGTTGCAAAAATCGAGGAAAGTGCACAGCAAAGCTGAAGAAGTTTTCGGCGAGAACCCTAAGTTCTCACCGAAAACCCTTAGCAGTTTCAAGCAGCGGATTTCCAGAAGGCCCACTTTGGATTTTAGAAGAAGTTTTTGGTGAAAACTTACAGAGTTTTCGCCGAAAACCTATGAAGAAATTGCAAGCCGCTCGGTGTTTTTCAAGGATATTTTCGGCGAAAACTTCATAGGTTTTCACCGAAAATCCCAGCCTTTTCCAGCGTGCTATTTAAAGTGGAAGCCGGCGAAAATTAAAAAAAGCCATTCATTATTTTACACACTCGTGAACCAAAAAACCCTTTTTCTCTCAATCTTCTTCCATCACCAATCCATCATCAACCCTAGAGCAAGGTGCAAATTGGAGTAAGGAGCTTGGATTGAAGCCCACAACCTTGGGGAGAGGAGCTTGCAAGAAGAGGATTGCCACGGAGCTCTTGGTGACCATCTCTCTTTCTTTCTCTTTTGTACCCTTGGCCATGTGTGGGTGATTTCCTAGGTTTCCTTGGGTTGATAGATAATTATGCTAGGATAGAGGTGAATTGTACAAATATGCCATGATTGATCTTGGATTGTAAGAAGATGGTCTCTAGACTTGTTGTTAATTCCAAATTGTGTTATGTGCTTGATTTGGTCTATCATTTGTGATGTAATGCATGAGAGTGCTTAGATTACATGGTTTGTAGGTCTAGGGATTGAAGGGAGTGTGTTCTAAGAGATTAGATCATCTCAATTCAACCATAGTTGCATGATTTCTCACTTGTGCATTTTATCGAACACTTGGTGTGCATTAGGTTTTTCATTCAATTGAAATTTGATTAGTCTTTTGATGATTCTCTTAGTGTTAGGACATTGACATGAGAGTGTGGTGTCTAGCCTAGTGGTCATAGAGTCATAGGAGAGGGTTTTGTAGCTTGGCATTTCATCAAACACCTTTAATGCATCCTTAGTCACTTAGCTTGAGAGCGAGAGCCTAGGTTGAGTGGTCCTAGGATAGGGACTTAGTGCTACGGGAGTGCATTGAGTCTATAGAAGGGATTTGCGTGGTCATTCGATTGCAACCTCGATCATGTTTGGTTTGTTTGTGCATTTGTCCTCTTGAGCATGATGAAGCTATCTTTCCAAGTGAACCTCCTTTATCTTTGTTTTGCATCATTTTGTTTGTTTCTTTAGTTTTCTTTATGTTTTCATTTGTTCCTATTTCAAACCAAAACTTATTTTAAATGTTTAGACAGTCCATGAACCGTGTGAGTATTAGCTTTTGAGAGAGCCCTCGTGGAATACGACCTTGATTGTTGTGAGTTAAATCTTGCACATCAAGTTTTTGGTGCCGTTGCCGGGGACTTTCTCAATCCTTTGAAAGCATTTAGTAGTGGACCGTTCTATTCACTTCCTTCCGTTTTAGTTTTGCTTCTTTGTTATTTGTTTTTGTGGTTTTGTTATCCCGCATTGTTGTACTACTTGGTTGTGTTTGTTGTGCGTGTTTGTAGGTCCCTTATCCACCTATCCGTTCTCTACCTCACTTAGTTCATGGGAGCAAGGTTGCAAGTAAGATGAACTCATGGAATGGAAGTAATGGTTATGGGTCCTATCAAGGGTGGAACCCATCTCCTAACCCATACTATGGTCATCCTACTCCATCCAACTACTACCAAGGAACTTCTGAGGGAGATAGCCAATGGTGGGATCAAGATCAACAAGTTTCAACACCTATGTGGAATGAGCAATGTCCCTATCCATCTCCACCCTACCATCAAGTCTTGCCGGAGTATTATCAAGAGGATTTCACAAGTTATGAACAACATTCTCCATCGCCTTCCATGCTAGAGGAGCTCTTTAAGATGGTTAAAGAAAGCGAGCGTCCTCAAGAGGATTTCACAAACTATGAGCAACCTTCTCAACCTCCTTCTATGCTAGAGGAGCTCTTGAAAATGGTGAAGGAAAGTGAGCGTCCTCGAGAGGAGTTCGTAAGCTATGAGGAACCTCCTCAATCTCTTCCCACACTTGAGGAAGCTTTGAAGATTGCGGAAGACAATGCGAACCAACTTAATCGTTTAGCTCAAGGCGTGACGCTCATCAAGGAAGCTCTAGAGTATGAACAACACTCTCCACCTTCCCCCACAATTGAGGAGATGTTGCAAATTGCGGAAGATAATGTGGCCCGGTTGGATCGTTTAACTCAAAGTGTGAAGCTCATCTCCGACACCTTTGAATCGGAAGTGCTAGTCATGGATGAAGAAGAAAGTGAGTCTCCCCAAGAGGAATTCATGAGTCATGAGAAACCTCTTCCACCTCCTTTCATGCTAGAGATCTTGCAAATTGCGGAGGATAATGCAAATTGAGTTAACCGCTTATCCCAAAGCATAGAGCTCGTCACGAAGATTCTTGAAAATGAATGACATCCCAATCATTTGGAGCAAGTTTATGATGATGAAGATGACACTTATGAATCCGAGGAGATTGACACGGAAGAAGAGTTGGTAGTGGTGGAGATTGAGGAACATGTTCTACCCGAGGACACACCAAGTAACGATGATGTGGGGATAGAAGAACCAAGGAAACTTGAGGGTGATGACACTTTAGAGGAGGTGAGAGATGATTTGGAGACGCTTCAAGAAGAGGTGGCACCAAGAGCATGAAAGTGAACAACACCGCCCTATTGTGGTCCCACCAAAGATTGTGAGTACTCTTCAATCTTCTTGCTTGATATGAAGTACTTGTGTCAAGAGACGGACACAAGCTTCATAACCTCTCCTAAGGTAACCATGGAAGTGGAGCCACCTCTACTTGAACCGAAAGATCCCTTGAGTGGTATCACCAACGTGGAGACGACGGAGCTCAATGGCGCCCCCCTTCCATACATTCTTCCTCAAACTCCTAAACTCAATGGTAGAAGGCCATGGCAAGGGAACAATTGGAACTCAAGCTTAGCTCAATGGTCATTCTACCATTTGCTTCTATCGCTACTTGGAGCTCAATCTTCATCATGGAAGAAGCTACTTGACATCAAAGAGGTACTGAGTTGGACACCATAACGCAGGTATCGTCGAGCTTAAGACGGTAACTAAGCGCTTCTTGGGAGGCACCCCATGTTATCTTTAATTTTTCACTTTTAATTGTTGTTCGAGGTTTTTTTGTTGTTTTAGCTTTTTGAATAAGGTTTGGCAAGCAATTGGGATCACTCTTCACCAAGGATCATCATGGAACTCTTTCACGTCCTATGCTCCTCTCTACCAACGCGGTAACTTCGTTCCACCTTACCCTCTCTCTTTTGATCATTGAGGACAATGCTCATGTTAGTCGTAGGGGAGTTTGAGGTTTGGTGTGATTATTTGTGGTAGAGATCTAAGGTTATGCTTTGATGAGTTGCATGATCTTGATTGAATGTCGAATTCCTCTATTGTAGAATCATTCGGTTCTTGACTTTTGGTGTTTAATTGACTTCAAGCTTTCACAATGACGTTTATACTGTCCTACTTAGAACCTATAACCAGCATGTTAGAGCTAATATCAAATGAGTCTAGTACAGAACAGAGATTTTATCACTCTTGTATGTTGGTTGATTGGTTTGATACGTGTTTTTGTACCACTCGATAACACCGGTCTAAGATGATGAAGGCAATCAGAATTTTCACCCTTTTTCATGTTTTTCATCATCTTTTTGATCCCTCGTGATTGTGGCTTGATATTAGACGAAATCCAATTCGAAATCTTGTGTTAAAGTTGTAAGGGGCTAAGGATCAAGTGGCCAATTTGCAAAAGAAAATGCTCAAAAGAAAAGAAAAGCTAGGCAAGCTCGGCACCTAAGTGAAGTGTCGGGTTGAGCACTAGCAAAGGCAAAAGCTGTGAGCTAGGCAGGTTCAACACCTAAGTGAAGTGTTGGATCGAGCACTAGTATGCAGTAAGAAAAAAGAGAAGGAAAAAATGAATGAAAATGGAAAGAAAAGAGAAAAAAAAAGAGTTCTCAAATGTAGCCCTTGATCCTACCCAGAGTTTGTAAAGTGCGGATTTAGAAGCGGATGAAGTCGAGTCGATAGCCACATCATGATCACTCATCACTCTCCTACCCCCGCCTTATCCGTTCCATTTCCCGAGTTCAAGTCCTTTTGATTAGAGTCGGTGTTGTCGTGGTCAGCTTTTCTGTATCCCAATTAACCACTACTTGAAGTGTGCAGAAAATAGTGAGGTCTAGACTTGTTTGGTTGACGTTCTTGCATGTGTAGGTTGAGTTTGTTCGTGAAACAGTCTAAACCAAATTGTTATTGCTTGAATCTCAATGAGGCCGATCTTGTCATTTGTGAACTTGGATGTTTTCTAATTCATTTGCTTGAGGACAAGCAAAGCTTAGTCGTAGGGAATTTGATATGACTTTATTTAGTGCATTTTTAGCTTATGATTGTCCTATGAAATGCCCGTGTTTGATCCTTGAATGCCATGCTTAATATGCTTTTATTGAAGTTTTATGCAAAGTGCTATTTTGTTGTCCGGTTGCCACTTTGAGGCCAATTCTGTGTCTATTGGAGTTATTTTCTTTTCATTTTCAGAATTTGGCATTGAAGTACTGGTGACAAGGAGCACGTTGGATCAAACGGGAGGTCAATCGGAGCTAGGACGGAGGAGATATGGCCGTTGCAAAAATCGAGGAAAGTGCACAGCAAAGCTGAAGAAGTTTTCGGCGAGAACCCTAAGTTCTCGCCGAAAACCATTAGCAGTTTCAAGCAGCAGATTTCTAGAAGGCCCACTTTGGATTTTAGAAGAAGTTTTCGACGAAAACTTATAGAGTTTTCGCCGAAAACCTATGAAGAAATTGCAAGCCGCTCGGTGTTTTTCAAGGATATTTTCGGCGAAAACTTCATAGGTTTTCGCCGAAAATCCCAGCCTTTTCCAGCGTGCTATTTAAAGTGGAAGCCGGCGAAAATTAGAAAAAGCCATTCATTATTTTACACACTCGTGAACCAAAAAACCCTTTTTCTCTCAATCTTCTTCCATCACCAATCCATCATCAACCCTAGAGCAAGGTGCAAATTGGAGTAAGGAGCTTGGATTGAAGCCCACAACCTTGGGGAGAGGAGCTTGCAAGAAGAGGATTGCCATGGAGCTCTTGGTGACCATCTTTCTTTCTTTCTCTTTTGTACCCTTGGCATGTGTGGCTGATTTCCTAGGTTTCCTTGGATTGATACAAATATGCAATGATTGATCTTGGATTGTAAGAAGATGGTCTCTAGACTTGTTGTTATTTCCAAATTGTGTTATGTGCTTGATTTGGTCTATCATTTGTGATGTAATGCATGAGAGTGCTTAGATTACATGGTTTGTAGGTCTAGGGATTGAAGGGAGTGTGTTCTAAGAGATTAGATCATCTCAATTCAACCATAGTTGCATGGTTTCTCACTTGTGCATTTTATCGAACACTTGGTCTGCATTAGGTTTTTCATTCAATTGAACTTTGATTAGTCTTTTGATGATTCTCTTAGTATTAGGACATTGACATGAGAGTGTGGTATCTAGCCTAGTGGTCATAGAGTCATAGGAGAGGATTTTGTAGCTTGGCATTTCATCAAACACCTTTAATGCATCCTTAGTCACTTAGCTTGAGAGCGAGAGCCTAGGTTGAGTGGTCCTAGGATAGGGACTTAGTGCTACAAGAGTGCATTGAGTTTATAGAAGGGATTTGCATGGTCATTCGATTGCAACCTCGATCATGTTTTGTTTTTTTGTGCATTTGTCCTCTTGAGCATGATGAAGCTATCTTTCCAAGTGAACCTCCTTTATCTTTGTTTTGCACCATTTTGTTTGTTTGTTTAGTTTTCTTTATGTTTTCATTTGTTCCTATTTCAAACCAAAACTTATTTTAAATGTTTAGACCGTCCATGAACCGTGTGAGTATTAGCTTTTGAGAGAGCCCTCATGGAATACGACCTTGATTGTTGTGAGTTAAATCTTGCACATCATCGTCCTTCATAGGATGATCCCACATTGGCAGGACCATCCTCCCGCATCCACAACTGACAATAACGTATATACCAAAACACCCTTGAACCCATTCCATCCTATTTCTCATTTCTAACTCGAATTAATTAAGCATTATGTTTCATCTTACTCCCCAACCCCAACCAAACATCAATGAATCACTTCGCAATCACATAACAATTATCCACTTTTACTCTCTTCAATTTCATGCAAAACCTAACTTTTGATCTAAGCCTAATTTCAACTCCTCTCGTTACCAATCACTACCTATTGATGTTAATCCCTCACCTAGAATAGAAGACGAGGCTCCAATCATCTTCTAGATTCCCAGATGAATGATTCCCCTTCCCAAAATTTGCAACTTTTCCCCTTCTGACCAGAAACACTCATCAAGAAAATAGCCCAATCTAAGAATAGTGATCTCTTCTCCTTATTGCTAGGAATCCATAGGAAGAAACAGTAACTTAATCCGACTTCTATAGCTCCTGGAATCAAGGTTTGAAGTTACAGCAGTTTGGTTCGTCAAAGGGTTTTCAGAGAGAGGAGAAGAGAGTTTTCAGAAATTCACTACAACAAAATAGATTATTTTTGGCGGTTTTTTTATAACAACAGTGGCGGTTATAACCTCCACTGTTGTTAACACTACAAAAAACAGGGAATTTAGCGTCAATTGAAACAAAAGAGGATGGCGTCGGTCAGTCAAATATCGACGCCAAATACTGTGCGCGTGTTGACCCGCATAAATAGCGTCGGTCAATAAAAGTCTGACGCTAAATGTTTCTACAATGACCGACGCTAAATGCCATTCTGAACCGATTTGCTGGTTGAACCAACGGATAATTTAGCGTCGGTTCTGATAAAGTGATTTGCGTCGGTCAGAACCGACGCCAATTACACGGGAATTTCACGTCGGTTGTGAGAAAGTAAATGGCGTCAGACATCAACCGACATTATTTACACAGGAAAATAGCATCGGTTGGTGCCCGACGCTAAATACACCACATATAAAAGCCCCTCTTTGACGAAAACAACTTATTTCTCGCGGAACTCTCTCTCTCTCCAAAAAAGGAAGCCGCTCCCCTCCTGATCTCTCTCTCCGATCTCACTGGCCGCCGTGGTCACCGCCGCTCATCTCGCCGCCGCTCATCTCACCGCCGGCAAGCTAGCTCCAGGTAGATCTACATATATCCTTTTTCTTTTGTATGGAAATTGAAATGTTACCCTTGAATGAATCTCCCAAACCTCCTATAGTCCTTTGTTGTTGTGGACTGTGTTTGTAAGAATAGCATGGTTGCAAATGTGGTATTGAAACTATTAATATTATTTATGTGCCTATTGAAATTCCCGTCAAATCTTGAGGTTTCGAATCTGGAACTGATGAATTGCTTGTCGAACTTGCATTTGCCTTCTTCCTAACATCAAAGTCCATGATATTAAAATGTGGTTCAAGTCTAGTGATTTTGACAGTTGAACTACACTCCTGTCATACTATATTTTGGTACACTCTTAACTGTAACTTTTCTGTTAACCAGCTTGTTGAAGGATTCATAAGTTCTCTTCGGGACATTGCTGAGGAGAGGTAAGAATTCTCTTACTCAGCAGTCTACAGGTCAGTGATCAAAGCACCAACAACATCCTCGATGCTCTTATTGAGTTTCTGATGTTCTGATTGAATTTATGTTTGACTGTTGTTTGGTAATGAATTTTTTATGTTCTGATTGAAGCTAGACACACAATCAGAAGCTTTGAAAGCCTATTGCTCTCTTCTTCTTCTGACAAGGTATGTTGTCTTCATAGTGAATTAATATTTTTATGATTGTGTACCTTCAAAGGAATGTCGTATTCATAGTTTTATGCGGAATGTCGTTTAATGTGGATGAGAAAGTTTATGAATAATGGTGGTGTTTAAAGCGTTTTTCTTGAGGGCTATATTTGGTGTTTAATTGTGTGTTCAATGGGATTTTCTAATTGGTGTTAAGATTAATTCCTACTAATGTTAGTTTGTTAGTAGTTCGTCATTAGCTGTAATTATGATTAGTGTGATTCAACCTGTTAAAATTAGTTTATAAATTTTGAGTAATTTTAATTATAGCTAAGCATATATAGCTAATTTGTAGGAAAATGTATGCTTGCCTCTGCCTATGCCTCATATACTTGATAATTTCTTATAACATTTATGCCTATGCCTCTTATAAAATGTAAGCATATATAGTGATAATTTCTTACAAAGACTAGTTAATAGTGTATTCTTAGCTTAGCTACTTATTAGGTACTTTATAGTATATCCTATAACATATTATCTTTTTTATTACGATAATTAATGTAGATTAGGATTTCCACCGCTGAACACTTCTGCTCTAAACTAAATCAGGTAGATCCCAATGGACAAATCTTGGATATACAAACCGAGATTATCACCGGAGTACATGGCTGGCTTAGAAAGCTTCTTGAATTTTGCTTTCTCCAATAACAATGGAGGGGAACAAATTCTCTTCCCTGTCCAAAATGTGGATTTAAGAAATGGCTATGTAGGGATGATGTTTACGAACATTTACTTCGAAAGCCATTTCCTCAAGGATATACTATTTGGGATCGACATGGAGAACGTAATTTCGCATCGTCTTCTGGGATTAATCCACCTACAAGGGTTCATAACTATGATCCTACAGGATCCCTCCATGCAATGATTAATGATGCTTTTGGTGCTGTTACTGAGGAGGTACCCGAGACTACTGATGCTTTTGGTGTCGTTACTGAAGGTATAAATGAGGATGATCAAATGAATGAAGATAATGGTCCCATGCTCGAATTCAGTAACATGAACATCCCTAATGACATGGAGGAGCCAGTTGATGAGCCGGTTGAGGAGAATATTAATTTGAGGGATTTACTAAAAGATGGGGAAACAGCATTATACGAAGGATGTACGAAGTTCTCAAAACTATCCTTCATTTTAAGGCTTTATCATATCAAGGGGATGCATAACATTAGTGACAAAGCAATGTCGATGATTATTGAGTTGTTGCACGAAGCTTTTGGGTTTGCCAACATACCACCAACGGGATACAGTGCCAAGAAAATGATCAAAAATCTTGGTCTGGGGTACACTTGATGCCTGTGCTAATGACTGTATGTTGTATTGGGGGAATTCCTTGAAAGAGACTGTTTGCAGAATTTGTAAGCAGTCTAGGTACGCAAGTTCTGTGGACAATCGACCTCATACAAGAGAACTAGCTTATTATGGCAAATTAGAAGACATAGTTGAATTTCGTGTGGTATTATTCAAGTGCAAATGGGCTAATACACACAATCCTAGGTATGTGAAGAAAGATAAGTTGGGGTTCACACTGCTTAATTTCTCACACTTGCTTTATACTGGAAGTCGTTTAGACGACGAGCCATATATTGAAGCAAAGGATGCTCGAATGGTCTACTATGTCGAAGATAAAGTGGAGAAGGGATGGTGTGTTCCTATACATATCAAACCTAGAGAAGTGTATGACATGGGCGAGCACGAAGGCAGCTCCGTTCATGAATCTGATATGCTTGTGAATCCAGAGTTTTCGGATTTTGATAATGCCACTGTTGTACCCCTAACCAGGCCTGGAACTGCAGAGTTTGATGATTAATTAGGGTTCGTTAATTACATTTTTTACAAAGTTATTGATCTCTAAATAATGATTGCATGTTTGACCTAATTCGGTTTGTTTTTGTTATGAAGACATGGCTTCTGCACATAGAGATAAGTGGGAGGTTGAGCTAGTTGATCCTGCTGGAGTTAAGACTGTAGATGAGGTCTCCAGAAGCCAGTTGTTGAGCCGCCTTCGAGATGGTAAGAAGGTTGTCATCCCTTTTAGACGCCTAGGACCTGAGGGTATTGGTCCAGTTTCTTTGTTGGGCGGGTTCTTAGGCGCGCTGGCTAAGGATCACAACTACATTCCAATTACCTACGAGTCGTGGGAGAAAGTAACAGATCAAGAGAAGAATGATTTGATGGAGATCGTATGGGTAAGTGATAAACTCTAAAATTGTAAGAAGGTTGTCATCCCTTTTAGACGCCTAGGACCTGAGGGTATTGGTCCAGTTTCTTTGTTGGGCGGGTTCTTAGGCGCGCTGGCTAAGGATCACAACTACATTCCGATTACCTACGAGTCATGGGAGAAAGTAACAGATCAAGAGAAGAATGATTTGATGGAGATCGTATGGGTAAGTGATAAACTCTAAAATTGTTAACCTTTAGTCAATTAGTTTGAGTTGAATACTTTTAATGAATTGATACTGAATTTTATGCAGCGATGTATCGTGATTGAGCCGCCAGAGATGAAATCATGGGCCAGTTCTTACATCTTGACAGATATTAACAAGAAGTGGCGGGACTTCAAAACCAAATTGTGGACCGGACATGCGGTTAACACGCTTAAGGCAAAGATGAAGAAGGATGTTGAAGCCGCTGGCGAGGAGTTCGACAGGAGAGAGTTTGTGGTGCCTACGAGGGCGTGGGCACTAGAGCACAAGCCTTCTAGGATCCCTCCTCCTATGTGGGCACAGTTCGTGGATCTGAGATTGCGGCCGGATATGGTGGTAAGTAGAGTTGAAATTTGAAATGAGTTCAAAGTATTTTATGACTTTGATTCTGTTGCAATACTGATATGGATTGATTGTTCAAATTGCAGGAGTTGGCTTGCAAGAACTCTGCCGCTAAGAGGAGCCATAAGTCACCCCACACTGGAGGTTCGAAGAAGCTGCGGGTTAGAGGGTTTGAGTTGGTAATAATCCAGATTTAATTGCTAGTTATTTATGTCTTTATGTTTATAGAAAGTTGCTAAACATGTTTAGTTCGTGCACAAGTAGGCAAAAGAACGGGGGAGGGTGCCATCTAGAGGTGAGCTGTATGTTATCACTCACACGAGGAAGGACAACACTTACACCGATCCTAAAGTGGTAAGTCCTGTTTCATCTATCTGAAGTGGTGTGTATCTAATCAGATTAGGGGTTTTTAATTTTTTTCTTTTCATTTCAATTTGTAGCCTGAAATTCTAGAGTACACTCGTGATCCCTCCGTCCCAACAGAGCCTTTAGTGAACGATGCACTAGGCCTGGTCTATCTGAAAGAGCATAGTGGTCGGGTTTGCGGGCTCGGATCTTGTGTCACCCCCTCTATGGTATGTATTGTGGTATATACTTGGAAATTGTTTTAAACTAACATTTAAATAGTAATTTTCTAATTATCTGTACTTTCCATGTAGGTTAATATGAGTAGGAAGCGTGGTGGAGCTAGTCAGAGTAGTAGTTCAGCTACTACTACTCATGTCTTCGGTCTTTGTCCTGCTGAGGATCGTATGAGGACGCTAGAGGCTGAGGTTCAGCGACTGAGCGGGCTGGAGGCTGAGGTTCTACGCGTCAGCCAGTTGGTTGCAGATGGAGGTTCATCATCCACGAGGATGGGGAAGGGGAAGGAGAAGATGAGCCCAGATGATCATGCAGACGAGGATGATGGGTTGTATGAGACCGATGATGATGAGGATGAGACTGATGATGAGGAGGATGACACCGATGATGAGTAGATAGGACTAAACACTTAGATTTAGTTGTGTTGCTTATTTAGTTTTGGATGGATGTTATTTACATATGTTGGATGTTTTATCGGTATATTAGTTGTTTTAGTAAAATTTAGTTTTAGATTTCCCGTTTGTGATGGTTTGTCGTGAAAATGGGATAGCAAAAAATGTGCTTTGTATGCAGGTTTTGGCACTAGAAGAGTATGAGAATGATAAGAAAGCAGAAAAATAGGTGAACTGTAATCTGTAAATTGCGTCGGTCAATAACATTTAGCGTCGGTCGGAACCGACGCTAAATGGACCCATAATTTAGCGTCGAACATTAACATTTGGCGTCGGTCAATAGTATATTGCGTCGGACATGACCGACGCTAAAAACCTAGACCCACCCGACTGGTTAACCGACCCGTGGGTTGTTGGGCCAAAACGGCGTCGGTAGGTTGTTATTTGGCGTCGGTTGTAGTTTCGATCGACGCTAACATTTAGCGTCGCCATTATTCGCGTCGGTTCAACCGAGCGACGCAACATGTATTTAGCGTCGGTCATAACCGACGCTAAAAAACCCGGTCTAACCGACGCCATATGTCTATTTTTTGTAGTGTAACATAGTGGCGGTTGTACAACCGCCACTGTTTGGAGCATAAACCGCCACAAAACTGTCCGTCACAATTGAAATTTATTGGCGGTTAGAAACCGCCACTGTTAAATACTACTGGCAGTCACAATTGAACTTTATTGGCGGTTCTAACCGCCAATGTTGATGTCCAAAAAAAATTCACCGACGGAGTCCAACCCCAATTCCGCCGAACAACCATCTGACGAACTCCGTATTCTCTCCGTCGATGATAATTTCGACCTCTCTCAGAACCTGTGGTCTGTAACTTGTCATGGGTTTCTGCCTTTTTAATCACCACCATTAGCCTTCACCAAACCCCTCGTTCTTCTTCTGTCTTTTAGGTGGAACGATGAGAGGATTTGCAGACGAAGGCGCCGGGCTTGGGCCGAGACCGATGGTGACACGAGGAGAACTGGGAGCAATCAAGAGAGAATATTAGAGGCGTCTCTGCTAATAAGGAGACACCGTCCGTGAGGAGCGATGGTGACGGAAGAGGAGCGAATTGTGGTGACCTGGCGATGCAGATGATAACTGAAGAAGAGGAGAATTGGCGACCTGGCGACGACCGCGCATGATGATGAAGAGAGGCGACGCCGATGAGCTGGAGGATTGGAGAACCGGCGAGCTGGAGGTGATGGCAGTCGAGAGAGAATGAGAGGCTGGGAAGTTAAAGATGGAGAACGAGAGAATGAGAGGTGAGAGAGAGGCTTTTGATCCGGCTGAAATAGAAGATGGAGGGGCTTAAATACATTGTGGCGGTTAAAATCACCACAATGTGTGTAATAGATTGTGGCGGTTTTAAACGCCAATATTAAATCGCTACTGTTATATCCGCCACCAATCTCTTTTTTTTGTTGTAGTGATTTAAGACTGACTGTGACTGATTTTTTTAATACTGCTCCCGCGTAACGGCCGTTACAGCCCCTGTAACACCCGTTATCTGAGACAGACAACAGTCGTTGAAAAAAGGCATAACGCCCGTTACCAAAATACATAACGCCTGTTATCTCCTCGGTTCAGTAGAAAACAGCATCATCAATGGGAACTCCCAATCATCTAATCCCAATTTATAGGTCGTAATTCATCATTCATCGTACAGTTCCCAACATCACACTTTGCCAACATCAATAACATCACATTTCATTCACTTTCCACGATTCACTTTCATCCACAATTCACAAATTCATACACAACAAGGGTAAACTGCTAGCTTGTCGGTCACCCCACCTGCATGCAAAGGAGAGAGGTAGTCATGTCGCAAGTCTAGAGTTACCCACTTGTTCGTCCTTCATAGGACGATCCCACATTGGCAGGACCATCCTCCCGCATCCACAACTGACAGTAACATATATACCAAAACACCCTTGAACCCATGCCATCCTATTTCTCATTTCTAACTCGAATTCATTAAGCATTCCATTTCATCTTACTCCCCAACCCCAACCAAGCATCAATCAATCACTTGGCAATCACATAACAATTATCCACTTTTACTCTCTTCAATTTCATGCAAAACCTAACTTTTGATCAATGCCTAATTTCAACTCTTCTCGTTACCAATCACTACCTATCGATGCTAAGCCCTCACCTAGAATAGAATACGAGGCTCTAATCATCTTCTAGATTCTCGGATGAACGATTCCCCTTCCCAAAATTCGTAGCTTTTCCCCTTTTAACGAACATTACTCAACAAGAAAACAGCCCAATCCAAGAATAGTGATCTCTTCTCCTTATTGCCAGGAATCCATAGGAAGAAACGGTGACTTAATCCTACTTTTATAGCTCCCGGATCAAGGTTTGAAGTTACAGCAGCTTAGTTCGTCAAAGGGGTTTTCAGAGAGAGGAGAAGAGAGTTTTCATAAATTTAAGACTGACTGCGACTGATTTGTTTTTATACTGCTCCCGCGTAACGGCCGTTACAGCCCCTGTAACACCTGTTATCTGAGATAGACAACGGTCGTTGAAAAAAGGCATAACGCCCGTTACCAAAATACATAACGCCTGTTATCTCCTCGGTTCAGTAGAAAACAACATCATCAATGGGAACTAAGTGACATCAATTTCAATGTCATGATCACCCGAACTCGATTCTTGAACCATCCGGTCGGGCGGGGATGTTACATTTTCCTCAAGGTTTCACCTTGGAAGGGCGCTATGCGATTTGGCAGGAAAGGGAAACTAGCGCCAATGTACATTGGTCCTTATGATATATTAGGAAGGTCGGACCGATTGCTTATGAGCTAGGATTTTCGGGAGAACTAGATCGGATTCATAATGTGTTCCATGTCAGTGTACTTAGAAAGTACATTGGTAACCCTGATCATGTGATTAGGCCGATGAGGTGGACCTAGCTGAGGATATGTCTTATGTGGAAGTGATGATGCAGATTGTCAATCATATGTTAAGACAACTTAAGCGCATATTGATGGTCAAGATGGTTTGGTGGAACCAAGAAGTCAAAGCAACAACTTGGGAGACGGTGGCTGTCATGAAATAGAAGTACCCAGACTTGGTGAATGTCTATCTCGTAGGTAAGGCTCTGCTGCTCATTAGTGCATCCATTTGGTTGAGGGAGGGGGTTTAAGTTGGTTTCAGGACAAAATCTATTTCAAGGGGGAAGAGTTGTAACATCCTGTTATCGGCAAAGCTATCCGTTTCGTGATTTGGTTCTAAAAGGGATTAGAATTGAGTTGGTTGCTGGATACTGGGGTTGGTTACTTAAATGATCACTAAACTTTGACCAAATAACCCGGTGGTCACTGTTCTTCAAAAAATTTCCTCGCACTCACACAACATTGGCCGATAATCCTAGCAGTCACTACCGTCTACGGACATCCAATTTTCCATCCATCTGCATACATGGCAATGCCATCAAGGCAGCCACTCATCATCTAAATTGCCACATCATCTAAACTAGACCCAAAACCCAAACCTAAACACCCACCCTAATTACCAAACCAAACCACCTAAACCAAATCAAACCCCTCCTTCTCTTTCCTCCTCCTTCCTCTTCCTTTTCCTCTTCTCCACCCTCACTCCCTACCACCGTCGGAAAGCCGCCGCCTCACCGCCGCCCCCGTCACCTCCTCTTTCTCTTCTCTCAACTGTCATTTTCTCTCCTATACCCACAACCCCTTTCTTCTTCCTTCCTTCTTCTTCCTCCTCCTTATCATCTCCACATCCGGCCAGAAACTAAATTTAAAAAACCCTAAAAAATTTCAGTCCAAACTGGCTACCAAATCCCCCAAATTCAACAGAATGATCTCTCCATCTCCATTCTCTCTCTCTTAACTCTCCTCCTCTGCTTACCCCTCGTCGTCTTCTTCACAATCGCAGCTCCGACCAAGCTCAATTCCTCCATTCACCACCGCCTCCTCCTTCTCCCGATCGACGACGACCAACTCTGGAGATTAGAGGGAGACATCAAGAAAGCTATTGTTGAGATTAAAAAGGTCCTCCATTATTTTGGTCTCTCCCTCTAATCTCCAGATCTAATCTCCAGGGGCGGCAGGGCGACGGCGGGTGGTGGAGGAGAGGAAGAGGAAAGAGAAGGATGAGGGATGTGGAGGTGATAAGGAGGAAGAAGAAGGAAGGAAGAAGAAAGGGGTTGTGGGTATGTGGGTATAGGAGAGAAAATGACATTTGAGAGAAGAGGAATAGGAGGCGGCGGTGAGGTGGCAGTGAAGCGGCGTGGTGGCGGCCGGGTGGCGGTGGGGGGCGACAGTGAGGTGACGGTGGTAGGGAGTGAGGGTGGAGAGGAGGAAGAGGAAGAGGAAAGAGAATGAGGGTTTTGATTTGGTTTAGATGGTTTGGTTTGGTAATTAAGGTGGGTGTTTAGGTTTGGGTTTTGGGTTTGGTTTAGATGATGTGGCAATTTAGATGATGTGGCTGCCTTGATGGCATCGCCACGTATGCAGATGGATGGAAAATTGGATGTCCGTAGATGGTAGTGACTGCTAGGATAATCGGCCAAAGTTGTGTGAGTGCTAGGAAATTTTTTGAAAAACAGTGACCACCGGGTTATTTGGTCAAAGTTTAGTGATCATTTAAGTAACCAACCCCTGGAAACTGTTGTTGTTGATGCTACTGCAGAACTGATGAGCACAACGGGCGTTACATGTTGTGTAACGGTCATTGTCTTGTCATGTGTAATGGGCGTTCTGCTTACTGTAATAGCCGTTGTGTATTTTAGATCACGGGCGTTACAGTTGCTGTAACGCTCGGGGTTGGTTACCCAAATGGTCACCGTACTTTTGCCAAATAACCTAGTAGTCATTGAACTTAGAAAAATTACCTAGCAGTCACTTAACTTCGGCCGGTTATCCTAGCAGTCACTACCGTCAACGAACGTTCAAAATTCCAACCCTCTGCCTACGTGGACCTGCCAATTGGGACTCCACGTCACACCAATCCGCCTAGCTAGATTATTTTCGCCCAATCACCCTAACTCATGTACCCAGTTACTCACCCGAACCAATTACCAAACCAGATCTAACTCTCTCCTGCTCTTTCCTCCTTCTCTTTCATCCTCATCCTCCTCCTTCTCTAACTCCGGTGAAGCCTTGTAGAAACAGTGAAGAACTAAAAGCATGTTAAGAGTTACAGAGCTTGATACATAAGAATATTCTTGATTGAAAGATTCACTGATAAATTAGTTTCATTCCACTATTCATGTTCTTATAAACACTTATTTAACTACCGATAAAGAGAACAACAGATAAAAGGATGAACTCTGAACATGATTTAAGCCTTCGAATTTTGTCTTTGCCACGAAGGAGCAATTCAAAATCGAAATCCCTAATTCTAGATCAATCGTAACTGCAACGGCGTCCAGGTCGAGCGTGTGGATTCCATCTCACAGACCATCAATTTCTTCTCACGTATCTCAAAACCCCCTTCATCGACTCAAACTTCGACGATAATAGGAAATAAATATAATTATCTTTCTGCAAATCAAACTTCTTAGACGACTTCGCGTCCGGCTCTTTTTCCAGCTTCCTAATCATGATCTGGTCTTCATCAAGCTCTATTGTTCCTGAATCTCGGCGAGCATCACTCACCTGCGACAAGATCAGGTCGAGATCTTCCCACGTGAAGATCCATTTCAGGTGGGAAAGCGTCTTCAGCTCCTCGACAGTGTCGTGGTTGGTGGAATTTTGGAACTGAAGACAGAGAGATGACGAGAGTGGAGGGTGGAGGGGGAAAGAACAACCCTAGAAATAGATTTACGGCATTCATTTTTTAGTTCGCGGCCACCAAGTATAAAATCGCAGCAATTGAGGACTCCTACTTGGGAAACTAGTTCATTACATACCACAAGCTCCTATGCTTCAGTTTTCGTTGTTGATGGTGACAGAGAGGATGAGGTTGGGGTTGATTCATTTGAAGGAGAGGAATCATACTAGTTGTTGGATTTGGGAGATGAAGGAGTACGGGGAAGCGAGTTCGTGGAAGAAGAAGTACAACGGGAAATTAGATGTTGGGGCATAAATATTGGTCGTGAAGACAAAAGGAGGAGGAAAATGGAGGCAGGATGGAGAAGGGAGGAAGAGGAACACTACAAGAAAATGTTGCATTTGTCACGATTTTTTAGTCACAGTTTTATGAACTTTGACTAATTGGTCACGATTTTAGGAAATCGTGACTAATTTAGTCACGGTTCGTAAAAAACCGTGACTAATTTAGTCACGGTTTTTAAGAAACCGTGACCAAATTAGTCACGGTTCGTAAAAAACCGTGACTATCCACCTTCTCTTTCTCTTTTCTTCTTCTTCTCTTTCTTCTCTTTTTCCGTGCACAGCCTTCTTCTTCTTCCTTCACCATCCCATGCAACCCTTCTTCTTCATCTCATCTTCTTTCCCTCTCCCTCATCTGCCATCCACAACCTTCTTCTTCTTCATCTCATCTCATTTCATCTTCTATTGTTTCAGAACGCAACTCCAGCCACCACCTCAACATCGACGGTAGCCTTCACCACCATCTCTGATCCCTCAACCACCGAAACCATCTTCAGTCTTCTTCATCTTCAACCCTCAACCACCATCTCCAAGTCCATTCTTCCTCTTCCCTCTCTGCATCCTCTTCCATCTCCATCTCAAGTTTACAGATTCGAGGCGGCGGATTAATATCGGAGGAAGGACAATGGCAAGAGGTCAACAGATCTGGCGGCGGCTCCTCGCGGTGAGAGTAAAGGAGGATTGAAATCAGAGGCGGCGGCGGGGGGACGGCGATTGAGATCGGAAGTGGCGGGGCGGCGGAAGGCGGCGGCGGCGGCGGCGGCATTGAAATCAGAGGTGGTGATTGAAATCGGAGGCAGCGGCGGTGATTGAAATCGGCTGCGGCGGCGGCGATTTTATTTATTATTTTATTTAATTTTTTTTATTAATTATAAAAATGCATTTTGGTTATTTTGACACACAAATAAATTCAGTGACTAATTCATAATTAATTTGAACATCTTGTTGACATTTTAATTTTAAGGATCATTTTGCATTTCGGAAGAAGTTGAGGGTCTGGACCTGTAATTCATGAAATTAACTAATGGGTCACTAAAAATTTCAATATAACACTTTGGTCACCTGATTTGTCACGGTTTCAAGTGAAACCGTGACTAAATTCAGTCACAGTTTCAATAAAAACCGTGACAGAAAATTTAGTCACGGTTTCACTTGAAATCGTGACAAGAAATGGTCATTATAGTCACGGTTTACTTAACTGTGACTAAATTTTTTAGTCACGGTAAAAACCGTGACTAAAAGTGCTAAAAACCGTGACTAAAGTCCTTTTTTCTTGTAGTGGAAGAAGGTAGATCTATGAGAAGGAGGAAGGAGGATTGGGTAATTGGGTTGGGTATATGGTTTTGGGTTTGGAAGTAAGGGTTGAACTTATGTGGATTTTAGATGACATGGCGGCCTAGGTGGCAGCTCCATGTATGCGGGTGGATGGAATTTTGGATGTCTGTTGTCGGTAGTGACTAATAGATAATCGGTTGAAGTTCGGTCACTGTTAGGTAATTTTTTTGAGTTCAGTGACTACAAGGTTATTTGGCCAAAGTTTGTTTGGGTATCCAACCCGTAACGGCCGTTACGTTGGCTCAATATCTCAGTCATCGGCTTATTATTCTGATTTCTAAACTCTTTCTCAAATCTTTTGACGGGTAGCAAGAGTCCCAAAGGAAGAATCGTAGTTCGGGTCGTTAGATGAGCGAGGGAACGTGAGGGAATGTTAAGTGTTTAATCTAGGCCAATCGTTCAGGCTCGGATTCAGATAAATCCTCCCCGTTCAAGCATATCTGCCAGTTAGGGTTTTGTAGTTTGGGGGTTTTGGTGTTCTTCTCTAATCAGATCATTTCTAATGATGTGGTGTTTGGGAAACTCGTGTAGGAAGGTTGTGGTGCAGTGCTCAAGGTTGGAAGCTACTTCGGCCAGTCCGGTTCAAGAGTACGCTAAGGATACTATGAGGGGTATTTCTTTAAATACAATCTTTTAATGTTATGATCCATGCTCGTGTTAAAGACTAACTGTTAAGTTAGGGATTTACTTTTCTTTTATGTTTGTGGCTTCGAATGATAGATCATCCGGGATTGTTAACGGTAGAGATTACGTGAATGTTAGACTGATCATTCAAGTTGGATTAGGTGTAAGTGCGGGTGATCCATTTATGGATTGCACAATCCCCTAGGAAATGAAAGTGCTAGATGGGGTCTTATGGACCCGATTAGGTGTAAGTGCGGGTAATCCATTTATGGATTGCACAATCCCCTAGGAAATGAAAGTGCTGAATGGGGTCTTATGGACCCTTAAAGGGCATTTATGGCACAAGGACGGTTATTAGACCTTATAGGCTTAAGGGATCATTTAGGGACCGGGAAAGGGATTGCTCAGGCTACCAACCTTCTAACTTACTGTGATCTCTCCACTACAAGAAAACATGGCTATAAAAACAAATACTTAGAGATAATTAGCATATTAGTCACCTAAAGTTAACTAAAACAACTGATATATTATTTGTATCGATAGGCAAAAAAAAATTGTCTCTACTTTGTCATGAAATATGTAACATTAGTCTCTAAAACTATCAATCCATGACAGTTAGAATAATTGTTTTTATAAGTAGTAATATATGCATTCAAAAATCATGATTTATTTAATATTTTTATTTAGCTAACATAAAATACTAGTATTTTGCCCGCTCGTCGGCGGGGTCTAATCTCTTTATAATATATAATTCTAAATTTTTTAGCAAATAACAAATAATATGAAATAAAATAATTATTATTAAGATAAATTACTTCAATCATCACAACTTAGAGTACCATCGAAGTCTTGATACTCTGAATTTTATAAAATTAGTATAACTAATATTTTTTGTAGTTAGGTTCTCAAAGTTAGATCAATATAAAAAAAAAATTACATCAATATAAAGAAGTAACTTGTATGTATAGTGGTCAATATTTTGATTTATAATTCTTTAATAAGTTAGATACATGCATTTTGACTTTGAATTGTCATCTACTTTTCAGTTCTCTTCATGTCAACTTTTGTATTCATTGCTAATTGTATCTTTAGTTCTTTTATGAATTTCATAGTACACATTTATTTGGTTATCATTATAACGTTTGTTCCATATTAAAAAAAAATTATAACGTTTGTTTGTCAAGTTTGATGTTTAAAAAAAAAGTGAACTCATGTAAATCTCTTTTTGTCAAGCATTAGCCCGCGCGTTGCCGCGATACAAAGCACATAAATTAATACTGATATAGATTGTAGAGAAAAATGTGATTGATAAGAATCACACACTACTCTGAAATCACGAATAAAAATTTAGTAATTCATTAACTTGGATCTTCATTTACTAATCTGAATTTTAAAGTTTTAATTTACTATATTCGTTAATGCATATAAAATATAATTAGTAATTAGAAACTAATTAAAATACATGAAATGAGATAAAAAAAAACCTAATATTTTGTTCTAAAATCTCAATTTTGAATTTCCTAACTTTTTAATGAATTAAATTTGTAAATTTTAGTAGGATAACAATAAAAAAAAACCATTTGAGCAAATTAATCCAAAAAAAACTGCATGAGCGAGAAGTTTTTATCCTTGAAGATTTTAAATTAGATTTGTAGATTAATTCGGGTGCACATTAAGAATGATAATTTTAACCATTTTTATGATTAATCTCCAAACTGGGATGATTTAAACATGTAAAATTCAAGTTGACAGTTGTTTTAAGATATAGGTAAACAAAAATTTTATTTCATGTAAATATATTAAATTTGAATAGTAATATAGTTATTAAATATTTTCCTAGTAACTTAATATAATTTTCATAATAATTTATCATTATATATAATTTTAATAATCTAAAATATCAATTTAAATAAAAATATAAAAAAATTTGGTGGATGTTGTGGCCCGTTGGCAATTAAAAGCATACAACTATAAAATAAAATAATATTGATAATTGGCTAGATAGTTAATGTAAAAATAAATATAATATAGTACTTATTATAAATTCTTATATTATATATGGTACATGTATAGATATATTATATAAAATAAAAATATTATTCTTATTTTTATTTTCATTGAAATCATTAAAATTTAATTCTTTAGTAACAATTAAAAATGGAAACTAAATAGTGTAATTAAATAAAGGAAAGTTTTTGTTCCGGAAAATAAAAAATATAAAGTGAAGAAGATATTTTTACTTTTATTGAAAACAACGGTTTTTTTAACATGAAAAAAGAAGAATTGTTTTCTCAAACATAAATATGAAATTCAAATCTCTCAAAACGTGGGTAGTGGGAATGTGATAAAATTATAAAAATAATAATAATTTTTAGTTGCGGTTAACAAACTTTTATCTTATTATTTTCATTTAAACTATTTCAAATAATGATTAATTAAATAGAGCATTATGATTGGTGGAATAGCTAGAATTAAAGAGAGGGCTTTAAAATGAGGGGGTCATTTATTTTGCTTTATATATTATAGTAGATAGTAGATAGTAGATTAGCTTTAGCAATAAATAATTTAATTGACTTGAAAAATATAAATAAATAAAAATTTAATTATTTGAAAAAATGACTGATTAGTGATTGTGGTGTGCGGTTAATAATATTATCATAATTATGAAACTCACCGAACAAACTGGAACTCCCAAAAACATATTATTTTAATTAATACAATATTAAGGAGCAATGTGCTTTAATGTCTTAAAATAATTATAAATTAGTTAGTAAAAAAACTATTTTTATTCGAAATTTTTTAGATAAAAGTTAATTGATGGGCTAATGGACAGTTTTTGCATATGTAGAGAAGCTGCTTTCAAAGAAGAGAGTAGAGACATTTGATGTATGACGAATATCTACAATTTTCACTCTTATAGATTTACGCTTTGATTGATGCTACATTTTTAGACACGTAAACCTTTTAACTGCTTAAATTGGTTCTAGCCTAGCCTTGGCCCTTGAGTTTGTGATCCATACCCGTGTTGGTCGTAATCTTCTACTTATACGACAAACAGCAGTCCTACTCTCTGCCTGCTGGAACAAAACAAATAGCCCTCACATGCATGCATACAATCACATATATCAACAAATATACGATTAATTCATTGTATTTCCCCAGGAAAAAACCAAAAATATTCAGTATTATGATTCTAGAACCTCAATATTCAATATTAATTTACAGCTTGCTTCTAGAAACCATCAGTTGTCACGGGAGAGTAAATATAAATAAATATACAAAAATGAATAACGAAAGGAGGGAAAAGGATTGACGTGTATATATAAATAATATATATGGTGGGGGGGGGGGGGGGTAACAGAATGCTTAGCTACTAGAACAAACGAGCAGTTGTGTCGTTTCGATGATGAAGAGAAATCGTGAGCTGTTTTTCTTCTCTAAATTCGTCCGTCTTCGATCGAACTGGACAACCACAAGAAAATAAAGACCTCCTTTCTTTCTGCTGCCCCCACAAGAAAGTTGCTCTTTAGTTTGTGTCCTTATTTACAGGAAAAAACTAACTAACACCATCTTCCTAGATATAGTCAAATTTACATTTCCTGATACAAATACAGGAAGAGGAGGATCAGGACCCAACCCTTCTGAGGAGTTAGTTTTGGGTCCAACCTTTTATGCGTCGTTCGATCAATTAATATTTCATCTAACGGTTGATATTCATTTTTTATTTTGTTCAAACTGTTGACCAAATCCGGATCCGTCAGTTAACGGCGTTAACTAGTTAACTCCGTCAGTTAATGGCGTTAACTAGTTAACTCCGTCAGTTAATGGCGTTAACTAGTTAACAAGTTAATTTTGTCAGTTAACTAGTTAACTCCGTCAATTTAACAGCGTTAACTAGTTAACAAGTTAATTTTGTCAGTTAACTAGTAAACTCCGTCAGTTTAACGGCGTTAACTAGTTAACACGTTAATTTCGTCAGTTAACTAGTTAACAAGTTAATTTCGTCAGTTGACGACGTTAACTAGTTAACACGTTAATTTCGAAAGTTAACAAGTTAACTTGGTCAGTTTTTTTAGGTTAACTAGTTATCTCACTTAACAAATTAATTCAGAACATTTATATTTTTACAAAATGATACAAAAATTAAACTATCCACAAACTAAAGTTAGGTGACTTAACATGTAATTAAAAAAATTACTTAGACATCATCTTCTTCCTCCCGCATCAGTGACTCATCGTCGTCCCTACGGTCGACCGGACGTACGCCGGCGATCAACCAGCTCTCCCCCTACCAACAACTCCCCCCCCCCCCCGCCTCCGATAACCCCTGCCTCTGATTTGCCAAGTTTCAGATCTACAGCGGCCTCCGGCATCTAGGAATTCGAGCACCGGGGTGGCGGAGGAGGCGGAGGATGAGAAGAAGCGGAAACCATATCTTCAGTGGATCTGTCAAATCCTTCCTAGCCTAGATATCCATGGGATCGGAGACGACAGCAACAGTTGCTAGGTGTACTCTTGGAAGACTCGAGCGGCGATGTCGGCAGGCTTCATCGGGGAGGGGAGCGCCGGCGGGCTTCATCCGGGAGGGGAGCGCCGGCGGTGATGTCGGCGAGGGCTTCATCGGGGAAGGGGAGCGCCGGTTGTGGTAGTGAGAAGCAGGGGTGTCGATCGGAGGTGGTGATCAGATAGAAAGGAGGTGTGAAGCACAGGATTACGGGCTTATGTGGTTACTGATCTGCTTCGGGTGGATGTGAAATTGGATGATGAGGACAAGGCTTTGTGTTTATTTGTTCTTTACCCTCTTCGTTCAATCACCTTACTACAACATTGCTCTATGGGAAGGAGACGCTAGACTACGAGGAGGTTGTCACAACTCTAAGGTCAATGCAGAAGTTGGAGACAGGAATCTCTCATGCGGAGGGTTTGACTGTGAGCATCAGCCATCTTCGGGGCAGCGATAGTGTCCTCTAGGATTACCAAAGCTAAGGTAGAAGAGTTGTCTGCCCAAGGAGTTCCATCAGTTGGCTTTGCAAGGGTTGGTGCGACGGAGAGAAATGTCGTGGTAGGAATAGGTTTAGTACCATCAAGATATAGGAGAAGAGTCATTTTCCCTTGATGAACGTGTTGACGGAGTATGCCCATAGAGTATAGTTGCCGCCATCGAATCGAATGTTAACAGACTCTGAGTAGGATTGATTTTGGAAGCTCTGATACCATGTTAGAGAACGAGGTAAACGAGAGATAGAAGAACATGGATGTAACATGGTTCACTAACGCAGTGTTAGCTAATACACGGAGGGGAATAGAGAGTTTTGTATTATGAGCGTGAGTGTGAGAGAGGAGGAGAGAAAAGTCGTAACAATTACATGACTATAGCCTAGCTTATATACAAATGACAAATACGGAAATAAGAGCATGTGATGACACGCCTTTGGCGCGCGTGTAGTCAAATAAACTACCAAGCTGGAAAGCTAGGGTAGATCGTATTCCACGGACCTTCTTTAATTGTCTACTCAAATATAAAGGCAGATTATTCAGGTTTAACACTTTGTGCGTGGTGTGAGTTCCACGACTTCTAATTCTAGAAAATGCAAGGAATTTAAAAATCTAAAACTGAAAGAAAGATTGACAAAGATGACAGACAAGCTTAGACTTCGAATCCCCCTTTGTTCACCAGGGCATTGGCAATCAACAGATCAGCGGATTTCAATTCTAATTCAATTGGTTTCTAAGACACCACCATAACTCCTTACCCTTAGGTTTAAGACTGGTGAACGTTCGCTCTATCCGATCTAGCTACCAAGATTAATTAGTCGCCAGGGTACGGTCGCCTCTGGCAACGACTTAACTAACTGGTGCAATTACTAACGATTTATGAGTTACTCTTGCAGTGGATTAACCCTAACTGGTTCCTACGAAAGGCACACTCCAATGAATAGGTTAATTGTTCGATTTGATGTTTTAAAGTAAGGCGAGTGTAACACCCAACCCGAATCAGCTCGGTGAAACCCGAGGTTGAACCGGTATCGAGTATTACCCAGTGAAAAACGACAGAGATAACAATCAAATCCAACTTTAAATCAGAGTTTAAGTGAGAGGCCTCCATAAACCATGAAAAACATAAACTGTTTACAACTCCAAATCCAACATAAAACCCATAAAATCCAACGACATCAGAAGGATACATAAATCCAAGTAAAACCCCCAAAATGTCCCAAGTCAACTGAAATGTAAAGAAAAATAGATCAACTCCAAGTAGGCTCCAGTCTTCACCTCATAGCTTCAGCCCAGCACTTCTCGGAATCCACCCTCAACTCTGACACCACACCACTCTCTCTAGCCACGAGATCCTGAAAGGGAGAAAGGGATCAATTTCCTATTGAAATTGAGTGAACCCACTGGGCCTACCTACACGTTGTCCTACTCTATGGAGCGGTCCCAACTCCGCACAAGACATTCAACAATGGAACCAAACCCAACCCCCCTTTCCATATTTTAATTCCCTAAAACAGTCTAGGTGATCACGTTGGTCAGTTCTTGTTCTCAAGCACGATACATAGCATTAGAATAGCACAGAACTAATACATCAATCCACGGCACACACAGCATCATCACAACACAACCATCAACCAAGTCACAACCACAACCACAACCACAAGCACACAACCGTTCACATTCACATTATCTAGGTGAGTTATTAGGCGCCAATAAGGAGTTTATCCCGCACCACCCCTGCCGGCCTGACGCACCTCTCTCCCCTGGAGAGGTCCAGGACGCATCCTCTCCGTTGGAGGATACCACGAAACCTTTCCCTTGAAGGAATCGTTAACTTGACTCAACCAAACAAATCACGCCTTTCCCTTGAAGACGTGACCGCACCTCTTTCCCTTGAAGAGGCACTTAGCACCCATAGTGCAGTTTTAGGGGGCAGTGCAGGCTCCTTCCGGTTCTATTTCCACACATACAATTCTCAACATCACATTCTCTAATCATACATCACATCCACTACCAGCATACAACACAAAACAGCCACATCTCATTCACAGTCCATAGTTCACAACACATCTCGTCCTCCATGCCCCTGTCATGTTCACAGCACACACATCACAATCAATAGGATAACCGGCTAGCTCACCGGCCTCCCCCACCTGCAAGTACAGGGGAAGCCATGTCATGAGTCCAGGGGTCACCCACCTGTTCCTCTTGTTCAGAGCGACCCCACATTGGCAGGGCAACCCTCCTGCATCCACAACCAGCAATTCATAATAACATAGCACCCGCACTCATTTCCCCACCATCCTAACTCTCACTTCTATGTCAAACCATTACTTAATTCACTTCAGTTCACAACCAACCCCAAATCATAGAAATCAACAACAACGATCAACCACGGCAAACATCAATCGTAATCAAGCACATTCACAGAACAGTTTATCCCCTTTTACGCTCATCATTTTCATGCATAACCTAGGTTTGTTCTAAGTCCAATTGAAACTCCTCACGCTGTCCAAACTACCTACACAACGCTAGGCCCTCACCTGGAATAGAAGACGAGGCTCTAATCGTCTTCTAGTTCCCCAGAAACTCGATTCCCAACCACCAAACTCGTAGCTCTATTCTTCCTTACTGCTCACGACCTACACCCAGAAACCCAAAATAGAGGTTAGAGATCTCTTCTCCTCATCGCTACGAATCCATAGCAACAAACGAAACTCAATTCCGACCTCTACAGCTCCCGGAATCACCCTTCGAAGGTTGCTCGCTCCAAGTTCGTCAATGGTTTTTCGGGGAGAGAGAAAGGGAAAGAAAATACGGATTTCCGTGCAATTCCGTCCTTTTATGCACGAAATGTGCGCCTGGCATGTCAAAATGTGCGCCGGCGCACATTGACCCCTAAAAGGCGCACATTTTGAATATTCCGCCGAAAGTTTGCTGAATTAATTGAAAAGTGCGCCTGGCACTTCTAAATGTGCGCCTGCGCACATTTGGACCTAAAATCAGCACTTTTGGTACTGTACACTATTCCCCTCTTTTGCAACTTCAACCCGGCACACACCCAAACGTCCCGGACCTCAAGAGACCCTCTTAAGTACCGTTTCCGGCACTCTAGTCACCCAGACTTGAGTTCTAACCCGTTCGGTTGGGCGGGGATGTTACAAGTCTCCACAACTTCAAGGATTTCGCCCCCGAAATCTTCCCTAACTCATCCTAGCAATATGATACCGAACACACCCTAGACCTTCTTGGAACCAACACACCACGAGCAAACACAACAGCATGCATCAAGGGAAATTAATACCTGAATCATACACTTCCACTAACTCCGGGTACCGCCGCCTCATACTCTCCTCAGTCTCCCAAGTAGCCGACTCGCTCTCATGGTTCCTCCATACCATCTTGAGCTGCGGAATCTGCTTATTCCTCAAGACCCGGACTTGCCTATCCACGATCGCGACTGGCTTCTCCTCATAAGTCAAGTCTTGCTCAATCTCCACCTCTTCCGGCTGGATTACATGAGAAAGGTCCCCATGATACCGCCTAAGCACGCTCACATGGAACACATTGTGTATCCTTTCCAACTCCCTCGGCAAAGCCAACACATAAGCCACCGGACCCGACTTAGCGAGGATCTCATAAGGGCCGATGTACCGAGGCGCCAACTTCCCTTTTCTACCGAAACGCATCAGCCCTTTCCACGGTGACACCTTCAGAAATACCTTCTCCCCAACATTGAAACTCAGCTCTCTAGCACGACCGTCGGCATACGCTTTTTGTCTATCTTGAGCCGCTCTCAATCTCTCCTTGATAATCTTAACCCGATCAGCCGTCTCTTGCACAACTTGAGGACCCGTCAGCATCCTCGCACCTTCCTCATCCCAACACAAAGGCGTCCTACACTTCCTCCCATACAAGGCCTCAAAAGGAGCAGACTTCAAGCTACTATGGTATGAGTTATTATAGGCGAACTCAATCAAGGGTAGCAATTCAGTCCAAGGGGTTTGAAACTCCATGGCACAGCTTCTCAACAATTCCTCCAAAGTAAGGATCGTTCTCTCCGATTGCCCATCCGTCTGAGGATGATACGCCGTCAAGAACTTGAGCTTAGTTCCCAATGCTGTATGCAGCCCCTCCCAAAAATGAGACGTGAAACTCGGATCCCGATCAGAGACGATGGATTGAGGAACCCCATGCAACCTTACCACCTCCTCTATATATAACTTTGCCAACACCTCCACACTAGGCTTAAACCGAATGGGTATGAAATGCGCAACTTTCGTCAACCGATCGACTATTACCCACACGGCATCCTTCCCCTCTCTAGTCGGCGGAAAACCCGACACGAAGTCCATGGTGATGTCCGCAAACTTCCACTCCGGAATAGGTAGGGACTGAAGTAACCCACCCGGAGCTCTATGCTCCGCCTTAGCCTTCTGACAAACCAAACAAGTCGCCACATAACGAGCCACATCCTTCTTCATTCCTGGCCACCAAAAACTTAACTTCAGGTCATTGTACATCTTTGTCATCCTGGGATGCATAGCATACATCGAGGAATGAGCCTCCTCCAAAATCCCCTTCCTCAATTCCTCTACTTCCGGTACGCACACCCGACCCTTGCATTTCAGCAATCCGCCAACTACCTCAAATCCATTATCCAAGCCTTTTTCAACTTCCCCTCGAATAGCCACCAGAGTAGCATCCTGAAGCTGCTCCTCACCAATCCTATCATTCAGCATAGGCCTAATGTTGAGCTTGGCAAACAAACTTCCCACATCATCTAGCTGCATCTCTACCCTTAAAGCTCTAAGGTCCACCAACTCCTTTCGACTTAAAGCATCCGCAACCACATTAGCTTTACCAGGATGGTAGTCAATGGTACAGTCATAATCCTTCAAGAGCTCCACCCAACGCCGTTGCCTACCATTCAGCTCCTTTTGATCCATAAGGTGCTTAAGACTCTTGTGGTCGGTCATGACTTTAAACGTCTCACCATACAAATAATGCCTCCACAACTTCAAGGCGAACACCACTGCAGCTAACTCCAAATCATGGGTTGGGTAGTTCACCTCATGCACCCTAAGCTGTCGGGAGGCATAAGCGACAACCTTCCCATTCTGCATCAACACACAGCCCAATCCTTGCAAAGACGCATCACTAAACACCACATACTCTCCACCTTCTACTGGCAAAGTCAACACCGGAGCTGAGGTCAACTTCTTCTTCAACTCCTCAAAGCTCCTCTGACATTCCTCGCTCCACTCATACTTCGACTCCTTCCTCAACAACTTATGTAAAGGAGACGCTATGGTAGAGAACCCCTCTACAAACCTTCGGTAGTAACCAGCTAACCCCAAGAAACTTCTCAATTGCGACACATCCATAGGTGGAGACCAATTAACCACCGCTTCAATCTTCTTTGGGTCAACCTCCACGCCTCTCTTAGAAACCACATGCCCAAGAAACAATACTTCCTCCAACCAAAAGGCACACTTCGAGAACTTGGCAAATAGTTGCTGCTCCCTCAACCTATGAAAAACAATCCTCAAGTGCTCCTCATGCTCCTTCCTAGTCTTAGAATAAATGAGGATATCATCGATGAACACTATCACGAACTTATCCAAATATTCGTGGAAGACCTTGTTCATGAGGGCCATGAACGCGGCGGGAGCATTGGTGAGACCAAACGGCATTACCAGAAACTCATAGTGTCCATAGCGGGTCCGAAAGGCTGTCATTGGCACCGATCCTTCCTCCACCTTCAACTGGTGATAACCCGACCTCAAGTCTATCTTCGAGAACACTTCAGCCCCTTGCAATTGATCGAAGAGATCGTCTATCCTTGGGAGTGGGTAACGATTCTTGATCGTCGCCTTGTTCAACCGCCTATAGTCAACACACATCCGCATCGACCCATCCTTCTTCTTCACAAACAACACCGGTGCCCCCCATGGTGACACGCTAGGGCGGATGAACCCCTTATCCAGGAGCTCCTGCAATTGCTCCTTCAACTCCTTTAACTCCGCCGGTGCCATGCGATAAGGTGGAATAGAGATTGGAGCAGTTCCAGGAACCAGCTCTATATTGAACTCCACCTCACGCTCGATCGGTGCCCCGGGTAGTTCCTCAAACACATCCGCAAACTCCGAGCTACTGGTACCTTCTCCAACTCCTCATTCTGCTCAACTGATACCTGCACCAATAAAGCCTCACACCCTTCTTGGATCAGAGAGAAGGCTTGCATTGCTGAAATTACTCCCACAGGTGCGGACTCCCTCTTCCTAACACCCTTGAACACCACCTGGCCGACACCTCCCACCTGAAGCAACACCTCCTTCTTCTGACAATCAAGCAAAGCCCCATGCCTAGCCAACCAATCCATGCCGAGGATAACGTCGAATTCATTGAAAGGAAGCACCACCAAATCAGCCAAGAACTCTACACCTCCCACTAGCACTCTACACCCTCTACACACTCTATCCACCCGAACAGAAGTCCCCAAAGGAGTTCTGACGCCCCAACTAACACCCAAACTACTAGCTACAACACCCAAACTACTCAAACATTTCTCAGATACAAAGGAATGGGTTGACCCCGAATCAAACAAAGCGTAAATGGAGAGATCTAAGATGGAGATCATACCGGTCACCACGTCGTTCGCATTTTCTGCTGCGCCCTTAGTGAGAGCATAAAGCCGTCCTTGATCCCCTCCAGCTCCCACCGGCATGGCATTAGCACCCGTTCCTCGTCCAGCTCCCGAGGCTCCCCTGCCATAACTGCCTCCTCCTCTACCCCCTTGACTCCCCGACGGAGCTCTAGGTCCCTGCACCGATCCCACAGACTGGGTCGGCACCGCACTCCTGGTCGGGCAAACATTGCTCCGGTGTCCACGCTGCCCACAGGTGTAGCATGCTACTGGAGCGGTCCTCACCAGATGACACATGCCGTAATGAGGTTTCCCACATGTGCCACAGGTGGGAAGCCCAGTTGACGCCCCTCCCGATCGAGCCGAACCTGCACCCCTCATCTTACAAGTCGCGCTCTTGTGTCCCGAATTTCCACAGGTGAAACAGGTCAACACCCCACGCATCGGAGCCGACTGTGTGTTCCTGAACCCTGAGTAAAGGACTCTGGGCCACAGACTGTGAAGGCGGTGCTGTCGCCTTCCTCTTCCGGTCCTCCTTCTTCCCAGCTCTAATAACTCCCTCTCCAAAGCAGCCCCTTTCACCGCCACCAAACTCCCCATGTCACCAGATGTGACCCCCTCCTGAATCTCCCACCTCAGACCCCTCTTGAACCGACGAATCAACTTTTGCTCTCGGTTAGCAAGCTCATCGTACCATTGGGAGAGGTTGGTGAACTCCATATAGTACTGCAGAACCGACTTCTCACCCTGCACCAGCTCTAGAAACTCCTTGGTCTTTGCCTCCCTCCAAATATCCGGACAAAACTGGTCACGGAACATCCCTAAGAACTCCTCAAACCCCAGCTCAGGCGGGTACACCTGACTCTCCGGCAAGGACTCCCACCACTCCAAGGCATGACCCTTTAGCAAGAAGGTCATGGCTTGCAATCTCATCTCATCCTCAAATCCAGCCCTCAGAAACTTGAAGTTGCACTCCTTAATCCATCGTTCAGCCACAGCCGGATCAGCCACCTCCCCGGCGAACTCACTGAAGTTCCAACCCTTCAAATCCAACGGCCGAAACCGACGCCCCACTGCTCCATGCTCGGAGTGACCCACGGAGTGACTTCCCATCGACTGGTTCTCACTACAGGAGGACATTAAACATTTCAGTTGACCGCTCAAGGAACTTCAAACAACTCAATTCACCACTTGATTTCAAACATCCCACCCATTTAAAACAGTTTGACAAAGAAACCCTTGGAATGTCGGTCCCGTACCAATGTCTCATCCTCCCTCCCAACGAGGTTAATTACTCCCCAAAGAGAGAAGATAATCAACCGGTACAGCAGCGACAAACCAGGCTCTGATACCATTTGTAACACCCAACCTGAATCAGCTCGGTGAAACCCGAGGTTGAACCGGTATCGAGTATTACCCAGTGAAAAATGACAGAGATAACAATCAAATCCAACTTTAAATCAGAGTTTAAGTGAGAGGCCTCCATAAACCATGAAAAACATAAACTGTTTACAACTCCAAATCCAACATAAAACCCATAAAATCCAACGACATCAGAAGGATACATAAATCCAAGTAAAACCCCCAAAATGTCCCAAGTCAACTGAAATGTAAAGAAAAATAGATCAACTCAAAGTAGGCTCCAGTCTTCACCTCATAGCTTCAGCCCAGCACTTCTCGGAATCCACCCTCAACTCTGACACCACACCACTCTCTCTAGCCATGAGATCCTGAAAGGGAAAAGGGATCAATTTCCTATTGAAATTGAGTGAACCCACTGGGCCTACCTACACGTTGTCCTACTCTATGGAGCGGTCCCAACTCCGCACAAGACATTCAACAATGGAACCAAACCCAACCCCCCTTTCCATATTTTAATTCCCTAAAACAGTCTAGGTGATCACGTTGGTCAGTTCTTGTTCTCAAGCACGATACATAGCATTAGAATAGCACAGAACTAATACATCAATCCACGGCACACACAGCATCATCACAACACAACCATCAACCAAGTCACAACCACAACCACAACCACAAGCACACAACCGTTCACATTCACATTATCTAGGTGAGTTATTAGGCGCCAATAAGGAGTTTATCCCGCACCACCCCTGCCGGCCTGACGCACCTCTCTCCCCTGGAGAGGTCCAGGACGCATCCTCTCCCTTGGAGGATACCACGAAACCTTTCCCTTGAAGGAATCGTTAACTTGACTCAACCAAACAAATCACGCCTTTCCCTTGAAGACTGACCGCACCTCTTTCCCTTGAAGAGGCACTTAGCACCCATAGTGCAGTTTTAGGGGGCAGTGCAGGCTCCTTCCGATTCTATTTCCACACATACAATTCTCAACATCACATTCTCTAATCATACATCACATCCACTACCAGCATACAACACAAAACAGCCACATCTCATTCACAGTCCATAGTTCACAACACATCTCGCTCCATGCCCCTGTCATGTTCACAGCACACACATCACAATCAATAGGATAACCGGCTAGCTCACCGGCCTCCCCCACCTGCAAGTACAGGGGAAGCCATGTCATGAGTCCAGGGGTCACCCACCTGTTCCTCTTGTTCAGAGCGACCCCACATTGGCAGGGCAACCCTCCTGCATCCACAACCAGCAATTCATAATAACATAGCACCCGCACTCATTTCCCCACCATCCTAACTCTCACTTCTATGTCAAACCATTACTTAATTCACTTCAGTTCACAACCAACCCCAAATCATAGAAATCAACAACAACGATCAACCACGGCAAACATCAATCGCAATCAAGCACATTCACAGAACAGTTTATCCCCTTTTACGCTCATCATTTTCATGCATAACCTAGGTTTGTTCTAAGTCCAATTGAAACTCCTCACGCTGTCCAAACTACCTACACAACGCTAGGCCCTCACCTGGAATAGAAGACGAGGCTCTAATCGTCTTCTAGTTCCCCAGAAACTCGATTTCCAACCACCAAACTCGTAGCTCTATTCTTCCTTACTGCTCACGACCTACACCCAGAAACCCAAAATAGAGGTTAGCGATCTCTTCTCCTCGTCGCTACGAATCCATAGCAACAAACGGAACTCAATTCCGACCTCTACAGCTCCCGGAATCACCCTTCGAAGGTTGCTCGCTCCAAGTTCGTCAATGGTTTTTCGGGGAGAGAGAAAGGGAAAGAAAATATGAATTTCCGTGCAATTCCGTCCTTTTATGCACGAAATGTGCGCCTGGCATGTCAAAATGTGCGCCGGCGCACATTTTGAATATTCCGCCGAAAGTTTGCTGAATTAATTGAAAAGTGCGCCTGGCACTTCTAAATGTGCGCCTGCGCACATTTGGACCTAAAATCAGCACTTTTGGTACTGTACACTATTCCCCTCTTTTGCAACTTCAACCCGGCACACACCCAAACGTCCCGGACCTCAAGAGACCCTCTTAAGTACCGTTTCCGGCACTCTAGTCACCCAGACTTGAGTTCTAACCCGTTCGGTTGGGCGGGGATGTTACAGCGAGCGTTCGCTTCTATCCTTAGCTTAACAAGAATCTAATCTAGGTGATCAATCCAGACAAGAAACATAAACAACGAAGAACAAATCAAACATGAAAGAGAAACTGATTGAACTTTGAATCTAATCACCGCCGATCCGTGACCGCTTTAAAGCCCTGGGTCACTTAGGGTTCATCTAGTCTAAGCTCTACGAGTTTAGCTACTCATATTCATAACAAAAGAATCAAAGGCAAAGACAGAGTTCATCTTGAACAGAGGAAGAACAGAAAAGGATCTGAAAAACCTAATTAAGACGACTCCGGCGAAGCTTCGATCTCCGGTAATCTTCAATCCTAGCTCCGAGTGTCTAAGGTGAAGGGATGGCGTCACGATCTCTTCCTAGCTCTTCGAACTCTAAACTCTGCTCCAGAACTCGTGAGAATTCTGAAAATAATTGGTATTATGTGATATATCTTTTAAAGGGCCGCCGGTTAAGTATTTATACTTAACCCTAATACCGCCGGATTTTGCCTTGAGTTTTCGCCGAAAACCTGCTGAGTTTTCGCCGAAAACTTGAGTGTAAATGACTTGAATGCTCGGCTGTTTCGCCTGTGATTTTCGGACCTTAGGGTTCTCGGCGAAAACTTGGATTTTTCGCCGAAAACTCTCTTTGTTGAACTCAGCCGATTCCTTCTTGAGTTTTCGCCAAAACCTGGGGAATTTTCGCTGAAAATTGCAGTGTAAATGGGAGCAGGATTTGGTTCGACTTGATTGACTCCTTGGATCGATTCCGGTGCTATTCCTCGAGGTTCCAACGCCTTAGACACATCCTTGGCTACTTTATTTGACGGCAAAAACCTGTGCTAACATGAAAACACTAGAAAACCATCAAATAGACCCGAAACGGGCCAAAGTAACACAAATGGCACGAGATAGAGTAGTTGAGTGAATATTCGCTATTCTACCCTAAAAACCATGTCTTAAGCAAGGGAACTTCGCTTAAATGAGGCTGATAATCACGTCAAATCGAGTGTCATCAGCATGTAACCCTAGCATAATCCATACATAAACTTGGGCCTCATTGGGCCGTATATACTAACATTTAGTACCCATGATAGATTAACATAATTATTCACTTAACTTTTGTATCTTACCTTGAGATAGTAACTTCATACATATATGCCCAACTAAATATTTTTAATCCAACGCTCTTGACTAAGAAATATATCATGGCCAACTTCACAAACTCGTCCAACTTGATTATCGTCCCAAAATTGAAAGCATAAAAAAGAGTGCGAATAACATAGAGATGTCCCTAGTTCTCGTAATATCAGTCTTCTGGACCCCTCCACGAGACCTTTGCTGATGCACTTGAACCTTGACTGTCGCTGGCTACTTCAACATTGGCGAAATCCGGAGGAGGAGAAAAAACCCGATGTCATTGCTACGACCACAGATTCCATCTTAGATTTTAATTTATGGTGAGTTTTGGATTTAAGGAGGAAATGGAAAACGAAGGAAGCATGCGAGAATATAGGAGACATAGATGAGATGGAGTTGTAATGAATTGAAGGCGACGGTGGGATGAGAAACAGATACTATAGGGGGACCAAGTCCTTCCTATAGTTTAATTGAATGTATTTATTTAACCCTAGAAATCCTAGCCCCCATTCATTCCAAAACAGTCGCCATCTTCTTCCAAAAAGAAATCATCATCACTTTTTTCTCTTCCAAACTTCCAGCGACATGAGAGAAGTCATTAATCGAGCTCCAACTCATCACCAAGCACGGTGGAAGCCACCCAATCGTAGCTGAAACAGGGGTCGTCGTTACGCCGAGACCCTCTACTACTCTGGCGTATCTTAGGAGAACGTCGCCGCTACGTTGAGACTCTCTACTCATCCTCCAACGAATCTCAGGACAATGCCATCGACACCATCGCCATCATCCAGTCTGTCGTCGTCGCTGTAGAGATCGAGATCGTGAAGAGCCCTAATCGTCGTCGTCGTGCAAAAAATTTTCGTGTGGGTGCTCAAGGACGGAAGGGTCAGGATAATGGATCTGAGGAGGTACTATCTCCTCTGTCCAGGTCTGGCACAGACAGTTGAAATCCGACCAACAATTCCAAATATGGAATTAGCTTTTACTAGTGCAATTGAAAAATACATTGGTTTGTACTAGTGCAATGAAAAGTTATATTGCATCTACTATTTAGTTGTATTTGTACATGTTGGTTGTTTTCTAGTTCTTCATCTTGATCTTGCCTTTAAAAATGTTTTTGTTTGTTAAGATGTTATAATGAAAATGTGTAATGTGCACTAGGACAGGTAATGCAAGCAGCAAACATGAATTAGACCTGAATAGCCTACACTAGGACAAGTAATGCGGACGACAAATATGTCATCATGCCTGCACTAAGACAAGTAATGCGGACGACAAATATACCATTATGCCCGCACTACGACATATTGCTTCCACTAGTAGAACCAAAAATATTTACATAAATTATAAAAATTACATAATTAGATTGCTTGCACTAGTACATCCTGTCAAGAAAAAAAGTACATCGAAAATGTGGTAATTATTATTCTCTAGAAATAAATTAATTTTTAATAATTAATTAGAATAGTTTTGGTAACTAAATTAATGATAATTAGTTAAAAATAATTTGGTAACTAATCCTCCTTATTTGGTGAGATAAAAATCATTATTATTTTGGTAACTCTTTCCTAATAATTATCAACCAATTGATTATGTAATGAAATGATAATATTTGATTAGATAATTAATATTTTAATATTGGGTTAATCATTAAAGGTAGGGGATTAATTACAATAATTCATATAATAAGTAGGTGGTAAATGTCTCTTTTATTAATATTTTTCCTATACCATTAGATCTTATACCATTAAATCTGTTTCTATCAAATCTATGGATTGTAATTCATTATGCCTCACTCCCAAGGGAGATGGTTTCATTCAGGTGAGAGGAGAGATGGAAAAGAATTTAGTCCAATATTTAATACCACCAAAAGTTTATAAATGTGAGAGTCTTTCTTTATCCATACCTCCACAATCATTCTCTTACATGCAATTCCTCACATAAACAGAGAAAACTCAAATCATACACTATGACAATAATAGTGAAGCAGCAGCAGCAACATCAACATAAGAAGTTCAACTACACTCCCCCTCCTCTACAACCTCCACCTCCTCATGTTATGGTTCTTCCATTCCCATTTCAAGGCCACATAAATCCAGCTCTTCAATTCTCCAAACTCCTCATTTCCAAAGGTCTCAAAGTCACTCTCATCATCTCCTTGTTAGATGACACCACAAACGACCAAACAAAAGGCCAACTTGGCTCCATCACCGTTCGATTCCTTTCCAACCAAGATATCAACTTGGAAGATGAAGTAGGAGCTGGAGGGTTTGCTATCCTAGAGAAATTCAATCGAACGGTGAAGAAGAAACTTCCAGGTGTTATTTCAGAAATGAGAGATATTGGATACCCTGTGGCGTGTCTCATCTATGACTCGGTGATCCTTGGGCTCTAGATATTGCCAAGGAGATGAATATACTTGGGGCTTCATTTTTTACCATGCCTTGTGCAGTTGACACCATATTCTATAACTATCATAAAGGAAAGATTGAGATTCCTATGAATGATAACAAAGCCAAGGTTTGTGTACAAGGGATAGAAGAGGTGTTTGAAATCAACGACTTACCTTCTTATCTATATGATGAAGTAGATATCAACGCTCCTGAATCGCTAACACTTTTGAGTGACCAGTTCTCCAATGTGGGAGATGCTGATTGGATCTTTTGCAACACTTTCACTTCCCTTGAAGAAAAGGTAATGACCCTTTGATCTTCTTGATATATCATGAACTCGTTTGGTTGATGGAATTGGGTCTAGGAATTGAAGTCGTTTTGGTATGTTAGTAAACAATATATATAAGATCCATTTAGTATCCTTTCCTAACAACTTTAGTTATTGAGATGTAACGATTTTTTACATAGTATCAGAGTCTTTGATGACCGAAAGGTCTTGGCATTGAATTCCGTTGGCCCCCAATATAACAATTTATAACTTGAATAAGGTTTGGTGGACCTTTGCAAACTTCAATCCCTTTAATTGAGCTTTTATTTGAAGGGGAGTGGTAGTAAATAATATAAAATTCATTTAGTGCCCTCTTCCAAATAATTGCACTTCAATTTTCAGTGAGTTAGGAATTGAAATCCTATTCAAAACTCAGCCGACAAATTATTCATTTATTTGAGTATGAGATTGCATGAAATTTTGTACAAGTTGGTGAAGAAAGAAAGTAACAAGAGGAAGATGTTAAAGTTTCATTTATTGTAAAGGTTTGTAATTATTAATACTGATATCTTCCTCTTGTTACTTTCTCCAGAGTCAAACAAAGAAGTATATATGAGAGCCACATATATATATATATATATATTATATATATTATGTTTTTGGCTTAACATGTTTGGCTTGTTATGAATTTGTGTTTTGTTTTGGCTTAAAACAGATAGTAGAGTGGATGGGCAGCAAGTTGAAATTCAAAACAGTGGGACCCACAATACCATCAACCTACTTAGGAAAGCATGACATAGAAATAGAAGACAATAACGAGTATGGGATGAGCCTCTTCAAGCAGCCCCAATCCCAAACTAGCATCCTCAAATGGCTAGATACCCAGCTCCCTCACTCTGTCGTTTACGTGTCATTCGGCAGTGTGGCCACGTTGTCCGACAAACAGACAGCACAAGTAGCCGCTGTACTTGATAACATAAACCGCCCCTTCCTGTGGGTGGTCAGGAAAACGGAACATGACAAACTTCCACAGGGTTTCGTGACTGATACATCTGATTCTGAGAGAGGCATGGTTGTATCATGGTGTTGTCAGCTAGAGGTGTTGGCCCACAAGTCGACTGGATGCTTTGTTACACACTGTGGTTGGAACTCGACGATTGAGGCTTTGAGCCTGGGTGTGCCCATGGTTGGAGTGCCACAGTTTGCGGACCAGCCTACTAATGCTAAGTTTGTGGAAGATGTGTGGAAAGTAGGTGTGAGAGTAGTGATGAAAAAGGATGAAGAAGAAGGGATGATGAAAGAAGAGATAGAAAATGGGATAATGGAAGTTATGGAAGGGGAGAGGGCAACTGATATTAGGAGGAATGCTGACAAATGGAAGAGTCTTGCTCAAGCTGCTGTTGCACATGGAGGAACTTCCGACAATAATATTCAGGAATTTGTCACACAACTCACCCATTCTCAACTCTTTAAATTGTACGACTAGTGTATGTATGTTACCGATTTCAGTTTTTGTTTATATTAATAATTAATTTGTGAATTCATTCTTAGTTTATTATGAATAGGGGTGGAATTCGGTCGTTTTAAGTCAAATTAGATCGAATTTGGTTGATTATCGATTTTGAATTCACTCAAAATTTGTGTCTGAGACCGTGAACGAATTAGAAATTGGCCAACAGTGTCCGAATTTAATTTGATCGATTTTCGGTCAATTCGAATCCGAATTTCCGGCCCTAAATTTATGAAGTTTTGTGTTTTTAACAACCACAACGGAAGTTGGTCTTACAAAATAGGTCTGTTGGATAACTCTTTTTTTGTTTTTGTTTTGTTATTTCTTCTCCAAAGGAATAGCTGTACTATGGCATGATGGCAGAGTCAACTAAGTTATTATATATCAAGTAATATTGTAAGATTGAATTGTTAATTAAGACTTGGTACACCTTTTTAGGGCAATGGATCAGCATCCAAGAGAATGTGGGTTTGGAAAGTTCCAAACCCATTCTCAACCATTAGATCTAGTTGACTCTTTGACCAATCTAATGGTACAAATCTGTCAGGGGTATTTAAGACTTTACACAAATACTTTAATTATTATATTTAATTTAAATATATTATTATTTTTTTTATTTAAATGTTTTATTTTTTTTACATTACGCAAATACTGAGCAGCCACTGTCGCCGGCGCCGCGCCGGCGCCGGCGACTTCCGGCGACTTTTTCCGGCGACTTTTTCCGGTGACTTTTTTTGGTGATTTTTTCGGTAACTTTTTCGACGAGGACTAGTTAACCTGATTTTTTAATTCATAACTAGTTAACTTGGATTTTTACAGTTAACTAGTTAATTAACATGTTTTCCAGTGATTTTTCCGGCAAGATTCCGGAGACCGAACAAACTCCGGTGACTTTTCCAGCAATGACAAGTTAACTAGTTAACCTGATTTTTACTAATAACTTGTTAATTGATAACCAGTTAACTAGTTAACCTGAGTTTTAACATGTTATTCAATCGAGTTAACTAGTTACCAAGCTGTTAACTAGTTAACTAGTTAACTTGTTTAACATCATGATTTATCAAGTTAACTAGTTAACTGATCAAATTAATTAGTTATCTTGTCGAGTTAACTAGTTATCTACTCGAGTTAACTAATTAATTTATCGAGTTAACTAGTTAACCAATCGAGTTAACCAGTTAATCAATCGAATTAACTAGTTATCTAATCGAGTTAACTAGTTAACCAATCGAGTTGACTAGTTATCTAATCGAGTTAACTAGTTATCCAATCGAGTTAACCGTCGTCGGAAAATATTTTTCGGTGACTTTTCCGGCGAGATTCCTAAAATTTTATCGGCGACCAACCAAACTCCGGTGACTTTTCCGACGACGTCTAGTTAACTAGTTAACCTGAGTTTTTACAGTTAACTAGTTATCAGCACATAACTAGTTAACATGTTATCTCACTAATTATGTTGTTTGTAACTAGTTAATTAGCTAATATCATGATTTAGATTAACTAGTTAACAAATTTTTAATTTAGTTAACTAGTTATTTTGTTAACATCGTGATTGGGTAATTAGTTAACGAGATTATTTGATAACTAGATAATATCATGATTTAGATAACTAGTTAACAAAAAATTAGGTGATAACTAGTTATCAAATTTAGTTAACTAGTTATTTTGTTATTAACTTATCGAGTTAACTAGTTAACATCAATAGTAACTAGTTAACAAGATTTTTAGTTGATAACTAGTTAACTCGGTAGGTTAACTAGTTAACATCATAGTCAAATAAATGGTTAACATCATGATCAAATAAATAGTTAATAAGGATTACCTAACTAGTTAACATGATGATTAAGATAACTAGTTAACATGATGATTAAGATAACTAGTTAACATTTCTTTGAGATGATTAAGTTTCCAAAATAGCCCAAAATTGCTAAACTGTCTATAACATAAAATAAGTGACCTAACTAAAATTAATTAAAATTAAGTGACTAAATTGTAAATGGCCAAAATGCCATCTTCTTCTTCAACCTTTTTGCCGACTCCACTGCTTCTTTCCCCTGTTTCTTCTTCTTCAACCTTCTTGTTCGGTTTTTATTTCAATACCTTTTGTTTCATTTTAGTCCTTCAACTTTACAGTTCCACTCGGAGTAAATACGATTTAGAAGGGCGAGAGTACTTGGACTTGACCTCTGAGATTGCCGTCAATACTTTGGAGGTGGCGGAGCTCTGGTTCGGCGATAGGGGGAGGAGGTCGGAGCTTTGCTTGCTGGATCTATCCAATCCGCTCCGAGATCTGTTGAATATGATATTGGAGTTCACGATTTGGCGAGAGCTTTGCCACTGGGTTGTTACAGGAGACCTAGAGTGCATTATTAGGATGCCATTGGGAATCGAATCTAGGCCGAAGATGAGGGAACTGCAAGGGGATCGGCTTTGAGGACGTTCAAAGTGATTGAGATCTACTGGTGGTCTGGGGCCGGCGTAGAGGACGATGGCCTGAAGTTGCCGATTATTAACTCCGCCGAGGACGACGACGAGAGTTAAGCTGCATCCGGAGGGCAAGAGGGGCTTGGTTGGTTTATTATTTTTCAGTTTCCCAAACTGCCCTCCTATATTTTGGTTTGAAAATGTTCCAAACTTAAAAGTTTGGACGCAGATCTGATCCCCTTTTTAGAACAATTTTTGGGATTTTTTATACATTTGTTTGTTTCAACGATTGCGTGTTACCTTTATGGACAACAATATTTTGTTATTTGTGACAATTCTAGAACGTGAATTATTTGATTGTTTAAAATTTTAAACTATTTCGACCAAAAAAAAAAATTATAAACTATTAGTGATGAAGTACTGTGGAGTATAAATAAATGCCACATATGTTTTCATGCCGGTATGAGATCAGGCTCCAACCTTTTCCAAGGTTGGAAGCCTTCAACTTTTTTCTCAGCCATTAGATTACCTTTGACCTTTTGACCAATCCAATGGTCTAAATTGTTAGGGGTATTTAGGACTTTACACATATCATTTAATTTTTATATTTTAGATTAAATACACTAATATTTAGTGACCAGCACTTCGGCGACTGCCCAACGTCGCCGGCGACCGGCCGCCGTCGCCGGCGACTTTTCCGGCGACCGGCCGCCGGCTCCGGCGACTTTTCTGGCGACCGACCACCGGCGCCGGTGACTTTTCCGGCGAAATTTTTTTTTTTTTTGAAAATTTTTTTTCTATAAATTTTTTTTTACTTAAAAAAATACTAGTTAACAGTGTTTTTTTAATTGATAACTAGTTAACATCATTTTTTGTTTGATAACTTGTTAACATATTTTTTACTAACAGGTTAACCAACCGAGTTAACTAGTTAACAAATTTTTTACTTGATAACAATATTTTTGTTGACTAGTTAATCAACCGAGTTAACTAGTTAACAAGTTGTTAACTAGTTAACTTATCAAGTTATTAACTTGTTAACAAATTTTTTACCCGATAACAGTTATTTTTGTTAACTAGTTATCAAGTTGTTAACTAGTTATCAAGTTGTTAACTAGTTAACAAATTTTTTACTTAGATAACAATTATTTTTGTTAATTAGTTAACCAACCGAGTTAACTCGTTATCAAGTTGTTAACTAGTTAACCAACCGAGTTAACTAGTTAACTTATCAAGTTGTTAACTAGTTAACTAATCGAGTTAACTAGTTAACAAATTTTTACTTAATAACAATTATTTTGTTAACTAGTTAACAACCGAGTTAACTAGTTATCAAGTTGTTAACTAGTTAACTTATCAAGCTAACTATAAACCATGAGTCATGAGTCGGAAAAAACCCCAACAAGAAATGGCAAAAAAAAGCCTACTATAACACTACCAAAAACATTTTTTTTTTTGATGAAATGTGTATGTTATATATATATATATATATATTCAAAAGGATCCAGATCTTCAAATGAAAAATGGATAGGTGCTTTACAGCTCAAAACATTACTATTGGAAAAGCAGCAGAAGTAACCTGGGTAACAAGCAGCGAAACAGAAAACAGAGCAGCAGCTATACAGAGCCAAAATGAAAATGAAAAGGGGAAAATCAACCGTTCACTACCAAAAACAATAACAAAGCCATCATTCAATTACTAGTTGGTTTTGTGCTGATGAACATTAACATATAATTTCAACCATCCACCTAACATTGAAGAAGAGTCATACCCCTTACATAGCTTCAACAATTTAAAAACCCCCAACCAATGAACAAAGTCGAAACCCTAATTAACTGCTCAGTTGCTCAGACCAATTCTTCCTTCTCCGAGGAACACAGTAGTCAACACTGAGTCTGCAGAGAAGCCTTCAGCAGACCCAATCCCTACAACCACAAACCAAACCCAACAATTACAGCAAATAAAAAAACAAATTAAACTAAAACCAACAAGTCATGCTCTGTTTCCTCTTAGCGCCAATGGCAAGAACAGAGGATGAGGATACGGTGAGGAAGCTAAGGCGGGAGAAGGCATACCTCCAAATCGAGGTATTATCCGGCGGGAAAGCCGATTCGATCAAGGCACTCGTGAACAAAATCAGTGTTGAAGATGGGTCCTTGCAAACAGATGTTCCCTTGAAGATGGAACACGAACAGGAATTGCCTTCTCCTCGATGAAGGGGATGGGAGGGAAGGTGGATCGGAGGAGGCCAGAGAAAATTTGGATCGGAGGAGAAGGCGGGAGGAGGCGGTCGGAGGGAGGTGGATCGGAAGTGAAGGCGAGGAGGTGGCGGCCGGAGAAAGGGTGGATCGGAGGAGAAGGCCGGAGGGAGAGTTAATCGGAGGAGGCGGACGGGAGGTAATGGAGGATAGTGAGAGGAGGCGGCTGCATATTAGGGTTTAATGATATTTTTTGTTTTTCCGATTTTGCCCCTCCGGTCTGAATGGTTGGACCGGCCCAACCTTTAAAGGTTGGGTCCGGATCTTTTGCCTTTTCATGCCAACATTAACCAAATAAAAATTACTTTCACCGGCTAATGTGAAGTTTTAATATCATTATTATTAGGGTAAATTGCACCGGGTATCACCGAACTATTTATTAGGTTTAGTGGCAGCCATCTAACTAATTTTCTTGGTTCGGATACCACTGAACTCGAATTTTCTTGATTCGGAGTACCACCTAACTAATTTTTTGGCTCGGATACCACTGAACTCAAATTATCTTGGCTCGCATACCACTGAACTCAAATTTTCTTGGCTAAGGGTACCACCTAACCGAATTTGGCTAGTGACCGAAATTGAGTTCACCCAAAACCATTGACGATGACCGAATTCAAATGCCGCCACAGTCAACCAAGTAGACCGAGTCACTGACCGATTCCGGAAGAGACAGATTGGAAAGAAAAGAAATGAACGAACATGGGAAGAAAGAAAAAATGATAAATCTAAAAAAAGGAACAATAAAAAGAAGAAATAGATGGAAAGAAGATAAAGAAGAAGAAAAAGAAGGCGATTTGGGAAGATGAACAGAAGAAGAGCTCCAAATCAATTTTGTTAGAAGCCAAAGTCAGTTGTCGACACTGAAAATTTGCAGAGAATCCAACTTGCAAAGAAATTTCTGTTGGCGGATGCGCCTTTTGCTCCCTGCTAATTTGCATTCTCTGTAGTTGTGAATGTTGACGACCGATTTTGAGTTTCGACGAAGCCGTCAGACTTGTCGTTGTCTGATCCGAAGCTGGGGGCCGGGAGGGGTTGGCCGGAAGAGGAAGATGGCACTCATGTATCATCCGAAAAATAAGAAGAAGAACCGAAGAAGATATGTGAATAGGAAATTGAATTCGGTCGGTCATTTGGTCAGACCGAAAAACCAATCCAAATTCGCCAGCCCTATGGAGTGATATCCGAGCCAATAAATTAGTTAGGTGGCACTCCGAACCAAGGAAATTCGAGTTCAGTGGTATCCGAACCAAGGAAATTCGAGTTCAGTGGTATCTGAACCAAGAAAATTAGTTAGGTGGCTGCTACTAAATCTAATGAATAATTCGGTGGTATCCGGTGCAATTTACCCTTATTATTACAAATATCGAAAAATTAAACCAAATTATTGCAAGCATGTGGTGTGGCCAAGTGGATAATAAAAGAAAAATACATTAATTGGGCTAATTGGGATGAACTATGTCTACCAAATGAAGAAATGAGGTCCAGGATTCAAAGACTTTGAATCTTTTAATAATGTCCCTTTTGGCAAAACAAACCTAGAGAATAATTCAAGAACCAATTTCACTTATCTCTAAAATTTTAAAGGCGAAATACTTCCTTGCTAAAAACAGAGAAAGGATCAAACTCATCTTGGGATTGAAGAGGATTTACTAAAAGGTATGGACATTCTTTAAACAAGGCTACCATAAGGGGTGGGAACTCCGGGCTATCCGGCCCGGCCCGGCCAGCGTTAACTGGGTTCCGGGCCGTTCGAAGTGCAATTTGAAGAACTCGGGTTCGGACCCGAGGTAACAACCGGGTAGCTCAAAGTCAGGTCAACGCGGGTCGGGCTGGGCCCGGTTACTAGATTGACTACCCGTCAAGTACCCATGACTTTAAAAAAAAAATTAGATGAAAAAAATCCTAAAAATTAAACTGCCCCTTCGTTTTCTCTTCTTCTTCAACCCCACCACCCACCTACGGCAGCCGCCATGAAATCAAGATCCATCATAAAATCAAGTTACCAACAACCAAGATCCATTCCGCTAAGCTATTATCCTTGATCAATGGACATCTCGAGTAAAACGTAGCAAACATGGAGAGGATAAACTCAAAATAAAAGTTAAAAGGTAACAACACCTAGATTCATTATAGGTAGAAAGTTCTGAAGAAGAGAAATAAATGAGTAGCTTAGATGAAGAGATGTAAGCAAGGTATATGTATTTTGAGCTCTCAAGAAGAGGGTTGAATCTTGATGATCTGAGAAAGAGAAATAGTTTAGAGCAAAAAGGATTGAGTGTTGTTTATTTAGAGAAGCGGCGGCATGTAGTAGTTATTAGGGTGAGAAAGCATTAGCCATTAGGATTAGATTGGGCTTGTGGCCTATTGTTATTATTTCTCTTTGATATTAAATTTATTAGTGGGCTTATTTATGTTTTTTATATGATTTAAATTTCAGGCTCGGGCTGGCCCGGGCTCGGGTTTTACCCGGAAAGCCCGAAAACCAGAAATAGCCTATTTATGTAACCCGGGCCTGGCCCATATTAATTTTGACCGGGTTTTGGGCTACCCGAAACCCGGTTTGACCGATCCTGGTCGGGCAAAGCCCGGCCGGGCGGGGCCGGGTCTCCCAGCCCTAGCTACCATTGACAAGTCGGATCTAGTTTGCTTATTGATCACCTTCGAGATCACTGGATTCCTTCATTTTTCACGTGGGTCAAATACTTAAAACGTCCCAAAATTATGGGGCATGTTACAAACTTGTCCTAAAACTTTAATCCGTTACAGAGTAGTCCTATTACTTTGAAATGAGTTACAAAATAGTCCTAATGCGTCATCTGTGTACTTTTACAGCCATTTTGTCACGTCAATATTGACATGTCATCAAAAATATAATTTAAAATTCATCTTATACTGATTAAAATTTAAAAATTAAATCAATTTGACTCACTAGATTAAGTTTTTTGAACCAAATTTATAAGTTAGATGAGTTTAAATTTAGATTTGAATTGGGTTGTTGAATTTTAAATTATGTTTTTGATGACATGTCAACGCTAACAATTTATTTTGGTTAGATAACTAGCTATTTATTTCAAACAATTAGTTATTTAACTAGTTGTCTAAATATTTTTAGAAAACACATCAATCTTTCACCAAAAGATTGTCGAAAACTCACTACAAAAAAAGGGAGTTTAGCGTCGCTTGAAGGGGAAAAACTCGCTACTTGCTAATCAGTCATCAAAAACTCATCCATCAGACTCACCAACAAACGACTTTTTCATGTGCGGATAGGCAAATCTATCCGCCCGAGCGGATAGCCTAATCTAACCGTCAATTTTTTTTCCAAAGATCAATGGTGGGAATGATTTAAATGTCTTCCATCTTAGTCGGACTAAATTTTCCCTCTCTGCTTTCCTTTCTTCTTACAAACCTTCTTTTCTCTTACTCGTAAGAAATGGAGAGAGAGCGGTCTCTGTTTTTCTTTTGCCGACTCCAACACTAAGAAATTCTCTTCCTCAAACTTTATCATGAATCGCGATTCACTTGAAATCGAAAACAAGGTAAGGATTCATCATCATCAGCCATGGATGCTCTCTACCCTAATTTATACATATCTCCGACCTGCAAAAACGACTGCTTCTGCAGCAGCAGCTAGAGCGCTACAATTTTTTCCGGCGAACACCATTTTTTGTGCCCAGGTTATATAGAGTTTAGTGGAGTTTCATTGGAGTTTTATTTGAGGTAAAACTCGGATAACACTTAAGTAATACTCGAGTAACTAATTATGGTGTTTGATGTCCTCAAACAGTACAGGGAACTGGAAAGAATGGTTGTGAGATTGAAGCTGGTCGGGTCTTGGTTTCTAGGTATTTGACCATCCATTCTAATTTTTTCTCATCAGTTTCATTCCCCTCCTCAACTTCTCATAACTTATTATCATCCCTCCTCCGTTTGAGATATGTTATCTTGGTGTTACTCGAGTGTTACCAGCTGAATAACAGTCAAATAACATTCAAGTAACACTCGATAACACTTGATTAATAATGTTACTTGGGTGTTACTCGAGTGTTACATAAATAACACTCGAGTAAAACTTCAATAACACTCAAATAACAGGTTACCTAGGTGTTATTCGAGTGTTACCTAAATAATAGTCAAATAACAATTAAGTAACACTCGAATAACAAGTTGTCTGAGTGTCATGCACTTGAATCAACTTCCTGCCAACAATGTCATCATCCACCCCAAGAGCATGAAACTCTTCGAAAGACCCATTAGAGCCTGAAATACCAACTTACTAAGTGAAACTCCAACGCATTGAATCAGTACCACCTACCGCCAATTTTTAGATTCAAGATCAAGAGCAGGAATCCCAAGAAGAGAAAAGTTCAGATGAACCGAGAACTTGACTGTAGAGTTGAAATACTGAAACTTGTGGAGGATTGGAAGCTGCTAAAAATGTTATATAGGGTGGCAATTAATTGGATCAAGGCATCAGGAAAAGATATTAGAATCGAAACTGAGAATCATGGAAGGATTTGGGAAGCAAGAAGAGGAGACGAAGGTGGCGGCGATGACGGCGGCTCCGACAAGTGGGTTTTTGCTGGAGAGATGAACAAGAAGGAGTTTATAATTATTCATACACGAATGAGGATGAAAATAAAATAAAATCTCAAACCATTAATATTCTCCAAATGAAATGGATGGTCAGATTACCCTATCTGCTAGAGCGGATAGATTTACCTACCCACATCCTAAAAAAATTGACCAACAAAATGCTAGGCAACAGTGAGTAGTTGAGCCTTTAAAACAAAAATAACATAAGACATAACTATCCCTAAAATATAGACCCTTAAATTGAGACTTTTCACCATTATAAATAAAAAAATGAAACTATGTACCTAAATAAATACCTTTTAAACTATGTATAAATATGGGTATTTCCACCTATGGTATAGGTGAAATCGCCTAGGACACAGGCGAATTCGCTCATGGCATAGAAGAATTCGCTCATGGCCTGGGCGAAATAGAGTTAATTGGGTCCAACCACCAAATAATGTCGTTGGCTGTGTAATAAATTCTGTCGCCCCATCCATAGGCGAATTCACCCCAGCCCCAACCGAATTCGTCCCTGCCCTAGGCGAAGTGAAGCTAATTGGGCAAATTCGCCTGGCAGCCCCTATAAAAACCCTCCGGCCCCATTTCCCCACTCCCACACTCTTCTTCCAACTTCCCTAAGTCAAGGTAAGTCCTCCCCTTCCTCTCTTTGTTTTAATTTTTTTTAGTAGAGTAGAGAATTAATTAGTTTAGGATTTAGGTTAGAGAATTAGTTTAGGAATGAATGTTAGGTTAGCGAATTAGTTTAGGAATGTTAGGTTAGCGAATTAGTTTAGAAATGTTAGGTTAGAGAACTAGTTTAGGAATGCTTAGGTTAGAAAATTAGTATACGAATGTTTAGGGTGAGGATAAAATTTGGGAATGTTATGGGTTATTTATTGACACCATCCTATTGACGTTGTAGGATTTTTAAGCAACGGATGTTCGTGTCTCGTGGAGGATATTCATTTCCGACCTTTACACCACGTACGTAGTGTATCCTTATTTGAGTGTGAACTGTGAATATCTAGCTTGCTTATTTACATAGGTTGTTTATGGATTATAGGTTGTTTGTCTTTTGTACGACATTGTTAGTCTAGATAGCTTATTTATATAGTTTTTTTATGGATTAGGACTACAAAATTTGACTTTGCATGGTAGTGTGAATTAGGGTAGTTCAATTTTACCTATAGAAAAATATACATATTACCCTGTATTAATCATAGCAATTTACTATACAATAGATAGCTTACTACGGATGGGATGAACCATTAGTTGATCAGACCCCCGATGGAAGTACCCCTCAACCTAGGGATGCTTCTCTACTCTGGGGGAAGAACAAGCATACACTACAAAAAACGGCTTATAGCGTCGGTTGAAACGTAGCATTTTAGCGTCGGTCGGTCAACAACCGACGCTAGGTAGTTGACTTCGCATTTTAGCGTCGGTTGATTATCGACCAACGCTAAAATGAGCGTGGCAACCGACGCTATAAGTCGTTCATGGTTTGATTTTTTGGTTGACCGGACGGTTAGATCAGCGTCGGTCAGCAGAAACGATTTAGCGTCGGTCATGACCGATGCTAAAACGCGTGTAAATAATGTCGGCTGACACGCGTTTTAGCGTCGGTTGACCGACGCTAAACCGAGAACATATAAAAATCCCACCCAGACGACAGAAATCAGTATACAACTCCTCCCCAAAGCTTGAAGTTCTCTCAACTCCCCAAATCCTCTGAAATCCTCTGAAAATTGCCGGCATTCGAGCTAGGAGCTGCTGTGACGCTGTTCTCATCACTCGTGCTTCCTTATTTAATTTCTAGATTGGAATTTAAATTTCGTTTATTTTGTAGAGAATTAGAATTGTATATGTTCTGATTATTAGGATTGTAGAGAATTAGAATTGTATACGTTGTGATTATTAGAATTGTAGTGAATTGAAATTGTTGTGACTCCTAGAATAGTATTGAATTGTAGATTGTAATTTAAATTTCGTTCAGTTTCTAGATTGTATGTGTCATTAGCATTGTTGTGGATTGAAATAGTTATTATGATTAGTTCTAATTGTACATGTTGTGGTTATTTTCTCAGTGCCCGTATCGAGTAGTTATTTTCTCGTGGTTCTGTCTTCTGCCTTTTTGTCACTCACCCCGGTGTAAGGTATGCATTTGTTTCTTTTTTTTATACGTAAATTAATTGATTGTAATATGCATGTCTCATAAAAATGATTAAACTTGTGTAGTTTCTTTGTATGTTGTCAAGATTAATCTAATTCCTAGTAATATGTATGTTTTCACTATGATCAGTTATAATTTGTTTTTTAGGTTTAATGCGAATAAAAGTATATGATTAGTGTGTTATGTGTTTTCAGTACGAATTATGTGGTAGTTATAATTTATTTTGAAAATGAGATTAATTAGTAGAATTGTTTGTTATTTTTAGGGGAAATGGTACTTTGCCCCCCTCTACTTTGCCAAGTTAACAAACAGCCCCCTATACTATGAAATGATCAATTTACCCCCTTCTACTACGCCAACCTAACAAACAGCCCCTTCCATCCAAAATTCCGTTAAGTGATGACTCACAATATGACTCATCCACAATTAATGACAGTACATTGCCACATCATCGAGTTTTATCCATCTCAACTAAACTAAAAAAAGAAAAAGAAAAATTGTAAAAAATAAATAAAATATAAAACATAATTTTTAAATATTTAGTTTATGGATTTTCATATTAAAAAATAAAATATCTTTTTTTATAAAATAAATATACAATTTTTTCTAGAAATAACTTTGAAATTTTTAAATACAAAAAATTTATATAATTGAAAATAATTAAAAAATAAAATCCATAAAATAAAAATTAAATATATATTTTTTAATTTATAAATTTAAAATTATTGTTTTTTTGCCTTTTTTAAATTTTTTTAATTTAGTTGAGTCACTAACAAATATGGATGAAAGTAGATGATGTGGCAATGTACTGTCATTAATTATGAATGAGTCATATTGGTGAGTCATCACTTAACGGAAGTTTGGATGGAATTTTGGATGGAATGGGCTGTTTGTTAGGTTGGCATAGTAGGAGGGGGTAAATTGATCATTTCATAGTATAGGGAGCTGTTTGTTAACTTGGCAAAGTAGAGGGGGGCAAAGTATCATTTCCCTTATTTTTAATTAATTGTTAGAATATGATTAATAATAGAATTCATTGGTTGAGTTAGGGTTTATTTTTAAGTTAACTAAACTCAGTAGCATATTGCTAGCTACTTCATGTTATAACATCTTAGCATTTTACCTAAGTTAACTTATATATAGATTATGATTTCCAGTACTGAGAATCTATTCCCTACACTAAATCAGGTATCTCCTAATGAATAAATCTTGGATTAACACCCCAAGATTATCACCGGAGTACATGACTGGCTTAGAAACCTTTCTGAATTTTGCTTTCTCCAACAACAACGACGGAGAGCAAATAGTCTGTCCATGTCCAAAATGTGGATTCAAGAAGTGGTTGTGTAGAGATGATGTGTACGAGCATTTACTCCGCAAGCCATTTCCGCCAGGATATACTGTTTGGGATCGACATGGAGAGCGACATGGAGAGCGTCTGTATGGATCTTCTTCTAGGACTGCACATACAATAGTGCATGGAAGTGATCATATTAGATCACTTCGTTCAATGGTTAATGATGCTTTTGGTGTCGTTACTGAGGAGGCCTGCGAGACTACTACTGAAGTACTTGCTAATGAAGATGTTAATGAGGAAGGTCAAATGAATGAAGTAATTGCTATGAGCGAAGATAATGACACCAGTATCCCTAAGCCAATACAAGAGCCGGTTGATGATGACAATGTAAATTTGAGGGATTTACTAAAAGATGGAGAAACAGTACTATACGAAGGATGTAAGAAGTTCTCCAAATTATCTTTCATTCTGAGACTTTATCATATCAAGGGGATGCATAACATCAGCGATAAAGAAATATCAATGATCATTGAGTTGCTGCATGAAGCTTTTGAGTTTGCCAACATACCGCCAACAGGATATAGTGCAAAGAAAATGATCAAACGGCTTGGGCTGGGATACACGAAAATTCATGCATGTGTGAACGATTGTATGTTGTACTGAGGTAATGACATAGATGAGACGAGTTGCAGGATTTGCAAGCAGTCTAGATACTAGGATGGTGGTGTTGACGATGACGTAGTTGATGGAAGCAAAGAGAAGAAACTTAAGGCATTGAAAATATATCGATACTTTCCAATAATTCCAAGGTTGCAAAGATTGTTCATGTGCCCTAGAACAGCTGAGAGTATGGTGTGGCATTCTACAGAAAGAACTACTGATGGAATGTCGCGGCATCCACGAGATGGTCAACCGTGGGTTGACTTTGACACTAGGTATCCTGAGTTTGCTTCAGATCCGAGAAATGTTAGGCTCGGCCTTGCTACTGACGGCTTTAATCTTTTGGGAATATGAGCCTTAGTCACAACACATGGCCAATTGTATTAATGCCATACAACACGCCTCCGTGGGAATGCATGAAGTCAACAGGTATGATATTGTCTGGTATCATTCCGGGAAAGAAAGCTCCTGGAAATGATATCGATGTCTACAACCTTTACTTGATGAGCTGAAAATGTTATGGGAAGGTGTAGAAGCATATGATTCAGTGAAGAAAGAATCATTCACGTTGAGGGCAGCGCTAATGTGGACAATTAGTGATTTCCCTGGACTGAGTTTATTATCAGGGTGGAACACTTATACAGGACAGGCATGCCCCACTTGTAATCTAGACCAGGAGCCATTGCGTTTGGCGGGGAGTGGGAAGAATTGTTTCATAGGAAGTCGACGTTTCTTACCTGCAGAACATCCTTGGAGATTACAAAAATACAAATTCAATGCTGATGTTGATTTAAGAGAGGCAACCAAACTCTTATCTGGCTCTGAAATTTTACAGCATGTTGAGAACATCAATGTTACTTTTGGGAAGACGAAGGAGAGTGAACCGACAAGGAAGAAAGCAAGAGGTGATGGAGGAAACAAAAAAAAAGTAGAACAATGGAAGAAGAAGAGTTGTTTCTTTCAGATACCTTATTTGGAGTTCAATAAGTTGCGACACAATTTGGATGCTATGCACATAGAGAAGAATGTGTGCGATAATATCCTGTACACTTTGATAAATGAGAAAGATCGAAGTAAGGATCACTTGAAAGCAAGGATGGATTTGAAACTGATGAAAATCAGAAGAGAGCTTTGGCCAAGACCAGATGGGAAAACTTGTCCAGTAGCTATATACACAATGGGTACTCAGAATAGTGGTGTGTACGGCAGCTATGAAACTCATAGTTTTTCTAGCTCAGTGGACAATCGACCTCACACAAGCGAACCTGCGTACTATGGAAAGTTAGAAGACATACTTGAGCTGAATTATTATGGAGATTTCTGTGTGGTATTATTCAAGTGTAAATGGGCTAACACTCACAATCCAAGGTCTGTGAAGAAAGATAGGTTGGGGTTCACACAACTTAATTTCTCACACTTGCTATACACGGGAAGTCGCTTAGATGACAAGCCATTTATTGAAGCAAAGGTGGCCCGAATGGTCTACTATGTGGAAGATAAGGTGGATAAGGGCTGGTGTATTCCTGTACATATCAAACCCAGAGATGTCTACGACATGGGTGATGAGGAAGGCAACTTAGTGCATGAGAGTGAGATGATTATGAATCCAGAGTTGTCTGATTTTGATAATTCCACTGATCTACCCCTAGCCAGGCCTGGAATTGCAGAGTTCGATGATTAACTAGTGTTTGGTATAATTATTTTGAGCTAAGTGTTATTGTTCTATATTCAATACTCGAACTATTGTTTCATAAATATTTGGATTTGGATTTGCAGATATGGCTCCTCATTCAGGTCCTTGGATGGTAGAGCTCATCGATCCAGCAGGAGTTAGGACTCAGGAGCCTGTGGCTAGTAGCCAGATATTGAGCCTTCGTGATGGCAAGAAGGTCATCATGCCTTGGGGGCCTCTAGGGCCTACAGCTGCTTGGCCCCGCCGCTCTATTGGGCCAGTTCACGGGTTTACTAGGTAATGACCAAAACCTCATCCCACTACAGTATGAGGAGTGGCCCAACGTGACGGAGGGAGAGAAGAATGATTTGAAGGCTACTGTGTTTGTAAGTATTCAAATATGAAATTCATTTCTGTGTTATGTAAATTTAATAATAAGTACTAATTTATAATCATTGAATTTGATGCAGCGTTGTATCGTGATTGAGCCACCAGAGATGACAGACATGGCGACTAAGTACATCATGGAGGATATTGGCAGGAAGTGAAGGACTGCAAAACCCGCCTTTGGAGAAGTTATGTGGTTAACACATACAAGGATAAATTGAAGAAGGAAGCTGAAGAAGCGGGCCAGGACTTCGACTGGGATGAGTTTGTGGAGCCCCCTAGAGCGTGGGCAATAGAACACAAGCCGGGCAGGATCTCTGCGCCTATGTGGGCACAGTTTGTGGATATCAGACTGAGACCCGATATGGTGGTAAGTCGATTACAAATTAAGCATTATGTGAATATATTATATCAACGTACATCATTAAAATGAATAACATTTTGAAGGCGAGATCTCGCAAAAATTCAGTCGCACGGAGGACTTGCACCTCACCCCACACTGGAGAGTCAAAGAAGTTGCAAGTTAGAGGACTGGAGTTGGTAATAATTCAGTTCAAATTGCTAATAATTTTTGGTGTATTAGTACCTTTTAGAAAGTGTATTCATATTGTTTAGTTCGTACACTTGTAGGCAGCTGAAAGGGGAGGAAATGCGCCCAGTAGAGGTGAGTTGTATGCTATCACTCACACCAAGAAGGATCAGACTTACACTGATCCTAATGTGGTAAGTACTTGATCACCTATTCCAATCTAACAAAACAATCTCCAATAGTGTCTATTTAATTAACTTTGGTTTGTGAAACCCATTTGTGTCATCAATGTGTAGCCTCGGATTCTGGAGCTGACCCGTGATCCCACAGTCCCGACATTTCCTTCTGCGAACGATGCACTCGAACTTGTCTATCCGAAGGAGCACAGTGGTAGAGTTCGCGGTATGGGATCTGGCGTGACCCCCTCCCAGGTAATGTAATGTAGTATATGATATGTAAATTTAAATATTGATAATTCTAATTATTTGTTGTCTTTGTCTATTCAGGTTAATATGAGTAGGAGACGTGGTGGAGCAGCCGGTGGATCGAGTCAGGGTAGTAGTTCAGCTACTACCACTCACGTCTTCGGCCATTGTCCCGTTGAGGATCGAGTGAGGGTGTTAGAGGCAGAGGTCCAGCGCTTGAGCCATCTGGAGGCGAAGGTTCAGCGGCTCAGCCAGTTGGTGGGTTCATCTTCTAAGGGAAAAGGGAGTATGCCCCAAGATTTGGATGCCCAGGACCTGGACTCGTACGATGACGAGGAGGATGAGTAGGTATCATGTGTTTTAGGTGTTTTAGGGGGATGTTTAAGGTGCATGTGTTAGAACAATGTTTTAGTAGAATGTTTTAGGAGGATGTTTTCGACATTTATATACAGTATGTTTATTGATTGGAAAAGTGAATTGTAAAAATGAAATTGATGTATGCAGGAAAATTTATGCAGGTATTGGCACTAGAAGAGTATGAGAATAGGAAAAAATTAAGCAGAATTCTGCCCACTGGAACCTCAAATAGCGTCGGTCGGACTATAATAGCGTCGTCAAACCGACGATAAATGATATTGCAGGTCAACGAGAGGTTGACTAGACACTCGCGGTTTAGCGTCGGTCTTGTAATTAGTGTCGGTCAGACGTATCGACCGACGCTAATTGCTAACCACTGAGCCGGTTGGTGGTTCGACCGAAATACTATAGCGTCGGTTGGCACGCATTTTAACGTCGGTTGACCAACTTTAGCGTCACAGAATCTCGCGTCGGTCTTGCCAACCAACGCTATTTATTTTGGCGTCGGTCACGACCGATGCTAAAACGCGTGTATGACCGACGCTAAACAGCTGTTTTTTGTAGTGATTGGGCCGGTTTAGTTTGGCGTAGCCCTACTGAGTGCAAGGCCTTGAAGTTGCATCAGCGTAGCTCTTCGCTGACATGGAGTCAAGAGTACGAGCCATTCTTGATTTTGTGGCGGCTCCAAGAGGTCTATCATATACTCGATGCCACATCGTGTAAGGAGCTTGTCACGCACTTCTTGAGAGGTGGCGGCAGGAGACGAACACCTTCCACCTGATTCAGGGCGAGGCGCGCTAGAAGATGTGGAGGTTCTTACGGGGCTTCCTACTAGTGGACTTCCTGTTACTATAGCTCAGGACATGCGCAGTACGAGTGAGATTTGACAACAGTGGTTGGGCGTCACACCTCCACCCAGAGCTATTAAGGGGTTGTTCGACCGTCTGCCGACTGAGGGTGCACTAGAGGTTGTTACCTTCCACGCACGGGCGTTCACTTGGGTTCTTGTTGGCGACGTTCTACTGGCTGACCGGAGTGAGGACAACATACCAGTGTACCTCCTACCACTTGTTGGGGACCCTCTTGTTGCATCCACCTTCAGTTCGGGTAGTGTTGTTCTAGCATGGCTGTATAAGGTCATGGGGAGGGCGATCTTCTTCACCGGTGGCAGTCAGAGGGGTACTGGTGACATCAGAGGATTCACATTGCTGGTCCAGCTCCCGTGGATGACTCCGTTCCGCGTGGTTTGCGCTGGATACCTACCACCGAGGGCCATCAGCATCGCGTGGTTATGCGGCTGGATGATATACGTTATGCACTAGACTGGTGTACAAACTTTGTGGTTAGGATTCTGATCCTTCTCTCATTTAGGTTTCTCATTTTCTTACTTCTTACTTACAATATCATTATGTCTCTCCTCTTATTCCAGTAGATATCGTACGCATTCCGCACTGAGGAGTATGAGTTGGAGGTGGATCCCTTATGGTGGGCCGTTACCCCCATGTTGTGCGTAGACTGCATCGCATGGCACCATCCCGACCGTTGCATCCGGCAGTTCGGATTCGATCAGTGAGTCCCACGGGACGTAGAGCCAGCAGGCCGTGTGGAGGAGTTACTAGCTGCAGATTTCAGATCATCGGTCCATGATTGGGCGGCTAGGTACCAATAGTACATCCTTCACTAGGAGTAGAGGTTTGAGCACATTGCCACCGGCGTGGCCGCACCAGATGATTTGCGCCACCACTTTCATGATGAGTACGATGAGTAGTACAGGAGGCGGACTCGCATGGCCATCTCGCACGCTGGTGCACAGTTCCAGATGATGGTTCGTGACCAACTGCTCACGTCATATTATCGAAGTTTGCCGGCGTCAATGTTTGAACTCTTCTGTTTTTTCAGGTTGACTCACTAGAGCGCGCCACCATCATGTGTAGGGACAGGGGTAATGTTGATGATGCGATGGCCCACGTGCTTCGATCTGGCTTGGCTATCAGCGGTGGATATGAGCGGCTCCCCGATCGAGGACCACACGCCCCACGACAAGCCTCACATGAGCAGACGTACACACCCTACGAGGGATATCCCATCCCTCAGAGAGGGCATAGTACAGGGGTAGATCCGGTCAACCATGGCGGCAAACCGCACAGTGACCATGGTTACGCACCAGATCGCTACTATCTTTGGAGCAAGGATTTTATTAGACGCGTGGACTTACTCATTCGGGGACCCACCAAAGACGCGTCCTCAAAGCCAGCCTTATCAGTAGTACACGCTACAGTAACACTCCCCCCCCCCCCCCCCGCCGGACATCCAGGTGCTTCTAGCAGCCAGCCATTTGGGAGTACCATCCAGTCATATGACCACAGCCAGCACTATGATCGAAGCGAAGCACCCAGCAGATGGGGACCAACCAGTAGTGGGGCTCATAGGAGTACTCAGAGACCGAGCTGTTTGACGATTGGGTCCCAGGTCCACAACCCACCCCGACACCACCACCGAGAGGTCACGGTTTGCGTGACCGTGCTATGTTGCGTCCCCCAAGATGCTACACAGATGAGCAGCGAGCGCGCCAGAGGGGTCGTAGGCGTTGATTTGTATTTTTGTATCAGTTGTATCTTTATGTTATTTTTAGTATTCCACAGATGCTGATTTTATCTGATGTACTTTTATGTCATTTTTATTGTTACCCGGAGTTTGGTTTTCTGAGACGTACGTGTATGTCACTTTTGGATTCAATGTTGTACTATTATGTTAATGTTAGGTAATGTTAGTCTTTATGAGAAATTTTTGGATAAATTAAAACTTGCAATTTATAACTTCCAACCACAATTCAAAGTCACTTTCATCATTCAACATATTTATAGCTTCGAAGGGGAAATAACATTAACAACATTGACAACAATAGCACAAACAACAACACTTGGACATCACTCTTTATCCTTCACCAGTCAAGCTTATATGTCACCAGCAACTGGAGATAACCAGATAGTTGTTTGTTCTCCTCCTTCGGTTCTCCAATGATTTTGTCTTTCTCCCTAATGATTTTGTCCTTATCCCTATTCGCTTCAATAAGTTGCTTGTTTTTTCCGCTGAATGATTTTGTCCTTCTCCATATTCGCAGCTTCCACGGCCTCTTGCACCTCCAATTTTTCAAAATAACCACACTCATTGTCCTACAGAACAGAAAAAACAAACTTAGAGGGTTTTTAAATATAGGAAAATGCACGAAATATAATTGTGGGACTCGTCTTACCTCCTTCTCACGAGGGCAGCCGAAATAGCATTCCAGATCCCTCAGCCAAACGGATCTGGTTGCCCTTAAGTTGCACCAGCAGTTCACCATAGTTTCCTCATACACGAACAAGTCCTCCTCCGGCTTCTTCAACTTGTGCATTATCCTCTCAACGTCTATAACTACACACAGCCGTAATTAGTACAAAAGCATCCGCAAGACTAATTAGTGAAAAGCTGAAATTAGATGAGGTTAACACCACATAATTTTACTTACTCCTATTGCAGCTGGAGGAGTCCCTGGTGGAAGCCATATTTCGAGCTTCGTAGATGACGGCTGTTGGAAACTAAATGCTTTGAAAGAGAGATGTGTGTTTGATTCATGGTGAAAGCGGGTTCTTATAGGGGTCAAAGTCATTGAGGGTTTAAACCCTGTCCATGAGATTTCTCCCCGACATGGGCAAATTTGCCCAGGTATGGGGCGAAATCGCCCAGAAAGGGTTTACACCCTCAGAATGGTTTTGTACACAATTTTTTAAGCAAACCGCATTCACATTACTCTGAATCACTTTTACATAGCTCTTTAAGAGTGACACTGATAAAATCTATTATTCATGGAATGATCACAGATGAACACATTACAGAAAGAGTGCATTATCTCACGCTCGGTTACTAGAAGACGCTCCGACACTTCCTGTGGAACGCCTTGCATAGGTCCGTGCATTGTGTTCCGTGTGACCGCATGTCTTGCACTTACTTCGTCGACCCACCTAACGCCAATCCATCTCGTTCCTGATTCGAGTGTGTCGTGGACGATCCCTTCCACGGCGAAGATGAGGTTGCGGGATCACTGGTAGGCCGGTGTGTGGGATCCAATCTTTAGGACCCAATATTGGTTGGAAGGACACGGCGTACACTAGTTGAACCTTGGAGACCAGGTAGAAAGGACTGACATAGTGGCGCCATTTTTCACCCACGAACGTGCAACAAGCTACGCCGTGAGAGCACAGTATCTTGTAGCACTAAAACTTCCCGCACGTGCAATTCCACTTACGGTTTGAATGGATATCAAACCGAACAACGTAGATGTTACTACCGCTACGATTCTGATTGTTTGGAGCAGACTTCACCTTGTACACTTCGTTAGCCGCATCGTATGGCAGCACGTAGTGTGTGACAGAACGTGACGTCCATTTTGAGGTGAATTTCTGACAGTACTCCGTCAACTCATTCCCCTCTACCAACATTGCCGAATATTCTCCGTGTCGATTGTGCGAATACTTAACCATACGGTGGAATGTGTGCTCGATCATAGAAGACATCGGCAAACGTCGCACATCTTTCAGTACTCCGTTGACGCATTCTTGTGGTTAGTCGTCATGGTTCCCACCTGTCGTAGGCCATGCTCCATAAGATTTGATCCTCGTTCACCCATTTGGGGTCCCGTATATTTTGTTCATCATGGATCTCAAACCATCGCTCCTTCTTCGCCTCAAACTTCCGCACATTCTCTTCCAAGCCTGTAAGAAGCCGTGTATGAATACCTCGTGTACTTGCTAAACAAAATTAGGTAAGTTGACATAAACACAGTACTGAATTCGCCAAATACCTAAGTGCCAAAGGCGACCCTTGAGCAATGATTTACGATGCTTCGTGTTGAAGTTGCTGACATAATGGCGCAGACACCATCGCCAAATTCACCCTCGACCAATCTAGTGCATTGTCGTTTGTATTCCCTTGTGTTGATCACTAATGATTGTGATGTTGGCCCGGTTGGTCACATGTTTTTGTAGCATCTCCATGAACCACTCCCAATTATTGTTATCCTCTTGATCAACTATGGCGTACGCCAATTGCACGATCCGATGTTGTCCATCAAATGTACTGGCCATCAGCAAAACTTGCATGTACTTGCCCGTGAGGAACGTGCCATCAATGATCATGACCCCATCATAGTGCTTGAAGGCTACTATGCACGGGCCAAACGCCCAAAACACACTTTTGAACATCCTTCTGCCGCCCGACCGATTGGTTTTAAGCTCGTATCGTACGTGTACCAGGGTTAGTGAGTTGAATAGCATTCAAGATTGTCTCAATGTTGTTGTACGACGCCATCCAGTATCCGTACAGCTTCTAGACAGCACGTTGCTTACCAAACCACGCCATCCTGTACGAAATGTTCTGATGGTACTTCTCCTGAATGTAGTCTACCACTGTCTCCACCTTCATGCCCAGCTCGGACAATGTGCATAACTGCATCTGAGATGAGTATCACGTCAAGCTGTGGGTGGGGACCTAGTATCGTTGATCGATCACAAATGTGGTAGTTGTTGAGCTGTCTTATAATCCAGAAACCATAGTTCTTGCTAAGAGTAGAATGCATCCTCCACGGACACGTCGGTTCGATGCAATTTATGGCTCATTCCTTCGAGTTGGAGGTGGTGACCTTGTACTTATAGTTGCGAAGGACGGCTTGGCTCTTCGTTAGGGACACCAGTTGGCCGTTCGTAGAGAAGGTCTGGCCCAAGTAGAATTCCATATCTACCGACCAGTATGACTTCTCTGGGAACTAGAATTGCTTGTCCATGGAGTAGGTGTTGCAGATTGCCATGGTGTCGTCACAGTCGTCACTCACGTTCGTGGCATGATCCGGTGCCACATAGGTGTTGATGAACGTTGTAGGACGTATCAGTCAAATAACTAACCTACCAAGGTAGACTAGATCGTATTCTACTCGAGGTCTCTTCTTCTTGTCTACTCAAATATGTTGGCAAATTACTCAGGTTTAAACACAAGTTGCGCGTGGTGTGAGTTCCACGACTTCTAATCTAATAAAGCAGGAAAATAAAAGACAGAAAGATTAAAAGGTTGACTAACGAGAAGATAGACGAGCTTAGATTTCGAATCCCCCTTAGATCACCAAGGCAACGGCAATCACAAGACTAGCGGTTTTCAATTCTAATTCAATCGGTTTCTATACACCACCATAACTCCTGACCCTTAGGTTTAAGACCGGCGAACGTTCACTCTATCCGTTCTAACTACCAAGATTAATTAGCCGCCCGGGTACGGTCGCCTCTCGCAACGACTTAACTAACTGGTGCAATTACTAATAATTTATGAGTTACTCTTGCAGTGAATTAACCCTAATCGGTTCCTACGAAAGGCACACTCCAATTATAAGGTTAACTGGTTGAATTGATGTTTTAAAGAGAGGCGAGCGTTCGCTTTTATCCTCAGCTTAACAAGAATCTAAACTAGGTGATCAAGGAAGATAAGTTTAAGCACCAAAGCAGGGAACTGTCTAACGACTACGTCTAGTGACTACGTCTGGCGACTAACCCTAGCTTGCAAAAACCTAATCTAGGCGATCAACCAGAAAAGAAACATAAACAATCAAGAACAAAACAACCATGCAAAGAGAAACTGATTGAACTTTGAATCTAATTACCGCCAATCCGTGACCACTTTAAAGCCTGGGTCACTTAGGGTTCATCTAATCTAAGCTCTACAAGTTTAGCTACTCATAACGATAACGGAAGAATCAAAGGCAACAAAGAAGATCATCATACAGAGGAAGAACAGATAAGAACTGAAAAAAACCTAATTCTGACGACTCCCGCGAAGCTTCAATCTCCTGGATCTTCAACTTTAAGCTCCAAGTTCTCCGAGGTGGAAGGATGGCGTCACGATCTCTCCACGGATCTTCGAACTCTCTAACCTCTATCTATCGACCCTAGAGTCGGCTGACTCTCAAAAGTCTGATTTTGTGAATAGTTGTTGGAATTCTCCTCCTGGCTGTCGACTAGTTCTTTAAATAGGTAAGATTGGGGTTTTCCAATTCTGCCGCGGAAAAGGAAGGAGTTTTCGCGAAAAACTTAAGAAGTTTTCGCCGAAAACTTCAGTTAAAATCATTGTTTCCTTCGTTGATTTCTTCATAAATTTTCGGCGAAAACTTTATAGTATTTTCGCCGAAAACTTCAGTGTAATTCAGCTCACTCCGCCTATGGGTTTCTGAAGGTATTTTCGCCAAAAACTGTGTAGTATTTTCAGCGAAAACATTGTGTTGGGCAGTTGGATCTTCGGTTCTGACTCCGGTTTGATTTCTGGTTCGATTCCGGTTCACTCCTTGAGGTCTTGAACACGTTTGTGACTACGTAAATGATGGCAAAAACCTGTGCTATCACAAAAACACTAGAAAACCATCAAATAGACCCAAAAAGGGCGAAAGTAACCAAATTGGTAGGAATTAGGGCAGTTGAGTGAATATTCGCTATTTTACCCCTAAAACCACGTTTCAAGCAAGGAAATGTCGCTTAAATGAGGCTGATAATCACGTCAAATCGAGTGTCATCAGGTGTCCACGCTCTCTCCTGTGGATCCCCCACCTTCGTCGTCTTCTTCCTCATCAATATGGTCGATGTCATCTTCCACATTAGGATTCCCTTCGTCCTGCGTGCAATAGCTCATTTCGTCCCCTGAGTCATCGGAGGTGACATATTCATCTCGCAACAATCTCACTTGATCAACCTCCTCCTCCGGATCGACAGGACTGGTAGACATGTATGATCCATCATATGTTTGGCTCTGTTCTTCGATATTAGTTGGCATAACCCCCAACACCTAGGAGAAGTGGGACGGCTCCTCTTCCATCAAGGCGTACAACTGGGCAACTTAAAAAATTGATTATATGAGACAGAGTTCCCTGGATGAATATCAGCATTCTCCAAACAAATGGCTGGATTATCTGATCCGGTCCAAGCCCCATTTTCCTCCTGAACACGGTAACCAGGCTCTCGTAACTGGCTCGCCTGGTCATTTTGAGACGGACGTTATCTCCCCCATCGTATGCTAAGGCGCTCCAATCCTTGACGATTCGCCCCCCAGTACACTTGGATCCAGAATTCTCGTAAACTATTATTGTCGGCCATATTTCAATGTTGAAAAACTCTTTCTAAACACAAATAATTAGCAGTTTCTTTTGGTTTGGTGATATATAACCCGAATTTAAGAAGTTATTTATAACGATAAAAGCCAATTTGGAACAGGCGAATTCGCCCATACCATAGGCGAATTCGCCCAGCTGTTAGCGGAAATCGCCTGCCAGACTTTTGGATTCCCCGATTATTGGTCTGAATTGGTCAGGAATCAGATGGGTCAGGAATCTTAGTCCCAAATAACAAGTTGTCTGAGTGTCATGCACTTGAATCAACTTCCTGCCAACAATGTCATCATCCACCGCAAGAACATGAAACTCTTCGAAAGACCCATTAGAGCCTGAAACACCAACTTACTAATTGAAACTCCAATGCATTGTATCTGTACCACCTACCTCCATTTTTTCAGATTCAAGATCAAGAGCAAGAATCCCAAGAAGAGAAAAGTTCAGATGAACCGAGAACTTGACTGTAGAGTTGAAATACTGAAACTTGTTGAGGATTGGAAGCTGCTAAAAATGTTATAGAGGGTGGCAATTAATTGGATCAAGGCATTAGTAAAAGATATGAGAATCGAAACTGAGACTCATGGAAGGATTTGGGAAGGAAGAAGAGGAGACGGAGGTGGCAGCGATGACAGCAGCTCCGGCAAGTGCGTTTTTGCTGGAGAGATGAACAAGAAGGAGTTTATAATTATTCGTACACGAAGGAGGATGAAAATAAAATCAAATCAAATCTCAAACCATTAATATTCTCCAAATGAAATGGATGGTCACATTACCTTATCCGCTAGGGCGGATATATTTACCTACATGCACCCTTAAAAAATTGACCAACAAAATGCTAGCCAACAGTGAGTAGTTGAGCCTTTAAAACAAAATATAACAGAAGACATAACTATCCCTCAAATATAGACCCTTAAATTGTTCAAAGATTCAACCTCTACCAAACACCCAAAACCTGTTTGAACTTAATCCGCAGCCACCTGAATACCATACAAGCTAAACGATGGGAGCCAGCTGGACATCAGGCGGTCATTAACGAAACAAGAGAAGACCAAAATAGGACTGAAACATAGAGAGTTTGTCTACACATATACCACAAATTCTTGATATACAACCAACGTTTGGAGTCCACTTGACTTGAGCTTTACAAAATCACTAATCTCCCTCCCAACTTTAGTACTAAAAATTGGAGAAGTAGAGGCAAAAACCAACCTCAGTTTTTTGAGATTGTAGGCGGTATCTAGCATGTCAAAATGTTCCTTCCATGATAAAAATTGGCAGTGGATCAACATATTGACGCTTGTTTGTACACTGGTGATAACAAGCTGCATCAGTTGACTCCCGGCTAAAGGGCTCCGAGTGACTTCATCTGCATTTCAGCGACAGATACCAAACCAAACATATAACAGCAAGTTATAGAATCTACAGGCAGAAAAACTCATGGCCATTGAACAATATAATTTGTACAGAGACTGAGAGAAAGCATTCATCTTATTGCTCAATTACACCTTGTTTTGTAACTCATCCGTTGCAATTGATCTTGTTATTCATTATCATTGGTCCCAAGGTTTCAACTCAAGGTGTCAAGATGTTTGCTTATTTCATTAACTGATTGAAGTCGGTATGAGGTTAGTGATGGGACTGAACATAACACAAGGAATCAACCACAAAACTTTTCAGCCAACAGTGCTAAAGGACCAAGACCTTTAATCCACCGATGACCCCAACAAGACACTTCTTTATCTTTAAGAGGACCTGAATATGATTAAAAGCTAAAAAAAATTATGAACCAACATCACAGCTAATATACCAACAAGATTCCTGCATTAACATCAATTTGTAAACCATGATTTGCTTAAGAAACTATGTTTATTCATCACATAAGCAACGCTAATTAGCTATAAGGAGAGAAAACTAAAAGCTACAACTTTCATCTTCTGCAGGATTAACTAACGCAACACAGTGCATGTAGTGCTTTGTCGCATAATAGCAGCACATGCACAGATTATAAGTGTGCAGATGCAAGTGCCGAATTACAAACATCAAGTATATTAAGTTTAAGACATCCAAATAAAGTATAAACCCATATATAAGATGAGATAACCAACCTTGTCACAAAAAAGGACCAATCACAAACCACCGTGCCTGTCGGCGCCACATTCATATCATTAACCAAAATGGCCTCTGCACCTAGAAGATCCACATAAACATCTCTTCCTTCGGTGTAATGCGCTACTCGCGTGACCATCAGAACGGGAGGTCCCATAATCATAAGTCAACTCTAACATAGGTGGAATATGTCTCATTGCAAAGAATGCAATATTGAGATGGGTTTCATTATCGTTTTCAAAAACAACAGGCTGCCAGAATGTGTTGGGTTCACAACTGTGATTCATAAACCGGGCTACATTTCCCACATTCTTTGCACTTATGACTAGGGATATGGAATATCATACTCCTCGTTACTGTCATTAAGATCCTCCTCTACGAACCCAGGTTCACAATTCCACCTGAATGTATCATAAACACGGGTTGTGTCAAAGACATAATCATCATTATCACCTTCTTCCACGTTCTGTATAGGTTTAACCTTTTCTGTCGCTTCACCAGCATATACACATATAAAAGTACCAGCACGAATAGGATCCCATGACCTTAGACCCCAACCCATGTCCTTAGTTTTGAAAACTTCTAAGTGAACCTTTAAACCAGTCTGAGAGACACGGTTTTTGCAATTAGCAATGCATGGACATGTAGGACCACATTCATAGACCAAGGGCTTCCTACTCACAAGAATCCCGTTACCAATATATGGGGAATGACCTCCATTGTTTCTCATGCAAGAGCAGTTAATATCACTTCCTTGACATGCACTACGGCAATTGCAGCCAAAAGAGTGCTTACATAGTTTAAATGACTTGGTATACTTGACAGAGGCAAAATATGTGAAGTAATCAGGCCCTCTTTCATCGTCAACATCATTTACAAGTGACACGGGTAAGCTTTCAGCACCTGAAGTGAGGTCAGGAAGAATGAGTCCCACTCTAGAAGACATTCCCTCCTTCCATTTCTCTATAGATTTCCAGACAGAAAAAGCATCAGGTTGTCCGGGCATCCTCACCATCTTATACTTGAATGTATTACAACCTGTCTTGGCCTTCTCCACCCAAGACTCCTGAATCGTGTAAAGACCATCGAACACGTAAACTTTTGTCAAAGGATTGTTTACATCTTTGAAACCCCGGATGACTCGGACTTGGCTTCCCCTACGTAGACTCCTCTCCAAAGCAAGATTACCTCTCTCCAACTTCTGATCAGATGCTTCCTTAGTCTTGCTGGAGCTTCCTCCATGCCCACTGTAGATAAGGACATCCTGCTCATCAGCAGCATTATCATAGTAACCAGATGAAACAATGCTGGTAGCTAGTGGCTCTTCCTCTATATCACCTTTGACAATCATATAGTCGATGCCAGCCATGGACTGGGCATGCAATCCAATCAAACACATCTCCATACGGAAAAAGAAGATATCACCAATCTCCACTCCAGGAACAAGTCCCGTTCTCTTCCTAGAATTAGTTCTAACATGGTTGCCCATTAATAGAGCGCTAGATTTCAAATCAGCACGCTTGCTATTTCCGGAATGCTGGGAGTCCTTAACATCCTCTAGCTGGCTAATTTTCCTCCTTAGAGCATCAAACCTCATTAGAACACCAACAACAGTACCCCTATCACCGTCCTCTTTCTGAACCTGACTGATCCCGAAATCAAAATTAGGATTAGGAGCAGGTATAAGAAAGTCATCAGGTGCCCTCTTTGGCTTCTTCTGAGAAGGAGAAACCCGGGCTGCCCGTGCTCTGGATTTCTTTGGGGGATCAGAGGAGCCAGCACCACCTCTTCCTCCTCCATTCTGGTGGGAGTTGGATTGAGGAGCTGGGAATGAACGAAGTGGGGCTGGAGTTTCGGGTGGCTGATGATGGATGGGGTCAGCCTCAGGTGGGGCACCACCACCTTGCTGCTGCTGCTGTGGAGAAAAGGGATAAAAAGGAGCGAAGCCAGGTGGGTAAGGACCAAATGGAGGTGAACAAACAAACGGAGGGCCTTGAGCACTGGATGGAAAAACTGGCATCAGTGTACGGAGGGGTTTCACATCTAAAACCCTTGTTTTGTCATAGGAGCCCGAAGAAGGGCTCTGTGTAGAATTGAAGGCTATTGAGCCTCCTTCCATCCCCCTAATGACGAATTCAGATAAAGAAAATCAACACAAATGAAAAACAACCTCTGGCAAACAAAACAAAACAAAACAACAACGAAGATTAGAGAAGAACCCATCTAGACAAATTATTGATGGGCAGCACAAAATTATATATTCTTCCATTTTTATATCGCATACCCTTCCAGCAGATAGACCAGGGATCGTCCGACAAAGAAAGAGAACCCCCAAATGATCGGCGACGAGGAGGAGGTGACGGTCGAGTATCCCTGCGCGATTTCTGAGAACAGTGACGAGCTGACGAGGATAGGGATCTAAACCCAATTCCAAATGGAGATCGAGGAGGAGAGATATTGCATGCCGGTTCGATGTACTGTAAATTAAGGCAAATTTTAAGAACTAAGATGAGGGGCAAATCCTACAATTAGGACACCCCAAAGTGTCCTCATATGAGGACGGCACGCGATCAGCGTCCAACCTCCAGGGGTTGGACCGGTCCAACCAGCCCACTGCAGCCCAATTATCCCCTGCAACGCGTCTCTTCTCCCTTCCCTTCGTATACACCCAATTACAATTTAGTCACTCTATTTTTATTTATACATAATTTGATTGTTTAGTATTAAAATTTACAATTTTAGTCACTATTTTTTTTATGTTGACATTGATAACTAGTTAACTCGATTTGTTAACTAACTAGTTAAATTTAGTTAACGAGTTAATTAGTTAACCAATCGAGTTAACTAGTTATCACGTTGTTAACTAGGTATCACGTTGTTAACTAGTTATCTAATCGAGTTAACTACTTAAATATAACAAGTTAACTAGTTAACCAATTAACTAGTTAAATTTAGTTAATGAGTTAACTACTTGACAAATCGAGTTAACTAGTTATCACGTTGTTAACTAGTTATCTAATCGAGTTAACTAGTTAAATATATTATTAACTAGTTAAATATCTTGTGAACTAGTGCAGATAACTAGTTATCAGCAAAAGAATCTGTTAACTAGGTAACAGTTAGAACAAGTGTTAAAAATTAGAAAATTTTAAAAAGTGTTAACTAGTTAACATGTACTTCGTCGGAAAAGTCACCGGAGACCAGCGGCCGGTCGCCGGAAAAGTCGCCGGAGCATGATGGTCGGGCCCCTGAGAAATATTTAAAATAAAAAAAATTAAATTAAGTGTGAAATATCCTAAATAACCCTATCAAATTTAGACCATTAGATTGGTCAAAGAATGATCCAATGGCTAGAAAAGGGTTCGAATAAAATCCAACCCTTGGAAAAGGTTGGCTGCCGATCAGCTGCCATATGAGGACACCTCTTAGAGCTGTAGGATTTAATCTTACAGATTTGAAGGCTAATATTAATTGGACATAAGGGTAATTTCAATTTTTTATTTATTGCAAATTTTTAATTATTGTTTATTAATTTTTAGATTTGCAGTTACATTGCTGATTTTTTATTCCTTTTCTGCTCCTTTATTTGCTCTATTTAATTTATGATTAAATTAATTATCCTTTTTTTTTAATTACTTCTTCATCTTCTTCTCTATGCTCGGCAATTTTTGTTGTGCATCTCCGGTGGTCAATGGCGGTACCAGGGGGAGCTGGGGGGAGCCACGGCGCCCCCTCCCCCGGTATCGAGTCTAATATTACATGTATTTTTTGGTATTTTCGGAATTTGGCGCCGGGGTATTTGAAGTTCGGCTCCCCCACTGCGTTGTTTCGGTGAAATGTTATCTTAAACTTTACGTAATAGTTACTCATAATTCACTTATAGTGTGTAATAATTAAATATTTGATCATAAATTATCCAAATTTGAAAAAAAATTTGTCGGTGGCACATATAATTATTTTTTACTAATTAAGCAACTTATAACCAAAACATTTATTGTGTATTTTTACTTAGTATTAGATGAATGAAGAATTTATACTATTATTCAAATTTGAAGAAATTTTGTACAATTCGGCACCCCCGTATACCAATCCCGGTTACGCCATTGCCTGTGGTTTTTATTTCAGATTAGTTTTCTAACACTTTTTTGTGGAAATTGTTTCGAATCAGTTCCACTTTTATCATTTCGGAACAGTTCCTCTTTCATTTGTTTCGGAACAGTGATCCATTTCAAAAGTAATGGAACGTGTTGAAAATCGATTGTGGAACTATATGGAACAATATATGTTCCATAAGTAACTATACAGAACAATATCAGTTCCATAAGTAGCTATATGGAACAATAGACAGTGGTTTATCTAATTTTCGGGTTCTTCTGTCCCAAGAACCGATTCATCAAAATATCTGTTCCATAAGTAACTATACGGAACAATCTCTATTCCACAAGTAACTAACGGAACAATATCTGTTCCATAATATCAAATAACAACCATACCGATTTCATTTCAATTCAAACAAGAACTCCAAAGAAAACCTAGAAATTAAAATCCATTTATCATCTTTCCCCTTAAAAGAAAAGAAAAAAGAAAAAGAAAAAAGAAATCTGGCAGCCGCTTGGAAGCAGGGGCTATTCCCTATGTCGTATTTATCATCTTTCCCCTTAAAAAAAGAAAAAAAGAAAAAGAAAAGAGAAAACCGGCAGTCGCTTGGAAGCAGGGGCTATCCCCGATGTCGTGTGGCCGCCGTCGTCTACAAGCCCTCTATCTTCGATGTCGAAGTCGGCAGTTTCCTCGCCTCCGATTCCATTAATCAACGGCGTGGCGGCGGATCTGATGCAGCAACGTGGCGGCGGATCTGATGCAGCGACGTGACGGTGGATCTGATGCAGCGGTGGATCTGATGTCGCGGCGCGGCAGCGGATCTGATGCAGCAGCGTGGGGAAAGATCTGATGTAGGGGCAGATCCGATGCGGTGGTTTTCTGGTGCGCGGCGGCGAGGATGGTGGTTGCTAGGCGGCGGGGGCGGCGAGGCGGGTGGCGGCGAGGCGGGCGGCGGCGAGGATAGAGCACAGCGGCAGGAGCTTTGAAGGAGAGATGTAAAATAGAATTAGGGTTTGTAAAACCCTAATATGATTTAGTATATATAGGAGTTTCAAATTACTATTTTGTCCAAATTAATTTAGGCCATTAATCTACCTTCTAATCCTACGGTTTTAAGGTGTGTCCTGATATGAGAACACTAAGGGGTGTCCTAATGGTAGTAGATCCCGAGATGAGGAATCCTCGCCTGTTAACTTGTGACAAAATATTTATTATGTAATTTAACATGAAATAAATAACTAAAACCATAATTTTTATTTTAAGACCCACGTTCTTAGCGGTTTTCTTGTTTTTTCACTATTTCTTCCACTTTGTACGTGAACTGAATTAAAAATAATAATTCTTATATTCAGGTGTTCTTCCAATGCTTAGAAGACAGAAATAGGATACTGCGTTCCCAGCCGTGGAATTTGGACGCTATGTTGATGCATCTCGCGCCTTGGTCATCTCCTTCGGAGGAGCTTGCGATGTCCCTTCGATTCATGGATTTGTGGGTAACCTTGAAAGAAATCCCTACTGAATTCACAACTGTTTCTTTTGGCCAACGAATTTCTTGCAGATTTTGGTGTGGTCCGAGATGTAGCCCTTTATCGTCTTAGTGATGAGGCCGGTACTTACCTCCGCGCGAAAATCAATTTCAACCTCTCCAAGGGTCTGTATGGTCGTAGAGAAGTTGTGGAGCGGCTGGGAAAATCGTTTTGGGTCAAGGTGCTATATGAAGGACTGGCTCGTTTATGCTTCAATTGCGGAATCCCTGATCATGTTCAAGGAGATTGCTCGGCTCCGATTGAGATCAGTCCTGGGCCTCCCCTCCGTGGCTCCTGGATGTTTCAGCGTCGGAGAGAAGTGTACCGTCAGGCTGGGAACGCAATTGTGGTTCCGCCACCGCGCTCTGGGACGGTTTGTGTTGTGTGTTTAAACCATCTTTTATGTTTTTATGTGAGACTCGTGTAAGCCGGTGGAGCTATCTACCATATTAAATAAATGTGGCTTTGTTTCATTTTTTCACGTTCCTAGCGATAATTCAGGTGGTGGGATAGCACTAGCCTGGTCTTCAGACCTTTCGGCTCGGGTAGTTTTCTCCATGAGTTATGCAATTTCTGTAGCATGGGAACATGAAGAAAATAGCTTTATATATTTAGTAGGGGTTTACCTATCTAATACTCAATCTATTTGATCGAGCCAGTTGCGCTCTCTACGCGATCAATTAGAGGTTTTTTCAGAACCTTTAGCAATTTTCGGGGATTTCAATTGTATGATATCAGTTCAAGATAAAAAGGGAGGTGTTCTTTCGTCTCGAAGTGTCCTTTCTCCCTTGCTTAATTTCTCTAACAGCCTTGCGCTCATTGATATAGGTTTTTCTGGGGAAGATTTCACCTGGTCTAACCGTCAATCGGGTGCCTCGGCGATTGATGAACGTATTGACTGTTTTTTCTTTAATGACTATTGGCTTACACTCTTTCCGGAATCTCATGTCCAACACCTTTTCCCCCGTTATTCGGACCATTGTCCGATCCTGCTCCGGACTCAACCTCCTTCTCCGGTTTGTAAGAAACTCTTTCGGTTTGATTGCCGATGGGTGGATAACCCGGAGCTTCTGGACATTGATGGTTCGACAGTTTCCTCTGAGCCAGATAAAGGTCGTCTAGCGGTTGACTATTTTAAGGGCTTGTTCTCCTCGAACACGATGGATCTCAAGAGTCGGTTTCTGATCTTGGGATACCTTCGGTTGTCACACTCTCTATGAATTCAGATTTAATGGCTGAGGTCACAGATGAGGAGATCCGTCTCACGGTGTTCTCCATTGGACCAACTTAGGCCCCGAGTCCTGATGGTTTTACAGGGTTGTTTTTTCAGAGATATTGGCATATAATTAGTAGAGATGTCTCCTGTGCAGTTAAAGACGTTTTCAGACGAGGACACATGCTTCGTACCCTGAATCACACCTGGTTAACTTTAGTTCCAAAGGTGGCTGACGTTGAAAATATGTCGCAAGTTCGCCCGATTGGGCTATGCACGGTGTTCTATAAGATAATCTCTAAAATTATAGCGGGTAGGCTGGGGAAGGTGTTGCCTCACTTTGTCAATCCAGCGCAGAATGGTTTTGTTAGAGGGCGGTGTATAACTGATAATATCCTCATTGCTCATGAATTAATCCACCATTTGCAAACCTATGTGTCTGGTGGTCAACACTTTATGGCGATTAAAGTTGACATGGAAAAGGCGTATGACCGAGTCGAATGGGACTTTCTTTTCCCTCTTCTGCATAGTTTGGGTTTTTGTGCGGACTGGGTCTCTCTGATATAGGTGTGCCTTTCCTCGGCCACAATGGAGGTGCTCCTTAATGGCTCTCCATATGGATACTTCGCTCCATCTCGGGGTCTCAAACAGGGAGATCCTTTGTCTCCTTTATTATTTGTGATTTGCACAGAAAGATTATCTCATTTAATCAATACAGCGGTGCTCCAGAAGCAGATTTTTGGAATTAAACTGAACAGTCACTGTCCGATGATAACTCACTTGATGTTTGCGGACGATACAATGCTCTTTCTAAAAGCTACAAGACCTTCAGTGGTGCATTTAAAAGCTCTCTTCACTCGGTACCAGCTACTTAGTGGACAAAAGATTAATTATTCCAAATCTTCCACTACAAGAAAAAGATGATTTTGTGGCAGGCGACGGGGCCGTCTGCGAGTAGCTTAGTGGCAGGCGCCTGAGCTTACTCGCAAACGCCATCTGTCTGCCACTAGCTTGTGGCAGGCGGCCTGCCACTAAGCACGGCCTGCCACTAGCTTGTGGCAGGCGGCCTGCCACTAAGCACGGCCTGCCACTAGCTTGTGGCAGGCGGCCTGCCACTAAGCACGCCCTGCCACAGTTGCCTGCCACTAGCTTGTGGCAGGCGGCCTGCCTAGCCAGCTGCACTGCTTGTGGCAGGCGGCCTGCCACTAAGCACGGCCTGCCACTAGCTTGTGGCAGGCGGCCTGCCACTAAGCACGGCCTGCCACTAGCTTGTGGCAGGTGGCCTGCCACTAAGCCCGGCCTGCCACTAGCTTGTGGCAGGTGGCCTGCCACTAAGCACGGCCTGCCACTAGCTTGTGGCAGCTTGTCTGCCACTAAGCACAACCTGTCTGCTCCAACGTTCCTCTCTGCTTTTTCACCCTTTTTCCCTCTTCCCCGTTCTTTCTTTCTTTCTTTCGGGATTCATTCATCCACACCGCCACTATGCCAGATCGTTCCTACTCTACTCAGCTAGGTCTTCTACCTTGAAGCTTCCTCCTCCTAGCTCTTCCTTCTGTTTCTCTCCTCTGATTCTCCGCTTCGGAGACAGCCAATCGGCGGCGGCAGCAGAGCGGCCGACTCCTTCTCCCTCGCCAATCCTCGCCACCACAGGCAAAAGCTCGAGGTCTATAACGAGGTCCTCAGGAGAATTCAGGATTCCGCTCACCAAGACGCCGATCATCAACCACCGCAGCTTCCCTCCTCCAACCAACTCAAGGAACATGCTGCATTTGCAATAGGCTCTTCCTCCTAGTCCTATGTCCTATCCTATCGCCATATCATTATTCATTCGTCAAGCTTTCTTCTTGTTTTGTTCTGGTGTAATCTCTTCTATGTACATACAACGCTAAATCTGATATATATCATATAAATGTGTATGTATATTCTTCTCTAATTCTTTTCTTTTCTCCTATTTCTATCAAATGCAACCCAGTTCTCTCCAAATGATAGTTGGGTTTTTTCATTTTGGGTAAGATCAATGTTTGTTTCTTTTCCCAAATGAATCCACAACTCTGAACACAATTTCATTCCCATCAACAGATAGATCATTAACGCAATTTCGAACTCACATTTAATTCCACCAGAAAAATTTTGATCACTTAATTCCCTTTTGACTCAGACGGAATCGACCATCCCAATAGAATTAACTTTTAATGCATATTCTGACGAAAATTGGTAATTCTGACCGGAATTGGACTGGTGGAACAGAGAATGTGGGTTTAGTGCTTAGTGGCAGGCGCCTGCCACTAACCTCCGCCTGCCACTAAGCTTAGTGGCAGGCGGCCTGCCACTAACCACGCGCCTGCCACTAAGCTTAGTGGCAGGCGCCTGCCACTAACCAATGGCCTGCCACTAAGCTTAGTGGCAGGCGCCTGCCACTAACCACCTGCCTGCCACTAAGCTTAGTGGCAGGCGCCTGCCACTAACCACCTGCCTGCGAGTAGCTTACTCGCAGGCGGGCCTGCCACGTGTTGGGCTTCCTCGCAGCTGCTTTACTCGCAGGCCGCGTCGTGCTTAGTGGCAGGCCCCGCCTGCGAGTAAGCACTGTGTTTAGTGGCAGGCTGCCTGCCACAAAGCACGACGCGGCCTGCCACTAAATCGTCCGTCTGTTGTAGTGTTCAATTTTGTTTAGCAAGAATGTCCCGAGGTATCTCCGTATGGAGTACTCCCACTATTTTCAAATTGATACGCTCAATGCCTCTCCTAATTATTTGGGGGCCCCTTGCGTGGTCATGAAATCCAAAAAGGAAACCTTCCGTTTCCTTGAAGACAGGATAACAGCTAGACTACACAGCTGGAAGAGACAAAGTCTCTCCCCCGCAGGAGTGCACACCCTTCTTACTTCGGTGATCTCGGGTCTACCGGTCCACATCATGACCTGTTACCGAGTTTCGAATACGGTCTGCTCTTCCTTGGACTCGTTGATGCGTAACTTTTGGTGGGGGGAAGTCGGGGAACAACGAAAGATTCGTTGGATAAGTTGGAAAAAACTTTGCACTCCGCAGGAGGAAGGAGGGCTTGGATTTAGAGACTTTCAGTCTTTCAATCAGGCTTTATTGGCCAAACAAAGTTGGCGGATTTTCACTCAACCAAATCTTCTGATTTCCAGAGTGTTGAAAGGGCGTTATTTCCCCTCTGGTAATTTTCTGAATGCGACAAAGAGATCCCATCCTTCGTGGGGTTGGCAAAGTATCCTCTTTAGTAAAGAACTTTTGTTACCGGGGCTAATTTGGCAGGTAGGGTTTCACACGCGTCTTCATGCTCTCGAACGGCCGTGGGTTTCGGGACCCTTTGGTCCTTCCTTCCCAGAACCTAGACTTCCAGTCTTAGAATTGAGTCAGATTCCAATTTCTACTCTCTTCCGAGAGGGTAACTGGGATCGGGCCCGATTGAGGGAGCTTTTTAGTCTAGAATCGGTCCAATCTATTGAGAGTATACCTCTGCCTCGCTCTCTTTTTACAGATAACCCAATCTGGTTCTTCTCTCCCAGCGGCCAATACTCAACTTCGTTCGGTTATGCTCTTACCTGTCGTTCTCGCAAGAAAAAGAAGATTGAGGCTTGTTTAGCTGCTCCGACGGATTCTAAGTTATGGTCGTCTGTTTGGTCTCTTCGAATCCAGCCCAAACTGAGGTTCTTTCTCTGGAGGCTCTGTCACCGAATCCTCCCAACTATTGAGGGTCTGAATGCTCGGGATATGAATCTGGACCCTATTTGTCCTTCCTGTCTTCAATTGCCGGAAACTGTAGAGCACATTCTATTCTCTTGCACGGTGGCGACTCGATTTTTCAGTTCCTTAAATTTGAGTCTTCAGTCCATTCCTCATACTCACCCTGCGCTTGTCTGGAGGTTTATCACTCATTCCCGTCCAACGGAGGCGGAATCATGGGTGTTGTCTTGGTGGCGGTTGTGGAAATCAAGGAACTGGGTGGTCTTCGAGCACGTGCAATACTCTATCCCGGCCTTGCAGCGGCACTACTCATTTGATCTAGACAAACTTCGTTTCCTCCCCCTGCCTCCTCCCCAGGCAACCAAGTTAACCGAGCACTTCCCTGGCGGCCTCCTCGGTTCCCCCGACTGAAGATTAATGTGGATGGTGCAGTAGCTTCTGGTTTAGGTGGTGTTGTAGGTTTAGTGGTTCGTGACGCCTCAGGTGACCAACTCTTTGCTTCAGGTATTCCCTATCCTGGTATTTGTTCTCCTTTTATTTTGGAACTGTTAGCAGCTAGAGATGTTTGTGCCCTTTGCTCTTCCATGGGTTGGAGTGAAGTGGATGTCGAAGGAGATGCCACTCAAGTTCAGCAGCTGATCGGGCAGCGCCAAGTGTTCGCAAGAGAAGGTGGTCCCATTGTTGTTGACATCCTTCTTCTCCCGATGCTCTTCCCCAGCTCAGATTGCTTTCGGTCCCCCGTCAATCGAATACGGCAGCCCACTATGTGGCTCGCCAAGCGCTTAGTTACCTCCCAAGCCAGGGCGTGGTTAACTTTTCGGCTTGGGGTGGTACTTAATATCTATTTCTTGTATGGTTGACTCCTTCTCTCCTGCGGGAGTTGTCTTTGGCAAAAAAAAAAAAAAATTTAGACTACTAAACCGAATAAAATTCCACTAACCCATATTTTAAAAAACTTCATTTGATCTCCCAAGTCCCACCTTGTAGTTTGAGATTAAGAGGTGATGTAGTTTAAAATTTTATAAAGTACTAGCATTAGATCCCGCTTTCCCGCGGCACCAAACACATAAATTTATTAACTATACAATAAAAATATAAACTTCTTAATTATATAATCGGAGAAAAAAATGCTTAGAAATTATATACTGGTTTGAAGGTATCGAACAAAAATATAGTAATTTTATTTACTTAGATCTTCGTTTACTCACTTTAATTTTAGAAAGTTTATTTACTATATCCATTCTTACACAGGACACTAAATCAGTAATTAGAAAATAAGTTATAAAATATATAAAATTGGTGAAAATATAATATTTGTTTTTAACTCTACATTTTCAAAATTTTATTAGACTAGAGTTGTAAATTTTGGTAGGGTAAAGAAATGGTGTCGTGAAGGATTGTTTTTCTTAAATGTTTAAATTGGGTTTGTAAATTTAGACGGGTGTAACTTGAGAATAATAAATTTAATCATTATTACGGTTATTCCACTGAACTCAAATTAATAAAATGTGGTAAAATTCGAGTAGACTATGTATTTTGAGGATATGAGTAAACAAATATGTATGTGTGTAAATGTAGGGTATGTATATTACAATATCTGCACAAAATCATAACTGAATCGTAAACGTTCATTCAAATTTAGAATGTAATATTTTTATTAAAATATTGTTTATGTTTATTTCAAATATTTCTTCATTTTACTTATTGTGAAGCACGAAATAAAAATTGATTGAGTTATATTATTTGATAATAAATTACTGATATTTATAAGGTTGAAATATTTAAATAATTATATACTTTATATATTTTATATATTTTTTATCCTTAAAAATTATATATTTCCAATTATAATAGAAATCACTTGCAAAAATAAAATGTATGGATACATTATGTATTTTATCATCTGAAATACTATTTAGGGTGGTTATGACCTATACTTGAAAATAAATAAGTGAAAAATATATAAGAACAATTTGAATTCGGAAAAAAATCGCCAATTATATAAAGTACCTAAATCTTAGTAACAAAGAAAAATAATCGGGTGGAATATTAAAATTACATGAATTAATTTTGGGTGGTTTCGTCCATTTATATGTTATTTCTCTTGTTTATATTTTGTTTTCTTCCATGGATTAAAATATTTATATATCTCATTTAGATTCTCATTCAATTTTAGTAAATTTGGATGGATTAATTTTTTTTTGGCAAAATAGTCATATTATTAATGGGTATGATCGGTATAAAAGTCCGCCAAAGAACTGCTCAACCCAGAAGGAGAAGTAAAGCCCACAGAAGGGGATATAAAGGAGGTTGATTGGCGTGCTAATAAGTGCGCAACCTGGTTCCTAATTCTCCTAACAGCCTTAACCAAAAAAATTGGACGTCTGTGAAGGATCTGACGACATTTACGGATGATAAAACCAAATTTTGAATTGTCTTCAAGCTCATAATGGATCGCTATGCAAATTTCTTCCGCGTCAATCTCAAATGTAACTCTGGTAAAACCCCAACCATCTAACCAATTAAGAGTTGTGAGCAATGTCAAAGCCTCACCTTCGCGTGGAGACGGGAGGTCTGGCCCATACCGAGACTGATAAGTAATCAACTCGCCTGCTGAATTAGGAACGACCATTCCCATCCCCATGCAAACCTCAGTATCAAAGATAGCCACGTCATAGTTACATTTGAGAGTACCTTCGACGGGCTGGGAGTGCCACTTGGGACAGTACGGTTGACGATTTTCTCTAGTTCCAACATTTCTGCCCTCTCTAAGCTCTCGCCACTCAGCCAAGTGCTCCAAGAGCCTTCCATCACTAACCAGGGAGTCATGGACGTCGATTTCCAAACTCTAGAATTTCGTTCTCGCCAGATTCCCAATAGGAGCGTCGTGAACTTTCCTCGATCTTCATTTGAGAGAGATGTCAACATGGCGTGAAGCCATGCCGTAAAGGAAGTATGGCTAGCGAACAAATCATCCACCATGTCCCGCATTCTTGCGGCCGACCAACATTCCTGTGCAAATGGACAGGAGACGAAGAGGTGGGAACAATCTTCACTATCCTCACCGCAAACACCGCAGGTGGCAGGGACATTCACGTGTCGACTCCGGAGGGCTTCACGAGTGGGCAGTACTGTGCGGGCCAATCGCCAGGTTTTTAAACTTAGGAGGGCCTGGCGTATCCCATAGTTGTTTCCAAGCACCACTGACTTTCAAATTCTTGTGGTCAAGCATGTCCTCCAAGTATAAACCAAAGGCTGACCGTAGTGTATAACACCCTTTCTTATCAAAATGCCAAATACGAGTATCTTCCCCACCACAGGCCCCCAATGGCACTTTCGCTATCTTAGTCATGTCGCGGTCGGTGAACATGAATGCAATTAACTCTTGGTCCCAATCTGTCGTACCTCAGATGCACAACTCCTTTACTCGAATCCCCTCTAATCCCGGGTGTGCTGCCGTCTCGGTATAAAAGTTATGATCATTACGCAGCCAACCATCACCCCACACCTTAACCCTTGACCCATCACCAAGACGCCATCGGGTGCCCCGATTAACCATCTCTTGAGAAGCCCTAATAACTTGCCACACAAAACTCGGACCGTAACCTAGTTCGACCGTCAAAAAATCCCCTTTGGGAAAGTATCTTGCTTTGAAAATCCGAGTGACAAGAGCATTGGGTTGGGTGAGAAACTTCCACCCTTGCTTCCCTAACATTGCCAGATTGAAGCCCCCAAAGATCGTGAAACCCTATACTTCCATCTTCCTTGCGCATACTAAGCTTCTCCCAACGAAGCCAATTTATCCCACGACTTGTCTCATTCCCCGCACCCCACCATAAAGAGTTCATCATTCTTTCAAGCTCCAGGGTAAGAATCTTGGGAAGGAGAAAAACACTCATACAGTATATCGGGATTGCCTGAGCGACTGCGTTGATTAAAACTTTGCGACCACCCTTTAAGAGTTTTCTACCGCTCCACCGTTGAATACGTTGCCACACCACGCTCTTTCAGGTACCAAAGGTGTCTCTCTTGTGACGACCCACAAAAAAGGCATCCCTAGATAGGGGTTGTCCCCAAATTCTCTCTCAACACCGAGCACTGCCCGAATACCATCTGCTAGTAAAGGGTGGGTAGCTTTGCTGAGCACTACGCTCGATTTCTCATAATTTATTAACTGTCTAGAGGTTGTCGCATAGGACTCCAAATTTTATTTTTGATGATGAGCTTCCTCAATTTCTGCGCGAAAAAAGTACAGACTGTCGTCTGCTAAGAGAAGGTGTGATAAGCGGGGCGCACGTTGACAAACCTGGACGCTGTGAATCGAACCTGCCGATCTAGCCGCCTTCAACATATACGAGAGGCCCTCTGCACAAATAATAAAGAGAAAATGAGATAACGGGCAGTCCTAACGAAGCCCTCTCTCCGGGAGAATGTAATCGCTTCGGGCGGAGTTCAACTGAATTGAATATCTCACGGAGCGAACGCAGAGCATCATCCATGTAATCCACACTGGTGTGAACTCCATGTTACGTAACACGAATTCGAACCAGTCTCACTCCATCCGGTCATATGCCTTGGATATATCAATTTTTATCCCCGCTTCCCCATGCTTATATGAGATTCGATTATTCATGGTATGGAGTTTCTCAAAGGTGATGAGCACATTGTCGACAATGGACCGACCTCGGATGAACGCCGATTGCTCTTCCCCTATGATGTTATGAATAATGGGGCTAAAGCAATTAGCCAAAACCTTGGTGATAATACGATACCTGACATCAAAGTGATATGGGACAAAGATCCTTCATGGAAAGAGGATTATCCGTCTTGGGTAATAATATGATGTTGGTGTTGTGAATTTCAGTTGGAAACTCCTCCATGGACAGCCAAGCCCGGCAGTTGTCAGCCACCTCTTTGCCAATTAAGTCCCAAAAATCTTGATAAAAACCCGGGTTGAACCCATTAGGACCAGATGCTTTATCGGGTCCCATCTCAAAAACTGTCTGGCGGAACTCATCTTCAAAGGGGGTGAATTAAATTTGTATTTGAGGTCTCTGAAATTAACTTGGGCAGTAGGTTCTCAGCCACAGTCGTATCACAATGAGAGGGCTTAAATAAATCTGAGAAGTATTGCATGGCAACGTGATTCATCTGTACGTCATCATCTGAAATTAACCTGGGCAGTAGGTTCCATCCGACGGTTGAAGACGCTTTAGCTATTTGTGCTTGCGATGTTCGTTTGCTGAAGCATGGGAAAAACGGGTGTTTAAAGCACCTTCTTTAGCCCACTGTTGTTTAGCCCTCAGGGGCGGAACCAGGATTAGAAAATGCTCTGAGCCAAAATTTATTACTAGAATATATATTACGTTACATATATTATTTTACTTTCAATATATAATGTTATTTGCCATTAGATCATTGCACCGATATATTTGTTCTTGAGATTATTAGTATTACTCTTGAAAAAATGAAATTAGAATGTGCCACCGGCGATTTTTTTTAATTTGAACGATTTATCATCAAATATTGTATTTTTACTCATTCATAAGTCGAGATAAAATGGTACTGAGCTTACTCAACCCTCTACACATGTTGACGAAACATTAGCATTAGGGAAGGGTATGGTTAATATGATTGAGTATATTAACTATATTAGGTTTTTTTTTAAGAGACAAAGTATTAAAATATATTTAGTTGTTAAGTTTGAAATTATAACAATGAACTGAGTCGAATTAAAATAACACTGAGCCGGATTTAAATTTTGCACTGAGCCGGATTCGAAAAAATCACAAATTTATACTCAGATTAAATGCTCGGGACCGAAAATGGGGTGAGTCAGGGCTCGGCCCGGCTCGACCAGTTCCGCCCCTGTTAGCCCTTTGACGCCAATATATCTCCTCCCTCTCAATTAGCTTAACCATATCTTCCCTACACTTGTCATAGTCAACTAACGATGCGGGGTCATCGTGGGGACATAGAGAGTTCAGCTGATCTCTATGCTGCTTAATATTCGTCTTGACGTGTGTGCGATGATATATAACTCGCGCATCCATCTCTTTAATTGGATGGATTAATTTTATTTAGGACCACGTTCCTTATTTAATATTTATTAACATCTCATGATTTTTAAAGTAGGAGATGCTGTTAGTAAGTTTAAGAATAGTTAAACTGTTCGACGAAATGCCGCTGAGACAGCTATCGAGAAAAGCTAATCATTCTCTCTCTGCAAGAGTCGCAATCGCAGCCGCCGCCAGGTCATCTTCAAGCCTTTCCAGTCACGTCTCCATCGGATAAGCTTCCTTTCTTTTCACTTTCAGGCGGTGCCAACATCAGTTGCGGAGCTTCCGCTCTTGGTTGAAGTTCATCGGAGTCTGCCGTCCCGGATTTTGCCCTCTCTCCCCTGTCCCGCTTCTCTTCTTCTCCCTCTCTTTCCTGTGTTTTTGTTTTTCCTTCCGTACGGTGACCTTTAGGGTCATGCGGTTGTGGCACGAGTACAGTCACGAGTTTCCCGTTGTCTAATTTACAGGCTCGATTGAGTCCTGATGACACCTTTATGGTGAATTTCCTTCATGTTTGTTTCCCCTAACGGATCGTTCATCCGGTGTTTGATTTTGTCTCAAGCAGTTCACAGGTTGTAAGCCGGAGGAGTTTTGATGTTGCTAGTCCTCGGTGGGACTCTTTTTGGGGTCCCCAGCCTTGGAGAATGCTTCCCTTCTGAGATTGTCGTTCTTCGATTTACCCCGACGTTGATTGGAGTGAAGACGATTTGTGGGGTGCCGATCGTCTTACCGAATTTTTCTCCCAGGATGGTTTCCCTCTCCACTCCCATAGTTAGTTGGTTGCTTCAATTTTTTATTTTATTTTGTTGAGACTTGAAGTCCTATTTCAACTGCATGTACTCCAACTAATTCTCTCCCATTATTTTTATGATTTGTACTTTTAACTGTTTTTTTTTGTGTTCAAACAATTATTTAATATTGGTGGCCGTCGGCAGAGGATCTGCGTCCAAACTCTCAAGTTTGGAACGTTCCAAACTATTTGACAGGAGGGGTATTTCCATCTTTTAAAAAAATAAACACTTAACCCTAATAGACCAATTTGATTCAATCTTCCTGTCTCTCTCTTATCCTTCTTCCCCAGCCACTACTCTCACCTCCGACGACGCAACTCCACCCTCTCAACCTTCTGCTCGTTACCAGTCCATCCAATCCTTCCCACTTGAAGGACGACAGATTTGAAGCACAAAGAGCGGATCTGAGACCTATCCTCCTCCTCGCCCTCGAGCTTGGATTTCGCGTCAAATGTCTCGGTGAGTGGGCCGTCGGCCTCGTTCCTTCTCTCTCTGATTCGTCTCCCATTTCTATCCCGCGCCGGCGACGCTGACCCTCAGGAAGAAAAAGCGAGGTCGGCCGAGGTGAGTGGGTCGTCGGCCTCATTCCTTCTTCGTCTCCGATTCGTCTCCCGTTTCTATCCCGTCGACGATGACGCTGACCCTCGGGAAGAAAAAGCGAGGTCGGCCGAGGAAGTACGCCCAGACGGGAAGTCAATCTCCTCTGTCGCTTCAACGGCGGCGGCTGGTCGTGGGAGGCGTGTTTGGCGTTGTCGGGGAGCTGGTGAGCATCTGGATGATTTGCTTGAAAGTGGAGTTGTGGACTTGGACGAAGGTAGTTGAAGAAGGGATTAAATGGTGATGGGAATAAATGAGAGATTTGAGATCTAGGATTTGAGTTAGGTCATTGTTGTTAGTTAAGAAGAATATGGTTGAGAATAAGCTTTAGGGGGGCAGGTTTGTTTTCTGCAGAGCGATGACAAATTTGGGAAGATGATTATGGCTTCTTATTTACTCAGACTGATTTTTTCTGTTTTGAATCAGCTGTGTTTTGATTTAGTGTCGGTTTGTTGGTGGATTTGGATCTGTTTTTTTTTTATGTTTTTGGGTAGTATAGTGGCGTTATTTTAGATCTGAAGGCTGCTGCATTTTTTCTGCTGTAGTTTGCTCATTGGGATTTCATATTTGGATTCCCTTGCTAATATATCACACATTTATATAAAGAAAAAGGTCCAAGTTTTTGCAATAGATACTATTATTACAATCTAATCATTGAACTAAAGTATTTCTGTATTGTATAACTAGTTAACTCGATTGGTTAACTAGTTAAGTCGATTAGATAACTAGTTATCTCGACTGGATAACTAGCTAACTCGACTAGATAACTAAATTAAATAAGTTAACTCAATTAGATAACTAGTTAACTCGATTGGTTAACTAGTTAACTCCATTAGATAACTAGTTAACTCGTTATCTAAATCACGATGTTAACTAGTTAACTAATTTTGATAACTAGTTATCAACTTGATAAATAGTTAACTCAATTGGTTAACAACTTGGTAACTAGTTAACTCGATTGATAACATGTTAACTAGTTACCTGCTGATAACTAGTTAACTGTAAAAACTCAGGTTAACTAGTTATCAATAAAAAATTATTGTTAACAAGTTATTAGTAAAAATCAGGTTAACTAGTTAACTTGTCCTCGCCGGAAAAGTCACCGAAGTTTGGTCGGTCTCTGGAGCCTCGCGGGAAAAAGGGCAAGAAAAGTTACCGGAAAACATGTTAACTAACTAGTTAACTGTAAAAACTCAAGTTAACTAGTTAATTCGATTGGTTAACTAGTTAACTAATTACAAACAACATAAATGGTATAAATAACTAGTTAACATAAATCTTGTTAACTAGTTAACACCTTGATAAAAAAAACTCGATTAGATAACTAGTTAATTACTTGGTTAACTAGTTAACTCAATTAGATAACTAGTTAACAACTTGGTAACTAGTAGCTCGATTGATTAACTAGATTAACTCGATTGGTTAACTAGTTAACTCGATTAGATAACAAGTTAACTCGTTATCTAAATCATGATGTTAACTAGTTCACTCGATAAATTAACTAGTTAACTGATTTTGATAACTAGTTATGAACTAAAAATCTAAATAGTTGACTCAATTGGTTAATTAGTTAACAACTTGGTAACTAGTTAATTCGATTGGATAACATGTTAACTAGTTACCTAGAAAAACTCAGGTTAACTAGTTATCAATAAAAAATATTGTTAACAAATTATTAGTAAAAATCAGGTTAACTAGTTAACTAGTCCTCACCGGAAAAGTCACCGGAGTTTGGTCGGTCTCCGGAGCCTCGTCGGAAAATTCACCGAAAAAGTTATCGAAAAAAATCACCGGAAAAAGGCACTGGAAAAAGTCGCCGGCAACGGTGGCCGGCGGCCGACGATGGTGGCGCGCCGGGACATGGCTGCTGCTGTGCAGTGTTTGCGTAATGTAATAAAAATAAAACATTTAATAAAAAAATATATATTTAAATTAAATATAATAATTAAAGTATTTGTGTAAAGTCTTAAATACCCCTGACAGATCTGGACCATTAGATTGGTCAAAGAGTCAACTAGATCTAATGGTTGAGAATGGGTTTTGGAACTTTCGAAACCCACATTCTCTTGGATGCTGATCCATTCCCGGTGGCCGTCTAGCTTAACTAAATTATTAAGAAGTGGTTTTTTTTTTATTTGCTTAATCACAAGTTGTAGTGTCCAATTTTGATGTTTAACTGATTTAGGTTTTGATGAAACAATTTTGCTTAAATTGTATATTTAGAAATTACTAAAGTTTTTATGGATCCCAAAATCGTGTTCTTCCATTTGGATCGATGATAAAAGTTTGTTCGCTTTTTTATTTGTTTTCTCTACCCCACCCCCATCTCCCCCTTTCTCCTTTAGTCTAGGCGATCTTGGTATTCTCTTCTGTAGGAGTGCTCGACCAAAAAAAAAGTTTAAGTATAGTTGTTCATAAAAAAAAGTGTAAGTATAGTTACTACTTACCATCATTAATGAGATATGTAATCAATTATTTTTAATATTAAATAATTCAAGTTTAATTTTCAATTTAGAATTGCATAAAATTTATTAAAATCATTTAGATGAATATTAATATAATTTTTTTATATTTTATTCCATAGAATAACTAAATATTTTTGTAATACATAGAAAGATAATTTTTGCTAAAAACATAGTTATGTTATTTGCATATTTTTTTAGTAATAGATAATTTCATATTTAATTTAGTTAATATAAAAATATAAAATTACTTTTCATGTGCACTGGCCGTTGTCGGACTTTTCACCATAATAAATAAAAAATTAAAATAATTACAAATAAACACGATTTTAAACTATGAACCAAAATAGGTATTTTCTCCCAGGGTCCATGCAAATTCGCCCATGGTCCAGGCGAATTCGCCTAGAGTCCAGGCGAAATAGACCGATTTTAGTCCATCCGCTGATTTTAATTTGCTCGCCTGGGTACGGGGCTAATTCGCTCGTGTACTGGGCGAATTCGCCCAACAATTGTGCGAAATGAAGTTGATTGGGGGAATTCGCCTAGCAGCCCTATAAAAACCCATCTCGCCCACTTTTGCCACTCCACACCTCTTCTTCCAACTTCCCAAAGTAAGGTATGTCCTCCCACTCTCTCTTGTTTTTTTAGTAGATTTAGAATCAGTTTAGGGTTTTAGGATAGAGAATTAGTTTAGGGTTTAGGTTAGAGAATATTAGTTTAGGAGTGTTAGGTTAGAGAATTAGTTTAGGAAATGTTAGGTTAGAGAATTAGTTTAGGAATGTTAGGGTGAGGATAAAATTTAGGAATGTTAGGGGTTATTTATTGACACCGTCCTATTGACGTTGTAGGATTTGTACGCAACAGACGTTCGTGTTTCGCATAGGATACTCATTTCAGACCTTTTCCCCAGGTACGTAGTGTATACATTATTTATCTTTGATTGTGAAATATGAATATATTCTTTGTATGACATTGTTAGTCATGCTAGCTTATTGATAAAATGTTTATGGCTTAGGACTACAAAATCTGACTTTGCATGCTAGTGTGAATTATGGTAGTTCAATTGTATAGAAATATAAACACATTACCCTATATATTAACATAGCAATTTACTATAGTTTAGATGGATTACTACGGATGGGGCGAACCAATAGCTGATGAGACCCCCGAGGGAAGCAACCCTCAACCTAAGAATGTTTCTCTACTCTGGGGGGAGAACAAGCATAGGGTCGGTTTAGTTTGGAGTTACCCTAATGATTGCAAGCCATTAAAGTTGCGCCAGCGCAACTCTTCACTCACCTGGTATCCGGAGTACGAGCCCTTCTTGAGAGTGTGCCGACTCCGAGAGGTCTGTCGTGTTCTAGGTGTCACACCGTACAGAGAGCTCGTTACAGCACTTATTAAGAGGTGGCGGACGGAGACGAACACCTTCCACTTGATTCAGGGTGAGGCGACGATCACCTTGGAGGATGTTGAGGTGCTTACGTGTCTTCATACTAGGGGGCTTTCGGTTACTACACGTCCGAATAGGCATTCTCCGGATGCGATATGCCAGTAGTGGTTGGGCGTCGAGCCTAAAGCTAGAGCTATATCTAGACATACAGTGAGAAGTTCGTGGGTTAAGGGATTGTTTGACCTTTTTCTGGCTGAGGCTCCACCGGAGGTTGTTACCATCTACGTACGGGTGTTCATGTGGGTTCTTGTGGGCACCGTTCTACTGGCTGACCGGTCTGGCGACCACATACTGGTGTACCTCCTACCACTTATTAGGGACCCTGTTGTTGCAGCCTTGTACAGTTGGGTAGTGCGGTTCTAGCATGGCTATATAGGGTCATGGAGGGCAGTCTTCTTCACCGGTGGCAGTCAGAAGGGCACTGGTGACTTGGGAGGCTTCACATTGTTGGTCCGGCTTTGGGCCCTGGAGAGATTTCCGAGGATTTCCAAGCATTACATAGAACAGGGTGCCCCTCCAGCAGATGACTCCACTCCACGTGGTTTGCGCTGAATACCGTCCATTGCCGGCCATTAGAAGGGTATGTGGCTAGCTAAGATACGCTACGCTCTAGACCGGTGTACAGAGTTTCTAGTTAGTTCTTTCATTTTCTTACTTCTACCTTACCATATCATAATGTCTTCCCCATTTTACAGTGGATGTCGTACGCAGGCTGCACTGAGGATTATGATGTGGAGGTGGATCCTTTGTGGCTGGCTGTTACCCCCATCCTGTGCATAGACTGCGTTGCATGGCACCACCCCGACCGTTGTGTCCGGCTGTTTGGATTCGAGCAGTGCGTGCCACAGGACGTAGAGCCAGCATCCCGTGTGGAGCCGTTACTGACGACATATTTGAGGGCATTTATGCAGGATTGGGTGGCTAGGTATCGAGAGTATGTCGTGCTCTAGGATTAGAGGGGTGAGCACCTGGCCATCGACGCAGTAGCATTGGAGGATTCTCGGCACCACTGCCATGACAAGTACGATGAGTGGTACAGGAGACGGACTCGTATGGCTATTTCTCATGCTGGTGCACAGTTCCAGATGATGGTTCGTGGCCAATTACTATACGTATTATCAACCATGTTAGTCGTTGGAAGTTTGTTGGCATCTTTTGGTTTTTTTCAGGATGATTCGCTAGAGAGGGCCACCATTATGTGTAGGGATAGGGGTGATGGTGATGCAGAGATGACCCACATGCTCCGATTTGGCTTGGCGGCTAGTGGCTCATATGAGGGGGTTGTTTTTCTGCCAGGAATTAAGCGCTGGAATTCATTGATTCCGGCGAAAAGCTTCGATTCCTTGTTTTCCTCTTCTAATTAGCAAACGGAATTTAATTCCAATTCCTTTCAAAATTCCAGATCTGTAGAGGAATTTAAGTCCATTCTAAAACCAAAGGAATTAACATTTTTCCATCAGAATCACAATAGTGCCCTCCATCTTTCATCTTCCTCAACACTCTCTCCTTCTTCCTCACAACTAATCACCGCCGACATCCTACTCCGACGACCTAATCACCACCGTCGACCTAACCACCGCCATCGACCAACCACCGTCGTCGACCTAACCACCGCTGTCGACTTAACCATCCATCGTCAACCTAATCACCACCGTCGACTCGCTGCCAACCAAGCCACCACTGCCGCCTCCTCTTCCCCCCACCGCCATCTCCTCTTTCCCCCACCGCCGCCATCCTCTTTCCCCTACCGTCGCCTCCTCTTTCCCCCACCGCCAACTCCCCTTTCCCCCACCGCCGCCATCCTCTTTCCCCTACCGTCGCTCCTCTTTCCCCCACCGCCAACTCCCCTTTCCCCCACCGCCGCCGTCCTCTTTCCCCTACCATCGCCTCCTCTTTCCCCCACCGCCGACTCCCCTTTCCCTCACCTGTGTTGTCATCTTTCTCCCACCGCCATCTCCTCTTTCTCCTACCGTCGCCTCCTCTTTCCCCCACCGCCGACTCCCCTTTCTCCATCGCCACCGTCATCTTTCCCCCACCATTGCCGTCCTCTTTCCCCCCACCGCCGACTCCTCTTTCTCCCACCGCCGCCAACCATTGGCAACACCTCCGACTCAGTCGGCGAAAATATGGTAGGGAAGAAGAAGGTGAATGGATAAGGATTAGGGGTATCTTAGTAATTTCAAATGGGGTTAATTTTCAATTCCACATTAACTATTTCACTGGAAAACAAGGAATTACTTATTGGAATCCTATTTGAATCAAACTCCGCCGGAATGCATAATTGCGGCGAAATTTACCTATTAAGCAGGAAAATGACCCGGAGGCTTCTTGATCATGGACCTCACCCCCACGGCAGGCCTCACACGAGCAGACATACACATCCCATCCCGCAGAGAGGTCACACTACGGGGCTGGATCCGGTCGACTATGGATTTGGTCCATGACATAGGTGAATTCGCCCATCAGTGTTTTAGATTCGACGAATATTGGTCTAACCAGTCAGGAATCTGGTCATGAAACAATTCAGAGTCACGGGTCTATTTCGTCTGGACCCTGGGCGAATTTGCCTGGACCCTGGGTGAAAATACCTACTTTAGTTCATAGTTTGAAATCGTATTTATTTATTTAACAAGTTAACGAGTCAAACTCAATGAGTTAACGAGCCAAACTCAACGAGTTAACTTGTTAAAGAATTTGGCTCGTTAACTTGTTAAAGAATTAATCAGCGACAAGCTCGTGAGTAAGGATCGAATTCAGTTTAGCTAGGATCACGGTAGAACAAACTCATTATTGAAATTCAAACTTTAATGATTATTTTACAAAATTATATAGACTAGTGATCATTTTATAATTACTATTTAATCAGGTGACTTATTTGCAAAGTTCTTTTGAAATGTAAAATTTGAAACGGGAAGGCATCAGATTGCGCGAATTCGCCCAGGGCGAAATCTGATTTTTTGGTTCTGACCGGTTAGGAGATCGGTCAGACCAATTCATGCATATATTCTGGGCGAATTCGCCTATAAATTGGGTGAAAATTCCTACTTTTGTACATAGTTTGAAAACATATTTATTTCTGTAAATTATTTAATTTTTTTTATTTAGGTGAAAAGGCCATGTTGTCCCTAAATAATATAATAAAATAATAAAAGTGCTAAGATATCTAAGTGGAAAATAAAAAAGGAGTATAATAATTTTTAATAAAATTAATTTGAAAATATCATATCCGTTAACATCATTGAGAGCGGAATGGAAGGAGATCAGCAATCCAACCATTAGATCTAGTTTGACCCTTTGACTAATCTAATGGTCCAGATTTGATAGGAGCATTTAGGACTTTACACAAACAATTTAATTATTATATTTAATTTAAATATTTTATTATTATATTTTATTACAAATATTTATGTTTTTCTATTGCAACAGTCGGCAACCTTCGTCGCTGGTCACCGTCGTCGGCCATCGTCGCCGGTGACTTTTCCGGTGACTTTTTTTGACGACTTTTCTGATGAGTTTTTTCCGATGACTTTTTCCGACGAGGACAAGTTAACTAGTTAACTTGATTTTTGCTAATAACTTGTTAACATGATTATTTTATTGATAAGTAGTTAACTTAGGTTTTTACCCGTTAACTAGTTAGTTAACATGTTTTCTGGCGACTTTTCCGCCGAGGTTTCGGCGACCGACCAAACTCCGGTGATTTTTCCGTCGAGAACAAGTAAACTAGTTAACAAGATTTTTTAATTTGTAACTAGTTAACCTGAGTTCTTACAGTTAACATGTTATTTTGTTGATAACTAGTTAACGAATTACCATACCAATCGAGTTAACTAGTTATAAAGTTGTTAACTAGTTAACCAATCGAGTTAACTAGTTATCTAATCGAGTTATCAAGTTGTTAATCAGTTAACCAGTCGAGTTAACTAGTTATCAAGTTGTTAACTAGTTATCTACTCGAGTTAACTAGTTAACTTATCGAGTTAACTATTTAACGTCATAATTTAGATAACTAGTTAATCAATCGAGTTAACTAGTTATCTAATCAAGTTAACTAGTTATCAAGTTATCTAATCGAGTTAACTAGTTAACTAGTCGAGTGAACTAGTTATCAAGTGTTGTTAACTAGTTATCTACTCAAGTTAACTGATTAACTTGTCGAGTTATTATTTTATAAATGCGTATGTATATAAATAAAAAATAGAGTCTGTACATAACCAAAGCTTGACTGAGTATGGAACCCAGCAGAACAGTGGTTGAACAACCAAACAAAATCACCTCCACCGCTTACATAACAAACCAAAAAAAACCCAGAACAAAACAAAATCCTGGCACATTATTACAATCCCCATAGTTTATAAACTACAATTCAATCACTCAACCTATATAAATTACAAAACCATCACTCTTCATCAACCTTGGCCAAATCAATCACTCAGAATAGTCGTTCTTCAGCCAAAAACCATTGGCCAAAGGAGTGATTAAATCCGTCAACTCCGGCACTCAACGGTGGCGCCGGGAACATGGACAACGGCAAGAAGAAACCAGTCACCCTAACCAAATCTGAGCGCGAGAAGCTCGTCACCGAACGCTGGCAAGCGGATAACAAGCTTCAGAAGAAGCGGCAGGAATAGATCGCCGATTCCGACCGTCGCGGCGACACCGACTGAGACGAGAGCATTTGAATGGCTGTCCAGGAGGATCTCGGCGCTGGCGATCAATCGAAGGAAAGAGGAGGCGTCGGTGGTGTTCCGAATCTTTGACAGTTGAGAGAAACGACGATGGCGATGATTGTCGACGGCGGCTGAAAGTTTTGGTGTTGAAGGATAAGTGGGAAGAAGAGAAGGGCCGCTGATTTAGGGTTAGGATACATACTTTTTCAAAAAGACGAAACTACCCCTCCGAATTTGAGTTTGGAATTATTCCAAACTTGAAATCCTGGACGCAGATCCCTTCCCAGAAGGGAATATTTCCATAATAAAATAAAAAACTAACCAATCTAATAAAAATATAATTTTTTGGAACAACGGGTTTTTATGAAAGAAAAAGAGAATGGTTTTTCACCTTTAAAAACCTTTTTGCAAGCGTGGGAATTAAATATTCTGGAAGAATTAGTTATAAAAAAAGTGATAATAAAAATAGAAAAATTAGAATTGGTGGAGTACTTACGAGAGGGCTTTAAAATTGGCAAAGGATCAACGTGAAAAATTTGCTGGATTGGAAAGTTTTAAATCCTACTCCAACCATAAGATCTAGTTTGATCATTTGACCAATCTAATGGTTCACATTTTTTAGAAGTATTTAGGACTTTACACATATAATTAATTATTCTATTTAATATAATATTTTATTATTATATTTAATATAATATATTATATATTATTAATATTTATATTATATTTAATTTAAATATTTTATATTTGTTCTGGTGACTAGCCTCCGTCGCCGGCGACCGGCCGCCAACGAATTTTCTAGTGACTTTTTCGGCGACTGGCCACCGTCGTCGGTGACTTTTTCGGTGAGGCTCCGACAAATTTTCCGACGACCGACCAAACTCCGAGGACTTCTCCGACGAGGATAAGTTAACTAGTTAACCTGGGTTTTTATTGATAACTAGTTAACAGGTTATCAGCAAATAACTAGTTAACCTGGTTTTTTACTAATAACTAGTTAACTAAACTAGTTAACATGTTATCAGTAGATAACTAATTAACTGAACTAGTTAACATGTTATTTTGTCGATAACTAGTTAACGAATTACCATGATAATTAACTGAATTTTTTGTTAATAGGTTATCTAGCTAGTTAACTAGTTATCCTGATTAGATAACTAGTTAACAAATTTTTAATTTATTTAACTAGTTATTTTATTATTAACTAGTTAACTTTATCAAATTAACTAGTTAACATTATGATTGGGTAACTAGTCAACCTAGTTAACGAGATTATTTGATAACTAGATAACATCATGATTAGATAACTAGTTACCATGTGAATTAGCTGATAACTAGTTAACCTATCAAGTTAACTAGCTAACATCATGATAAGATAACTATTTAACAATGGTTATCTAACTAGTTATGTTGTTCTTACTTAGTTAACTCGTTAACATCATGATTAAGATAATTAGTTAACATTTTTTAAAGATGATAACTAGTTATCAAAATTAGTTGATTAAGTTATTTTTAACTAGTTAACTAGTTAACATGATTTAGATAACTAGTTAACAAGTTTTTTAGGTGATAACTAGTTATCAAAATTAGTTAACTAGTTACCTTATCGAGTTAACTAGTTAACATAGTGATCAAATAACTAGTTAACAGGTTATTTAGCCGATAACTAATGAACATGCTATTCTTTTTAACAAGTTTTAGGTGATAACTAGTTATCAAAATTAGTTAGATAGTTAGCTTATTGAGTTAACTAGTTAACATCGTGATCAGATAACTAGTTAACGGCCGATAACAGTTAACGGCCGATAACTATGAACATGTTATTCAACAACTAGATTAAATAGTTTCAATATTAAACTGTCAACAACATAAAAATAAGTGATTGAGTTATAACTTTTCAATAGTTAGATGATCTATATTAAATGGCTAATTCTTGACCGCACTGCGATAAAAAAAACTAAATAGGGGTCGTTTGGTTGGATGTATCTACATATCATGATATGTGAGATATATTGATATGTTAGTATATTGATATTGGTAAAAGTGATTCTTTGATATCACTGTTTGGGGTAGTGATATTTAAATGAGTGGTCAATTGTGAGTGCATGGATGAATGTACCAAAATACCCTCATTTGCTTGAACAAAGTATAAAAGTAGTCCTAACATTTACTTAAAAAACATGTGTGTTTAGATATTAAAATTTGTAATCTCTCTTTTTTAATTCGTGAATGTATTTATAAATTAATTACTCGAGTTAATTATACTTTTAGAATACTAAATGGCCACATTAAGAAAATAATTAGTATTATGTTTACCGCTAACACATCTCCCTCTTCTAGCCAAAATAAAATAAAAAGTTAAAATAATTTTCATGGTGAATTCTAATTCTAACTAAAAAATTATAATTAAGTAATTAAAAACTAAATTATAATTATTTATATTAATTAATAAATAAATATAAAAATACATAAACACGAGATAATATAAAATGAGAAAAAATAAATTGGGGTAATGGGGTTGATGACATTATAATTGTGAAGGTTGGGTGAGGATAGAATTGTCCAAAAACTGTGATATCAATATCACTCTGAAGATATTCACCTCCCCACATGAATATCTGTTGAGTGATATTGATATCACTTTTGGCCCTAGATATCATGATATTCAGGACAGAAAAAACGATGATATCCTGAATATCATGATATCTGCAGTTATCAATATCAATATCACTGCAACCAAACGACCCCTAAGTGACTTTCTTCTCTATCACTGCAATAAATGCAGATCTGAATTGGATCCGCACTGCTGGCGCAAAACGCCCACCTATTACAGACTAAACGCAACGGCAGCTTCAAGCACAACTACTCTCCCTCAATCCCGTCATTTCTTGCTCTTATTCTCCTTCTTCAACTGTCCCCAACCTAGGAAATTGATCGGAGCTCAACCCCGATGGTAGGAATTTTAAGGTGGCGGTGGGCTCTCATTACTTGTGCCGATCATTGATTTGGATGCCAATCAGGTGGCCTAACAAATTGCTGAAGGTGACGGTGGTGCTGGTTGTGTAGTGGGCTTCGGAGGGGATGTGGATCTGGGGGTGGAGATTCCGGTCGCGGCGGCCGCGGAACAACAGATAGGGTACATGGGAGACGAGTTGATGATGACGACGATGCATCAGGGTGCGGTGCCGGCGAAGTGACGGTAAGGATGTCGGTTGAGGAAGAACGGAACGGAAGAGGTGGGAAGATAGAGGTGGAATCGTCGACAAGAAGCTGCGTGAAAGGGGAAGGAAAAGACAGGCGGTGTTATTTTTTTTTATTTTCTGATTTTGCCCCTCAGCGTGATAGGTTTGGAACGCTCCAAACTGAAAAGTTTGGACGCTGATCCGGTGTATGGGTCTTTTATTTTGCTCTATATATTAGTATAGATAGAAGTATAGATGTCACATCACTTTTTTAAAACACTCTAATTTATAAAAAAATTCTCACAATGGTCTACAATTTATAAAGTTTTATAAACTTGTAGGATTTAATTAATAATATAATATGATTAAAATATTTATAAATTCATTAATTTCTTTGAACATAAACATGTCAAACTCAATTTAAATTAGTTATTTGATGGGAATACTATGTTATTTGCAATCAATTAGTTAAACTCTAAATATAAACATCTACAATATAGGGTTGTTGTTACTGAAACATAAATATATGATTTCTTGGAGATTTCCCACATATTGAGCATGATATAAGATGATAAGAATGAAAACATCTCTATAAACTGAATTTCATTAAACTTTATCATTACTAACTTTTCCACATGGATGCAAATTATTTCGTAAGGTTATTGGGTAGTCAACATGATGATGAATTTGTTGATCCTCAAAACATGGCTTCACAATCTCAAGTGCAAGGTTTTTCACAGTTTCAAGATCGTCAAGGTATCTCGAATTGTTCGTATCATTCAAATTCTCATATCCCATGTATCCACACTATGAGTATTTCAATCTAGCAATGCAAAATCAATATATGTCGCAAAGTATTCCAGTAATGTTGATGAAAGTCACAAGAAGTGGAGTGTTGAAGATGACAAAATGCTTGAAAGCTTTTACCTCATCATCTCAACTGATAGTTTTGAGCAACTCACAAAACAATAAAAATTTTGGGCACCAATTGCAAGTTACTTTAACGAACATGTTAAGAGCGGTAATCAAAGAAACCAAGGTACCTTGAAATCACATTGGGTTAATATATCCACTTCAGTTAATGAATTTAATCAATGCTTCATTCAAACCAAAAGACAAATTCATAGCGGTTGGCCGAATGATCAAGTAATGGGAGATGCACGAGAGTTGTTTTACTCCATGCGTAACAAATATTTTAAGTATGAGCATGTGTGGATGATGGTCAAAGATGATCCAAAATGAACGTGGGCAATTCAAGTGAACCTTCTTTGAAAAAGACGAAGATATATGCATCTTCTGTAGACTCGTCATTAGGTGATGAGGATATAACCATTAACACTAATGATGATGAAGTTGAATATCGTTTGATGGGTCAAAAGAAAGCAAAGAGGAGAGCAAAAACAAAAGTCATTGAAATAGATGAAAGCGTAAGCGACAAGTGGAATGAATATCGTGCAATCAATGTGGAGCGGATGGACATGATCAAACAAATGAAAGAAGTGATGCAAGGGATGCAAGAAACCATTAATAATAGTTTGACTAATACAAATTATGCGATCATCTTTAAAGATACAAGTGGCATAACAGAAGAGCAACTCGAACTCCATACAAAATGTTGCAACATTATTAGAGTCAAAGAAAATCTTAACTAGTTATCATTTAATTTTGCCTATGAATTTCGGACAATTGTTTTGTGGTACAAGTGACAACGGGCCGTTGCACTATGCGGCTTAACAGACAACGGACGTTGTGTTTGGGCAACGATTGTTCCCCTCTTGAGGGCAACAATCGTTGTACTAATATAACAGACGTTGTCACTTAAGTTTCAACGGTCATTGTACAAGGACAACAACTGGTGCGACCTGCAAGATAATAATTTGAAATCAGAGGAAAACGCACAACAACCATTCCAATTCGTTTTTCTCGATTCTAAAAGCTTTAGAGGCGATTGGTGAATGCCTTTAACGAACTAAAGACCTTGGAATCGAAGGGGAGGCTTGAGGAATCAAGAAGATTGGTCAGAAGCATTCTCTCAGGATTTTCTCGATCTTCGGTTTAAGGTAATAGTTATTTCAATTGTTGAGTCCTTCTCCATTTCGTAAAATCCTAGTACTGATAAATGATCGTGGCTGTACTTTTAGGGTTTTCACCCTTGAGATCCAAAAAATGAGCAATTTATAAGTGATGCACTTCATAACACACTTCATAACAACTTCATGCATACACTCGTTAAAAAGATTAGTTGTGTACATTCTAACTATAATATGTATTTTGCACATAAATGTTTGTTACAGGGGATACATTTTCTTAATTTAAATAAACTTTTTAATTTCTAAAATTAACATAACTATTGGCTTCGGATCTGCGTCCAAGATTTCAAGTTTGGAACAATTCCAAACCCAAATTCAGAGGGGCATTCTGGTCATTTAAAAAAAAAACAAAAAACCCTTCCCACTACTATCACCCACTTTCTCCCGCACCCGATTCCTTCCTTCCCTCTTTTCCTCCGCTCCTTTCGCCGTCGATACCCACCAAAACCCTAATCACTAACCACTCTAGATCCTCTCAATTCTATCTCATCCATGGGCACGACATCCACCCTTCCCCTCAGTCGCCTCCTCCCGCTCCTCCACAGCCGGAGATCACCGCTAATCGCTACGTGTTTGCCGCCGCTACTCCTTATCCTCCTCCGTCGTCTCAGTTTCCTCCCAACCCTAACGGTCCTCCTCCGCCTTCTCATCCTCCGTCATACTACCACCAGTACCCTGGCTACTATCCGCTGCCTCCTCCCGCCATGTCGATCCTGCTCCCGGCGCCGTATGATCACCACCACCACCGCGGTGGAGGGAGCAAGGGTCGTTTTGAGTGGTTCCGATCCGAGCCGGAGCATATCCGGCATTGGACGGCTGGTCAGCGGGGGCAGAGTAGCGGCGCCGACAGATCGAGTCGGACCTTGGAGGTTGGCGGCCGACGGAGCACGATTCCTCCTCCACCTTAGCTCTAACGCCAGCCTACCCTCTTCTTCTCTACTTTCTTTCAATAACCCCTGCCTCACCACCATTTGACGGAGTTGGAAGCGAGTCTATGTGCTACGTGGATCTACTGGCGAGGAGAAGTGGATTAATTGATGGAGAAACGGAAGGTAGGAGACGGAGGACTCGAGACGTGCGAAAAAGTGCCAAAGAGTCTCTTTAGATGTTGTTCGTCGAGGAATCAATCTTCGCCTTTCAAACTCCATACGAGCCAGTAGTGACTCTGCTGCAAATCGGTGAGTTTGGTCAAATTGGGAGGAACACACCTTGTTTGATGTGTGGAAGAAGATCGCATTACAATAAATGACATTATTGCAGAAGTGTTTTGTTTTCCCTAGAATGTATGTTTGTCCAGATTATGTATGTATGTTATCTATCATGAGTGAAGCTATATATGTAACCTCATAATCTGGATCTTTCCATTTAAGATGGAGGTTAATTGAGATTTGACTGGCTAGTGATACATAGAGTAATAAGAATTGGAGCGATGGGTAATTGGAGCAGTGGGTAAGGGAAAGAAAGCTACGATAACTGTTTCATAGAAAATATCTCTATTTGTTTAGAATTGGTTAACGAGTTAACTTGATTGGATAACTAGTTAACTCGATTGGTTAACTAGTTAACTCGATTGGTTAACTTGTTAACTCGATTGGTTAACTGAAATTTTGGTGGTAACTAGTTAACTCGGCAAGATAACTAGTTAACTTGATCGGTTAACTAGTTAACTTGATTGGTTAACTAGTTAACACGAGTTAGATAACTTGTTAACTAACTAGTTAACTATATTAGATAATTAGATAACTAAATTCGAGAAGTTAACTAGTTAACGTGATTATTAACTAGTTAACAACTTGGTAACTAGTTAACTCGATTAGTTATCTAAACCATAATGTTAATTAGTTAACTAATTACAAACAACAATTGATTAATTTTGATAACTAGTTAACTCGGTTGGTTAACTAGTTATCAACAAAAAATCATGCTAACAAGTTATTAGTAAAAATCAGGTTAACTACAAGTTATCTAGTTAACTCGACAAGTCAATTAATTAGCTCGAGTAGATAACTTGTTAACTTGGTTAGTTAACTAGTTAACTCGATTAGATAACTAGTTAACTTGATTGGGTAACTAGTTAACTCAATCAGATAACTAGTATCGACTTGGTAAATAGTTAACTCGATTGGTTAACGGAAATTTTGGTGGTAACTAGTTAACTCGGTTGGTTAACTAGTTAACTCGGTTGGTAACTAGTTAACTCGGTTGGTTAACTAGTTCAATAAAAAAATCATGCTAACAAAGGTATTAGTAAAAATCAAGTTAACTAGTTAACTTGTCCTCGCCGGAAAAGTGGTCGGAAAACATGTAGCTAACTAGTTAACTGTAAAAACCCAAGTTAACTAGTTATCAATAAGAAAAAACATGCTAACAAGTTAATAATAAAAATCAGGTTAACTAGTTAACTTGTCCTCACCGAAAAAATCGTAAAAAAAATCACCGGAAAAGTCACCAGAAAGTCGCCGGAAAATTCACCGAAAAAGTCGCCGGCGACCGGCGAAGTCCGACGACTGCAACATAAACAGTAAACAGAGATATAAATATTTAAAATAAAAGTAATAATTAAATATTTAAATTAAATATAATAATTAAATGATTTGTGTAAAGTCCTAAATACCCCTAACAAATCTGGGTCAAAGGGTCAACTAGATCTAATGGTTGTAATAAGGTTTGGAACTTTCCAAACCAGGATTTTCCTGATCCTGATCCGCTGCCATAACTATTTATCATGAATTATTAGTTTCATCATTTAAATAAATTTTATAGCTAATAGTTAGCAATAAGCGCGATCGATTAATGGTTATTCAACATTCACGGCAAAAACTAAGCGCACTGAATGGCGGCGACCATCTCGCCAAGTCACAGACCCGAAGTTATAGCCGCGAGAAGCTTCCTTCCCGTTGAATAAAACTCTGAATGTTGATCTTCCAACGCCTTGTCTGAAAACCAACTTCCCTGGCATAACCTTCACTCCTAATCCACTTGGACCATGGACTGTCGCAACGTAGGTGGAGTTCAAAGGTCCAACGTTGGTTGCTGTTCTCAGGACGGTCTGTGTGGCCACTCCGTCACGCCGAGATAGCCCAGCGATCGATATGGATGGGTAGTTGATGCTTGACATTAGACGCTCACTGTTTTTGGAGTTTGATGGACAAGTGAAGTTACTGCTTGGAGACAAGGATCTTATGTCTTGGTCGGAGGATCCGTAGTAACAAAGGAATCGGAGGTAATCTAACGTTGATGTGTGGAACACCAGTCCTGGGTTGAGAGCTTTTATTGGGTTGATTTCTCCAGCTCCCATCTCCAGTGGGGTAGCTGATTGCCTCGAGCTGTTCATCAGAGGTTTTCCCATGTTGTTGTATATGGTTGCTGCGTTACAAACACAAGAAATTCTATTAGTAACTTAAAAGACTTGTTGTGGTCGGTATCACTAATTTAACTCAACTCAAAGTTACCTGTTGTCATGAGTGCGGATTTGATCATGGAAGGGCTCCATTTGGGATGCACAGATTTGACGAAAGCAGCAGCACCTGTGACATGAGGGCAAGCCATGGAAGTCCCCGATCTCAGAGCATATCCAGACGGCTTCTTTCCAATTGGTACAGTTCCAACTTCATTCTTAGGAGTAATGGCAGCTAAAATGGATACTCCTGGAGACGTTATATCTGGCTATAACCATTGAACAAGTCACAACACTTGAACAGTTATTGATCCTTCTGTTCAATTAAACCAAGACTAGGGAATCTCGGGGAAATGTATGAGAGATAGTTAGCTGAATAACCAAACCTTGAGAAAATTTTCTGTATGGGGCCAGGCCCTCTGGAAGAGAAAAAGGCAACAGATGGAGCCGGTCTATATCCTGGGACATCAACTGATGCTAGGATGGTTGCTTTGGGATTCCTGATGCACAACCATATACAATCAAAGTTAGATAAATAAGCAACTTGCTATCTGAAGAAGGCAACAATGTAGTAGTTGACGTAGGAAGAATTCTCACTTGGTGTTGTTCATGTACTTCAGAATAGAATTTCCATAGGGACTCCCAATTTCTACTAACGGGAATGTGCCTGAATCAAAGGGGACGCATGTGCCTGAATCAAATGGGTTGATCAAAATCATCCCTCTAGCTCGACAATCTTGGACCACTAGTTTCCTGATCTTCCTTGAGATACTTAAATCACTTGCCACGCAAACTACAATCTTCCCAGCAACTTTGTTTCTGTTAATCGATCCTGGATAGCAGTTGCTGGCAAAATTTGGATAGCAAGGCTAAGTTTGATTTGTATTATATCAAAACAAACATGGAAAAAGGACATCCAGAGTTGTTGGTATACTCCATTCATATTATTTCGAACCTTGATTCTGACACTGGGGTAAAATTAGTTGCAGCTTCAGCTCCATACACCAGAGGGTAAGTTCTTGAACGACTAAGGTTCGAAAAATTAATGGCAGACCCCTGTAATTGGAAGCACAGATTAAAACTAGCATACACAAATTTTACACCCACCCACCCCCTCCCTTATGATTGATTCATGGTTTATAAAAAATTTCTTAATAAAAGTATGGGAGGTTACCTTGAAAGTCTTGCCGTTTCCAAGAACCAGAGTGGATTGAAAATCGCGATCAATATTGGAAGCAGCAGCGGTGAAAATCCAAGGTGCAGTGTTGACAACGGTGTTGAGGTCAGGCCCCTCGTTCCCAGCAGAGCAGACCACAGTGACTCCCTTTTCCATGGCGTGGAAAGCCCCAATGGCGATCGGATCTTGAAGAAACCCAGGCTGGAAAGTGGAGCTGGAGCCTATTGAAATGGAAATGAAATCGACGCCATCCTCGATCGCATCGTCCATGGCTTTGAGAATAGTGGAACCGGAGCAGCCGTCCTCGGAGCAAGCCTTGTAAACGGCGATCCTAGCGGAAGGGGAGCCGCCGCTGGCCGTTCCAGCGGCAAGGCCGTAGTAGGTAGCGTTAGGGACATGTGAGCCGGCGGCAATGGAGGCGGTGTGAGTGCCGTGGCCGACGTAGTC